>JANEYF010005822.1:645000-855000 GCA_029963845.1 Rhamnusium bicolor
GTATATTTATTGTCAAAATCCAGTAAGTAATGGCTAGAGAATATTTTTACAAAATACCTAGTTATTAAAAATGTCATAACTCCGCCACTGGTAAAGCGAAATATAACTGCTAAACGTGATTTTATAGAAAATTTTATGCTCATTAATTTTTCTACCTTCATATTTTTTCGTATATAGCTTTGTTTTTAAGATATTGCCGAAAAACTAAGAAAAGTCCGATTTCACCCCTTTCGGGGGTTGTTTAAGGGTGACAGCCACGGCGGATTACCGGTGAGGTTTGGTGGTATTTTAAGGACACCAATACAAACTTATATACCAAATTTCAGCTTGTCTCTAATTTGTTCGTGGTTTCCTATATAGAGATTCAGATCGACCCTGGGCTATTTTTCGTAGACGTAATTATTTTAAAGAACTTGACTGTTTCCTATTGTGTAATACTCCTATTGTAACTTGTGTAAAATAATTTTTGTTGAAAGCACCAATAAATTGATTTGATTTGATCTATTTGTGTTCAAAGAAGTGTGAATTGTACTTCCGTTGCTTAATAAATTTTTTGACAATAACTAAGTAGTATAGTGAATAGAACATACATATTTTTTTTCAATATTTTAAAGGCTCCACTTTTCTTATCCCACCACAATTAACCGTTTTTATCATATAGACAAGTAAGTTGAACGCAAAGAAAATTAATTATTTTGTTCGTATATCGCATTATTTGGGTATTTTTTATAACATGTTTCAATTTACATTTCTTATATATGCCTTCATTATAGTTGCCAGTTTTACCAGTTAAACATTTAAAAAACCTAGATTGAAACGCAAAAAATCACCACATTTATAAGAGTTTTCAATAGCCCCTCTGCTCTGCGTTAAATTGGATACATGAAAGGATTCGAATTCACAAAAGTGATTAACACCATAAGTGAAGATCCAGTCAACCTAAGAGATATCATTTCAAAAAGTGAAAATGTATTATAGAAGATCCTACTTTTTGTTTAAAATATATTTAGAATTTTATTATACTGTCCGTAAAGTGAGGAATAAATTCTTTATTTCTTAAAATAAAAATATTTAGAAAGAGTCCTCGGACACGTCGATTTTTAATTTCAATTGCCTACCTTATCCTTTATTTTTTATTTGGTTATAATATCATCACTGTTTCCGCTATGATGTCATCGATCTTTTTTTTTAAATGGAACACCCTGTATATTACTTCATTTTTTGATTCTGCTTCAACAGCAGATTCCAAATATGTATCACTAGGGTCTAAAATTGATAAGTAAAAAAGTGAAATAAACATGTGTTTTAATAATTTTTGAGGTGGGCTAGTTTTTGTTTTATCATTACCATCTTTGACAGTGAATCACTTAATAATGTACCATACCAGTAGTGGTTTCTCAATAATTTTTGTCGATTTATTTTAAATTATAACATGAGTGTATCTGTAATGCAGAAAATTGAAATTCTTACGGCGATGATTGGGTATGGTGATAGGATGCGAATTCAACAAGAAGTATGAGTATGTAATCTACATATTTAATACTAAATATCCATAAAGACCCATAACTCAATCGACAGTGGGTAAAATTGAAAACAAATTTAGAGAGACTAGTGAGGATACAAAATTAAATATTTTACTGGCTGTTGAAGAAAATCCACATACCAGTGTTCGCCAAGTTAGTCGCGATTATGATGTTACTAAAATTTCAGTACAAACAGTATTAAAATTAGAAAAATGGCATCCCTTTAAAATTCAGCTTGTGCAAGAACTAAGTGATAATGATCCAGATCGGAGGATACAATTTTGTGAAACAATGATAAATATGTGCAATGGATTATCTTCAAATAAAAAATATTATTTTCTTCGATGAATGCATTTTCAAATTAAATGGTGAAGTGAATCGTCAGAATTGTAGATACCGGGAAAGGGAAACCCCCTCGATGGATGCGGGAGCAGTACACACAGTATCCACAAAAGGTAAATGTGTAGGAGGGAATTGTAAGAAGTAGAATCATTGGAACCTATTTTTTCGATGGAACTCTAAACGGACCGGCATATCCAATTTTTATTGGACTATCTCATCCTAACGTTATTAAATTTATTCCCCAGTAGAATTAATCCTGGAAATGTTGACGAAAGCCTATGGTATCAACATGATGGTGCGACTCCCCATTATGCAGCAGACGTTCGAAGGTATCTTCACCAAATATTTCTGACCAGGTGGATTGGTAGACGTGGACCCATCGAATGTCCACCAAGTTCACCAGACCTCAATCCATTATATTATTTTCTGTGGGGCTATCTAAAAATCTTAGTTTATAAAACCAAACTGGAAAACACATTGTTGAATTAAAAGAGAGAATTAGAACAAAATTAAACAACATTTCTCAGAAAACTATAAACAAGGTTCAGCAGCACTCTAAATTGCCGTTCTTGCGCCCCAAGCAAAACACTTTATTCTACATTTAGGGTACTGTCAGCTACAATAAGGACTACAGTTTGAACATTTACTATAAATTGTTTTTATTATTAACTAACCGTTAGTTCGAGTGAGTATATTTGTTCAAACAAAACATGAAAAATTAGTAAATTCTTATAATCAAAATGGCCCTATCTTTCAACTTACCAATTTTATGTTCTAAGTGTGATACATTTCTGGAATCAGCTGTTGGTTTAGAATCCAAAAATGGAGAAATATATAGGATATTTTATTTTAAAAAAAATATCGATGACGTCATAACGGAAACAGTGATGATGTTATAACCAAAAAAATAAATAAAGGATAAGGTGCGCAATTGAAATTAAAAATCGACGTGTCCGAGGATTTTTTTCTAAGTATTTTTGTTTTAAAAAATAATGACTTTACGGACACACTGTATAGCTAATTTTGATATAAAATTGTGTTTGTTGTAGATTTCTCATTAGTATGATTATTTTACTTTCAGGTTTACTTATTTACTCATATTATTTCTACATTAGGGAAAACACAGCATAGTGTATTTGAACCTGTTTTCTCAAATTCTCAAAATTATTAAATATGGAAAATAACACAAGTTGCTCTTAACTTAAATCAATGTCCATGTTCTTTGTAGTCACCTTCCACGTAATAATAAACAATTTGTTTAAAAAATAATTTATGTTCTTCGCATTTTATTTAAAAAATTCACAAAATTGTAAAAATTTTTCATCTCATGAAAAATATTTATTTTTAAGTATGAATGAGGTAGCTGCAAAAACGTTTTTATTTCAGATAATTCAGTTATTTGTTCTTTCAGCGTATTGTCCAATGCATTAGAAAAATAGTTTGGATTTCATACCAATCCAATCTACACATGTTTAGGTGTTGCTTGTGTTTACAACATTATTTCTCTCGACAAAGATTGCCGAGATAGATTTAGGAATTTTGGAGAACTGCAGAATAATTCCATTAGGGTATTGTGTCAACTTCTTGCGGCACGAAACTCGTGAGCCTCATATCTATGCTCCCTTCTTGAGATGCGTCCCAGGAGAAATATCGTATTTGTCAGAAGCAATATTTCGAATTTTAAACAGTTGATATGTTGAAGAACTTTGGAGATTAATTTTATTTTACCGCTTTGAAGAAAAAATCAAATTTTCGTTTAAATTTTTTCTCGAAAAAATACATTTAAAAGCATATTTTGGAAAGTAAGTACCGATTATATTCAGGCTGATCCTTAAGTACATCGAGAAAATTTAGAAAATGATCCTAACGAGAAATGAGAGAAATGCCGAAATGAGTTTTGTCCTTAACTGCTTCGTTTTGGAGGTGGTGTATTGATCTTTAAAAAAAAAAGGTCTTCGGAATGTTAATATTTTAAAAAAGTGCAGATAACCGGTTGGAATGACAAGGCCGTTTTGATAATTTTGGACTTAAATTAATATGATTAGGGTTAAATTAAACGCTTAATGCTGTTTCCATTGCGTTTTAATACAGCCTCAAAACCCTCCTTACAACCAAAACGGCAGTTTCAGATAGCAATTCATAAAAAAATGAAAGTTTGAAAACTCAGCGGCATATCACTGTTTTATCAAAAACACCTTGGGGAATCGAAAAAAAAGTAACTCAGTTTTAATCATCTCCAGATGACGCTAACTTGGTTGGTAAGACGCGCGTCAAGCGCAGCATATGGTGTTTTGGTGTTTTGTGGAAGACTACGTCGGTGTTAAAAGATTTTGGGCTGTTTATTAGAGCTATATTTCTGAGGCTAAAGACCATAGAATGGTAGATGTTGAACTTCTACTGATAGAGGTAGACTGTTAATATAAATTAAAAATAGAACTGGGCCAAGTACTGAACCATGAGGAACTCCAATGTTCACATTAAGTAATTGTTGTTGATTTTTACAGAGGTATGATTTTTTTAACGATTCAACTATTCAAGTATCATCTAATCTAATATTTGTATGTTCAAACTCTCAAGTGACGTTTTATCTAGTATCATTCCAAACTTAAAATTTTTAGGGTAATATGTTAGATATGATTTGTTAAAACGCCACTATTTGTAAATGGTGCTTATATTTACTTTGTTTAGATAACAACATGTTGTAACGAAATTGCAGGCCATTTCATTCCAGTTTGTTGTGTTCTACGATGAATTAAGTTTCTGCCAGTCTAGTCGAGATGGCGTCACTGATTTCTACTGGAACACTTGGTTTGGCAGATTTTTGCACTAAATATCTATCTATCTTTATTGCTCATACTCTACTCTCAAATGTTTGTCTCTTTCCAAACTATAACCGAGTTTAGGTGGGAAGACAGAACGAAGCTTCTTTCTTCTTACTAGGGCAGCCAGAGACAGTGGTTGTCTCTGGTGCCGCGTTCTGATGGAAACCATATCTAGTTCTGCGGTCTGGTAAGATTTATATGTTTTCTGGTATTATCTTGTAATTTTATGCTCATCATTATTTAAAAAGTTGCTATATTAACGTAAAGTACCTTTGAGGTAATTTTCATAAAAATATTGTACCGTAATTATCTTAATTTACGCCTTGGGCGAATTTGCTGTTCGGTGATCAGTTCACCTTGGTTGTTCTTTGGAACAGCCATCATTAATATTGATTAGTATCAATTTATCGTGCCTTGCTGGCAATTTATCTAATATCCCTTTGATATTGTAATAATTTCGTGTGTTAATTTAAACTAACTTTCGGTTATTGTAAATTTTAGATTTACTCGGCAATGGATGGCGCCATTTTGTATCATAGTTAATTGTTTTCTGTCTTTGTATTTTGATGTTTTAGGTCACTTAGCTACGTTGGTAGCGCTCTCTAAACAGTGGTGACTGGTGACATTTGGAGATTGGTACACCTGGTTGGACCAAACCTATTTGTTTATAACCTTTGTGAAAATTATCTAATTTGGTGCATTTGTTTTGTGGGGGATTATTTTATACCAGTGCATATAATTATCAACCAGACCTCAGTAACGTAAGGTTTTTCTGAATTTAAAATATCGAATGCTTACTTGAACGTTTACTTCGTATTTAGATAGGAACGCTGCTCTAGTGGAGCTTTGCCTAGTTCTCTGGCAAAGATACCTGCCTAGTTATCTGGCATTTGATTAACTTTTAATTATCTAAAGTAAACATATAGTCTTTATTTAATTTTATCTGCTATTCATTAGAACCTCTCTTCGAGGAACTAATAAATGATTTAATTTAACGTTACCTTTAATTTGAAAACTCTCATATTGGTTTATATTTAGCAAATATTTATTTACGTTATCTTTCTAGTTGTCTGTCTGTATACAGACATTCAAAATTCTATTTTCTTGAAGATTAACTTCCTTTAGTAAAAAAAATATCTTAACATATAGGGACTACCTATTTCACTTTGTTTATTATCGTAGCTACACCTAATTTATTTGTTGGACTAGTATTTTGTCTATTTAACGTAACTTTTATTGATACTTAAGTTAGTTTAAGTCTTCAACTTCCTAAAATATTGTAGGACACCGATCCTAATTTGTTTAGTTTGCAATTTACTCTGTAAATTTGTGTTAACTCATATTTTGTCTACGTAGCTGGACAATTCAAACGTCACAGCTTTTAACTTTGTTTTGCCTATAATACTGATCTCATAAAACTCTCCCCTTTTTATGTTAATACCTGGACCAAGAGAAGAGGATAACTGGTGGATCGAACTGATCATTATATACAGGGTGGAGCAGGAAAACGATATTTTACACAACAGGCATTTTTTCTCAAGGGTAACTGCAGTACTGACAGAGGTGATTCAAACTGACACCGAACCCATTAAGAGCTTAGCCGTTGGTGGATTCTTCGCTGGACTAACCCATTGGAAGTTACGTAAGATCTTCATCCCCAGTAAACATTTATATTTGGTCAGAAGAAATTTGTAAGAGATCAGGCATTTAATTTTTTCTTTCTCTTTCAATTACATTTTTTTTTTTTTGTGGTTAACACGTAGTTTTTTTGACTTGTAAATATTGTACATAAACTAGTCTTCATTATACTTTTTATAAAATAATATCTTTTTATTCAACTTCCTTACCAACCGAATTTAAGTTTTAACGTTATCTTTACTTTTTAAAGTAAAATTTTAATTATTTGGTACTTGCAAAAGTCCTGGCGCCCAGCCTAGATTTTGGTGATAACTCAAATCAATCTAAGCCCTTATTCACGACCTGCTTACTGAGCTACCGGTTAATAAGTACAACCCCCAGCTTATTGTGTTATGCCAACAATTGGACGGGGGGTGTTGCAATGTATATTATGAACATTAACCGTATTATTTTCTCAATGTGAAAAATAAAAAACGAAAATACCAAATACTGCAAAATGACGATCATAATATCAAATTATATTTTTTTTAACACCACTGTTAGTACAACCCTCTGTATTCCTAAATTAACGTTGTGTGGGAGAGGGTACACATTTAGAAACAACAGACACACAATCAATATTCATGTATAGTGGAAGTAATCCCTCTTACAGTTAATTCCACTGCCATGACCGGGGATCGAACCTGGAGCAATTTTTGAGAGCCAAGTGCGCTTGATTCTCGACCATCTGTCAGACATCCTGAGAATAACCTCATAAAACATAAATAAAAACTGATCAAAATAATAATAAAAGTTAGACATGCCGAAAATAAATAATTCAAGTGAAAATAAATTAACTATAAATAAATATTTTTTTTGAAATTCCACAACCATATCACATTATATTTTATGCTATGGCATTCTGTTTTTGTTTCAACAACCCAACCTTTCCTGTTGAATTCCCTGACATCCTGTGAAAACTCGTTACACTTTGGGTTTAAATCTGACGTAACTAAATGAGAAGGTAGCACTAATTGAGATTTTAATTACTACAGCTTAAACTCACACCGTGAGTTGGTCTGAAATTGGTTGCCTAATTATCATAAGACTTTGGTAAGAGCGACTTGCACGACTGCCTGTTAGTTTTTTACTTTTTTTTTTCATCATGCTAATATTTACCTCATGTATCTTTTGCAGAAACTGGTTAAGTAATTCCTTGTAATCAGCGACAAACTACATTAATTATTTTTTTACAGCAAGATAAGCATTAACCATAAATTAAGTTCTATTTTCTTGCTCATCGTTTTGAGACTCTAATTATTGCAAAAATTCAGATCCTGTTTCTCGTGCACACTATCAAAGACAATAAATATTTATACCCACGGGTATGCCAGATGCCGAAATTAATAAAAGAAACTTTAACCTTGAATTATTTTGTCAACAAATTAGAAAATAAGTTCTTATGAATATATATGATGATATAACCATTTAAAGAGCACCCTAAAAACTTTTTATTTTATTATGCATCAAAAGCTAATATAAAGATGTTGATTTTAAATTTTAGTTTTTATAAATTTTTATGACCATATTTTTTTAACAATAAAGTTAATTAATACGTATAGCACAATATCAATATTCAGAAAAAGATTAAAAAAACTGTTTTTAATTAGATCATCCTATAAATTTTAATTATTTTTTCATAATCTATTTCCAATATTTGACTGGCAAAGCCGAAATCAAAAAAATATTCTATTTATTCCGACAGATAAAAAAATAGTTCTAACTAAATTTCCTGAAGCGGCTCTTACATAATCGTGGTGCTCTACATGATTAATTTTTATTTGCAAACCTGATATCATTGTAATTAAATAATTTATAAATTTTATTGCATATTATTGCAGTTCCACTAAAAGTTTTTGAAAATTAATGAATAATTGAAGATAAACATTACAAAATTCAAATACATCATTAATTTTGTAGCGCCACTTTGTAGATATACACCGAATAAAATGAAGTGTTTCTCTTTCAAACAAATCTGTAAAATAAATAAACTGTAATTGTAAGCCAATGAGATTGTTATGTGCCGTTTCCTAGGTTACTGTCGTGCCACTGCTCATATTGAGCATATCGTTCAGACACCCCAGACAAAGTTTACTAAATAATTTAGTAAACTTTGTCCCAGATTAGTATTCAAAGTCATCACGAGATGAGATAATAGTTATTATAATAGTTATAGAAAAATGTGGCAAATAAGTATTACCTAAATTAATTAATATATTAATTTATATTAATTTCGAGACTGCAGTAATCACCAGGGAAAGGAAACTAGATCAGAGTTCAAGACCGGTAGCTACTGCTGACTCATAGTTGACAGAACAGTAGACAAATAAAGGCAAAGTATAAAATGAATAATGAAATACATAGCGCTTGATATAATGTATTAATTAGAATACACTTGGTAGATGTTTTATACAATGTATGGCTACTAGGGAAAAGAAAACCTGGTACAGTTTATTTAAAACTTATTTGCAACATAAGAAACGCCGGCTTCTTTGATCCCTTTACCGCTGTCAAAGAAGCAGACATTTTTTATGTTGCAAATAAGTTTGAAATAACTATACGTATTTTGCAATGAATCTTCTAACCTCAGCATTGTCAACTACGTTTCAAGACAGACTACATGCACAGAACATGACACATAAATCATAAAATATTCCTCTTTTGTAACTGTACCGGATATATAGCAAACTTAAATGTCTTTTTCAATCACGGAATATATGAAATACGTAACGTCAATTGTTTGGAGTACACAGAATGTGACCCATCTATTGTTGGTTTATTGTAGTTTTCAATCATTTTTTGTAGTTTATGAACAAGCGCTAGTGACTAAGTCATTGCTACGAGAGTTTTATGCGAGAACCAAACCAAACACCACCACGAAAATAACTGCATGTTTTCGTGTTGCTACGATAAGGAGAAAATGTCAAATACGTGTAATTTTATATATGTAGGTTTTATCCCAATGTCCTGTACCTTACTGCCTCGATACTAGTTATACTGGTTGCATACAAAGGGTTCCGTATCGTTATGTCCAAACTTTAAGAGCATAAACTAGGTTCAATTCTGAGACGAAAAAAAAACGTAAAAGTGGTAGGTCCATTTTTATTTATTTCGGAGTTACAGAGCTATGGAATTTTTAAAGATTTAAAGGCAGAATTAAATTCGTAGACTAAAAAAAAAACATATCTGACTCAACAAAAAATCCTAAAGCGATACGCACGTCAAACTTCCAATAATAATTTTTTGTGAACGTTTGGGCTGGCTTCCTCGAAATTTGTTACGCTCCTTCTCTGAGATTTAACGCAGAAAATTATCTATAGTTCTTTATTGAAAAACTGCCTCTGGAGGATGCTCTACTGATAATATGAAGATATGTGGTTTTAAATAGATGGTACATTGCGGAACTGACGTCCGAAATTTCGTTCACACATTTTTTAAGATGAATTAGGCGTTATAGTCCTGTTGTATGGCCTGCTAGATCACCATATCATGATCACCTCGATTTTTATTTCTAGGGCTACATGAAGGACGAAGTTTACTCACACGTGTTAAACAGTGGAGAGGAATTATTTAGCAGTCTGTAAAAGAAAGAGGAGAGAACAATTGCAAAATAATTGTCACTGCATGAAGCTAGGAGACAGGCAAGTTTGTAGACAAGCAGCATGAGGGCATTTTGAAATATTGCTAATTGAATAATTGTTGAATAAGATACATTTTTATTTAGTCTATCAATTTAATTTTGCTTTCTACTCTTTAAAACTGTGGCCTCGAAACAAATAAAAATGGATCTACCATTTTTGCATTCTTTTGTTTATTTAGTCTATCAATTTAATTTTGCTTTCTACTCTTTAAAACTGTGGCCTCGAAACAAATAAAAATGGATCTACCATTTTTGCATTCTTTTGTTTTAGAGCTGAACTTACTGCACGCTCCCAAAGTTTGAACATAGCGATATGGAACACCTTGTATATAACAGGTATATGAATAAACACACCACATGAATTTTTATGTGATGCGTTTATTTATAGCAAATTTCTTTATAACTGCCATGCCGGCTCTGAAAAATGGCAAACAATTCCGGCATCTGGTATTCACATAGTCGTAATCGTGACCACTGCCGTTACATGATTAATTTTTTTTTTGTTTTGTGAAATATTTAAATTACTTTATTCAGAACGCGGAGAAAATTTCAGAAGTATGTAAAAATGGGACAAGAAAATCAGTTCGATGATTAAATAAATTATTTAAAATAAAGTTAATGTCTTACTTCATTTTACTACAATGTGATTGTTTTATGATTTGAACACAAGTTTAAGTGGGAGCAAAAAAAATTATAATTATATATTGCATAATTATAATTATATAATTAGAAAGAAACTTATTTTTTTAGGTGTCTATTGACATCTAAGGTACATAAAGTATGTGCGAAGAAATAAACTTTGAAAACTACCCTTTACAGTTATTTTCCAAATAAGACAAATTTTAAGTTATGATGTAATACAATTCAAGTAGAATTAAAATTAAGTCTATATTATTTATATTAATATACAGTCTATTTGCATTAAACGGACCACTTCAAATATTTCCGTTAATCTTAGTTCTAGAAATAAATTTGTATAACAAGAAATGTAGCATATTAATAAGGCCAATTTTCTGCAAAAACAAAATTTTAGTAGAAGGCCAACCACTAAGCAGCGCAAAATACTGATGTCATCAGCAAAATTAGCACGCGTCTAAAACTCTATATGCAAAATGAAAATATTCCCAGCACATATTTCAAAAAAAAAACAAAAAGGGAAATCTTATAGCTCGGTTAAAAATGTTCGTCTATTTTGAATATGCAGTATTTGTAGTCTACATATTTTTGTAAAAGTCTCAGCATACATGGGAAGCAGATTTTTTTAAATTTTAGAAATTTTAGATATTATAGTAATTTTAGATATTATAGTAATTTACCGGAAATGTTTAGCTTTTTCTAGATTAAAGATTAAAGATGACTTTCAAGCTAAGCTTAATATTTAATTCTAAGATATTGATTTCGGCAAGTTTACCTCAAGTAACATGGAACTAATGACGACCACCTCAACTGAGCTAACCGTACACTATTTACAAAATTGTACAATTATATTTTCTCAGTATCTTTTAAGTAATGTATTTAAGATAGTAGGTGACATTTTTTTAGTTTTAAAAAATTAATAGTATAAAATACAACTATTTAGACGATTTGATCAACAGCTTAAACTGCAAAATAAAAAATCAGATCTAAATAACATAACACAGTTTAATTTAACAAGTTACCATGGATTCTAAAATTAAAATTTTAAGCAAGTTAAAAAGAGGACGTAATAAAAAAAATGTATTTAAATTTATTCATTTATATACAAAGTTAATTCTAGTAATTGAATTTTTTTATGTATTGATAAAAACAAACATAATTATTCTGAAGATGAGTACATAATTATTATTCAAAACATGTAGCAGTTAAACGCTGTACTTCGAAGTAAGTCGGCCTTTACGTGAAGACATGGCGCGCATGTAAATGTGGCTACATTAATTGACGACGACGGACTGAGCGTCGCTGGACGTCGTTTGTGGCGTCGAGACGGCCGCGCATGCATAATTCAGCTGATCACCATGGAACAGATTAACTCTACCACAGCCCAGAACTTTATCTAATTACGTCCATATATCTCCCTTGCGGTTTTGTCTTTGGAAACGCTGCTCTGTGGTAATTCCATTCTGTTTTGTTACACTGTTTTCTCCATTGTTGTACTACATACGTCTGCTTAAGCCCCGCATTTTACCCTCTTCAGCGACGACTGCTACTTTACGGTTGTTTTGTTTGTAAATCTTGTAAGATTATCCTGACTTTAGAGGCAGTAAACAAACTTAAGAGGTGGCGAATACTAATCTGAACTATTAGAACTAAGTATTCAATAGAGTTTGTTAATTATCATACATTATATTAAAATTTGAGGCAAATAAATCAAAATTTATAAATAAATATTGAAAAAGGAGAAATTCTAAAGTCGAAGAAAAATAAGAAATACTATTCAAGCAGAATATTATACGAGGAGTTTATTTGCAAAAGAAAATTTGACAATTTTAGATAAAATGGTACTGACTCATTCAAATTATGAGTTTGAAAATAAATTATAAACACCTGTGTTTTTAATTGGGAAAATATTAACAACTTAAATTTTATATTAATATCAATAACATCACACCAGATTTGGTTTCTTAAATATTTCTAATAAAACAAAATAACTCTGCGAAACCCCAACCTTAATATATTTAAATTCAAGTATCTAATAAACTTAAAACTAAAAACTATTTATACTATTTTTGTTTTAAAATAAAACAATCTCAGTTTTTCTTTTTAATGAGACATATCCATATGAAAATCGACACCAAAACAGTTATACACTGGACCTGATTCTTTTTTAAAAAACCACTGGACATCTACCAGGACAAAACAGATGACCATGATCATTCATGTCAAAATCCTGCTATTTCCCCAAAAAATGTCAAATGCTATTTGAAAATGAACTCTTCATATGTAGTTCGCAGTAATTTTTGTTGGTTCTCAAATCGTTGCAATTTTTGTGGTATTCATTCCATAATTCCATAATATGAACGATGTAATATTTCGATTTCACAATTCTTAAGACGCTTTATCTTGTCAGGACACGACACCAGTGGTTGGAGTACTGAAAAGTAAAATTTGTATTTACACTTCCGTCGTATTGAATACAATATTTGGCTTTAGTAAAAACTGTGAATCTTCTATTCTAATTGTAACTTTATTTTGTTTATGTCATTTATCAGTACAATACTGACTAGGCCTGTGCGATCTGGGAAATACTGAATCGATTTTCGATTGGCGAAAATATCCATTCGAATCGATTAATCGAATCGTTTGTCATAATTCGAATCGAATCGCTAATCGATTCGCAAGGAACCGGATCCATTCTAATCGATTCGCATGGAACCGAATCGAATTTATGATTAGTAAAATAAGGTGGTGGGGGAATGTTGCCAACAATATTCCTTGGAAATGGAAATCGGCTTTTTACACATTTTATAAAAAATATTTTTTTATAAATATAATAGTTTGGGAGACATGGTCGTATGAAGTAGAAAGCATAGGAAAAATAATTAAATTTCAGCCGTGGTCGAACGGAGAAAATGAAGATTTTTGTTTATTATTGCCATATAAGCCCATGTTAAAGTACATTTCTTTAGTTCTCTTAAAAATAGAAGTTCATTATTAGGTTTATCATGTGGTGTGGTTAGTTAGAAAATTGAGAATTTTATGATTTTTAGGGAAAAATATGCTTCACGATATACTTAAAACTAAAAACTATTTATATTATTTTGTTTCAAAATAAAACAATCTCAGTTTTTCTTTTTAATGAGACATGTCCATATGAAAATCGACAACAAAACAGTTATACACTGGACCTGATTCTTTTTAAAAAACCACTGGACATCTACCAGGACAAAACCGATGACCATGATCATTCATGTCAAAATCCTGCTATTTCCCCAAAAAATGCCAAATGGACTTGTTGCTATTTGAAAATGAACTCTTCATATGCAGTTCGCAGTAATTTTTTCAAAGTTTGTTGGTTCTCAAATCGTTGCAATTTTTGTGGTATTCATTCCATAATTCCATAATATGAACGATGTAATATTTCGATTTCACAATTCTTAAAACGATTTTTCTTGTCAGGACACGACACCAGTGGTTAGAGTACTAAAAAGTAAAATTTGTATTTACACTTCCGTCGTATTGAATACAATATTTGGCTTTAGTAAAAACTGTGAATCTTCTATTCTAATTGTAACTCACAAAAATAAATAAGAAAACAAGTTATATTGATTTTTTGTTTTGTTTATGTCATTTATCAGTACAATACTGACTAGGCCTCTGCGATCTGGGAAATACTGAATCGATTTCCGATTGGCGAAAATATCCATTCGAATCGATTAATCGAATCGTTTGTCATAATTTGAATCGAATTGCGAATCGATTCGCAAGGAACCGGATACATTCTAATCGATTCGCATGGAACCGAATTGAATTTACGATTAGTAAAATAAGGTGGTGGGGGAATGTTGTCAACAATATTACTTGGAAATGGAAATCGGCTTTTTACACATTTTATAAAAAATATTTTTTTATAAATATAATAGTTTGGGAGACATAGTCGTATGAAGTAGAAAGCATAGGAAAAATAATTAAATTTCAGCCGTGGTCGAACGGAGAAAATGAAGATATTTGTTTATTATTGCCATATAAGCCCATGTCAAAGTACATTTCTTTAGTTCTCTTAAAAATAGAAGTTCATTATTAGGTTTATCATGTGGTGTGGTTAGTTGAAAATTGAGAATTTTATGATTTTTAGGGAAAATATGCTTCATGATTAAGTTTATCATATGGTGTAGTTAGAAAATTTTGATTTGTGCCCTTATGTACAATACTATTTTTTACGACAAGTGGATTGGCAATCTATAGGGCAACAGTCACATATCTGGCAAGGTCATATCTACATATTACTCTTAAAGTGCCAGCGGGACAAAAAACTAAGCGAGTTATGTCAGCGCGAGCACTCTACTAGAATAATGATAATAGTGATTAATAGACTCAAACCGTGATGGAAGTCTGGTTGGTGTATATTTTTTTTATTAAGAAATAATGTTTTAGAAATATCCATTCGACAATAATTTATAATATCGGATAAAAATTTGATAATAGTCAGATATCATATAAAATCATGCAGGTAATGTCTGAGATTTTACGTAATTCTTCAATACATACACTTTATTGTAAAATATTAATAATTAATATGCGTGATTCATCAATTAAACCGACGACAAGGCACATTAACGATTACTGCCCACTAGTTATAGTTACATAGATGTAATTATAAATATTCCTGCTTTAACAAACTTGTCTGCAATAAAAACTAATCTTTGACACGCTATTTATTAGCCCACGCTTGAATGGTTAATAGAGTAATAACTAAATTACCACTTAAAACAATTCCATATCTAATTGTTTGTTTGGTCTAGACCATTTAAAAAATTAGACTGCCTAAAATTTAAATACGTACTATTATTTTAAGCAATACAATTTTTACAAATTGCAGGAAACTGCAGTACGGCCGTAGACAAACTCGTGGGGTAGTTTTTTTTTTATATTTATGTAACCTTAAAAATGTAAATATGCAAACTTAAAAGGCAGATAAAGCTTTTATAATGGCGTTGTATAGTATGGTGAGGTTAGACATATACTGTCCAACTTCTGAAAATTTGAACGTATGTCATAGGGTCAGTTCTGCCAATGTGGTTTAAATTTAATCGAGGATTGAGTACCATACAAATAATTGTCTCCATCTACGATCGAAGTTAAACCACTTGAATTTATTCAGAAATTGTCAGTCTTTTTTTTCATATGAATGACGTCATCAGTTGGAATTATCTCAGGTATACTGTTATTTTTGAACGGCTTGAGATTATATTTTAATGAGGACCTTGCTACAGCAAGAAGACAGCTCCATTTTCAAGAACTTTAGAGGAGCAACAAAAAGCTATCTTCATTTTCTACCAAATAATATTGAGTTGGTAGTGCAAATCATATAGTCACACCGTTATTTAATGTGGTCGTTTCATTGTTCGACAGATGATACCTCTAATAGCATATTGAACAAAATATGTAACTCATTTTCACTTAAAATTAGAGCTGCCACCTTATTCCAGCAAAGTCTTCAATTTGGTTTCTAAGCTATAAGATTGATAGCATGTTGGTACAGAAAAGCCCATAGGATAGGATATAAAAAAGCAACATATTCTCTGGCTGCTACACAAGCTAAAATCCTTCATCAAGGTCTTTTTCGATTAAAATTCAATATGGCATAGAATGTAAATGACCTCTTGAAGGAATTTTAAAAGATCATTGTTAACGGTACACAAACACAATACGACCTAGTCAAGCTGTTGAACCTGCTAATAAACACGTCATTGCCTTCATTAACACCACTTTATGCTATTCTATTGTGCATAATTTCATTAAAAATATGAGTTCTCTGAACAACACTTACTTATTTCTGATCATTAGTATTATATACATCGATCTATACTATGTTATATTCAGAAGAAATTTAATTTCAGAATATTATTACTCAAAATCCTGAAGTAAAATTTGCGCTCTATTAAGATCACTATTAAATTATAGATTGCATGCATTCTCCAGTATAGAAGTTTAGTTATATTAAAATCTCAAATTGAATATCATTTTCAGGGTGCATCAGCTGCGCCACGTATACTGTACTGTATATGTTCCCTATCTTGAACAGTTACAGCAATATTTCAAAAGAAATATAATGAAAAATATACTGATTACACTACCTATTGTTATAAATTTTTCTAACGTACATTTTCGAAGAATTGGAAAGAAACTACCAAATTTTACAAACAGTATCAAAAATTTATATTAAAAACTAGACCTGGTGCTCCTGAGTACAATTCTCTACCCCTAGGGTAGTATGAACTAAAAACTTCGTATTAAAAAGTAAAACATATTTAAGAGATATTTATTTATGAATAAAAACATTCAACTTTGTCACTGTTTAACATTAATTAAATCTCTTCAAAGGTAGTTAGTTACGTGCAAATTCTGGTACAGATATATAGGGACAACAGAGAGCTGAAAATAATTACACTATTTAATTTGTTTAAGTATCAAAATGTTTCTATTATTATATATTTCAATTTTCTTTGACACAACTAAGTACAGTTTCAAGATAAAATTTTTCCAGCTTAGATCTTAATTACACTTTAGCGAATATTATGATATTGATTGTATAGTGTATACACTTAATACTCGGTGCCCAATATGGCGCACCTTCATAGCTAATTGCAAATTAAAACAATTATCCGTTTGAAGTGACTAATATCTTAAAATTCCCTCCATCACCGCCGTCGCGACGAGGTCGGTAATAAAGTTTAGGTAATTAGCAATTTTCGCTGCTCCCAGGCATTCTGACAGCTATATCTTTCGAGCTTCCTTGTTATTTTTATTACAGTGAATATTAATTTGAAAATCACTTTTATAAGTAACTTAAAATTGGTTTAGAGCTCTATCTGCTTAAAACTGTCGTTTGAGATCGACTTTTTAGGGTGAATTCTTTTTACTCGTATTTTTGTGCTTTTACCAGTTTTATTTAGTTTCTACATTAATAATTTTTATGAATGTAATTCAGGAAAGTACGGATATACTTTATTCAAAATCTACTTACAATAAAAACTGTTAAAAATGTATTGTTATATTGTATTAATTTATTTACTTTTTGTTTATTTTTATGTTATAATTAACGACTACACTTGTGAGAGATTTGTGTAGTGTCATCCAAATTTCATTTCCATCTACATTTTTTGAAATTCTGAAAGACTAATCCCTTGTTTTTGTATTTCGCCATTTACAAAAATTTATAAAAACAAAGATTAAGATATTAAATAATAATTTATTGAGAAAAAATAACAGTGGAAAATAATGTAATAAAATTGTTTGGGAGATTTATAGTAAAAATTGTTCAAAATAACCTCTATTATAATTGTCACAAAGCTGGCAACATCGCATTACGGTCTTATGACATTTTCGAGGTGGATATTGGTCGTAAATTCAATTCAGTATTCAATAAATTTTCTAGTGAATTATTATTGCTGCCCACTTTATAAACTTGAGATTTTATAAATTGTCACAAATAATCCATGGGAGTGATATCTCGTGATCTTGCCAGATAAACTATAGGAACTTGGGTGCCCAAACAATTATTGTAGGGAATAAGCAATGAATATGTTATTAAAAAATGGTTTAAACTGTGTTTCCAATACATTTAAGTAAACGTCGTTGAGTTAGCAGTAACGATCCAATATTATTGTTTCCTGTTATGACACATCATACATTTATTTCAGTTCTTCCTTGGCGTTGCCTAAGGCTCACTGAAAATGGATTTTTTGAAGACCACCCCTAGCAAATGGTGGCTCATCAGTCTATATTACATTGTTGTAGAATAAATTGTTTTCATTGCACTTTTTTAAAAAGAAGTGATAAATATCCATTCTTCTTTGCGAATCATTATATTGTAAATGTTGGAATATGTGGAATTTAAGCGGTTTATTTGCATTTTTTTCTGATTTACACCTATTTCACGGTCAATTTATTTGCTGGAGGTTGTTGGGTGTACCACTGTATAAGCTATTGTGTTAATTTCTTCTTTCATTTCTTCATTGCTATAATTTTTAGGTTGTGGTTTTGTAAAGCTACCATATATTTTCAAATTATTTTCGTCGAAAAAATCTTTTTGTTCTGTTGTCTGCTTGGGGAAAAACGATTTAAATATATTTCACCTGCAGTACTCGAATTTTTCTTGCGTCTATGAACACATATGTATTTTTCCAAATAACTATAATTAGCCATTTTACAATGTAAAATATTAATAAATGTTTTCAATGAAAATAGAGGTTAAAATATACTGTATCACCTAATGATTGTTGATTAAGTGATATTTGTTATGTTTTTTTGATTTTAACTAACTATTTTAGGTACATATATTGATTTGATTTTGCCCTTACTACATATGGTATTGATTTAAGGTTAGTATTCAGTAATACAAATGGTAAGCCAGATCATAGGATAAATTCAAACAGATTTGTTAAAGATATTTAAAATATCGTGGTGATAAAGATAATAGCAATAATAAATCTAAGGATAAATAATGGTTCAATACATTACGAATAAAAACAGTGAGTTTCAACTGTTTATAAATATCCACCTTGAATATGTCTCTAAGGCCATAATTGTTCAGTACTTACTTGTATCTTATTTAAGAAACGTTATTTCACAAAGTGAAGATTCCATATCATTCTGTTTCTTGAAAAATATAATGCAATAGTATAAAATCCCCTCTGTATTTCTCCTATTTGTGGAAATAATTGTAACATTGTTTAAAATCAAACAAAAAAATTAAACGTGGGTAGGTTAATCCCATATGAGTAATTATTCATGGTAAAGCAAACAGAAAAATTCTCATAAAATTCCTTTTATTAATGTGACCGGTTTCGTGAACAAGTAATTACTTCACATCTTCAGACACAGGACTACAATAGAAAATGAGTATGGTGGTTACATAGATACATAAATATAAATGTTAATAAGTTTTTTAAGTTTTATTAACTTATTAACATTTATATTTATGTATGTATGTAACCATCATACTCATTTTCTATTGTAGTCCTGTGTCTGAAGAAGTGAAGTAATTACTTGTTCACGAAACCGGTCACATTAATAAAAGGAATTTTATGAGAATTTTTCTGTTTGCTTTATCAAAAGAAAAAAAAATAAATTTTTTAGAACATATGGTTTTCGTTTAAAAATCGTTTGTTTATGACAGTCGAAAGAATAAGAAAAAATTAATAAAATTTGTTTCTATTTTTAAATTACATGCTTGATTGCATAAAGCGACATTTTAAATTTCTGTACAAAATAATAGTTAAAAATATTATGGAATTATTTATGTAGAGGTATGTATTTACCTTTTATTATTGCATACCTATCCTGTATTGCAATATTAAAACACAAATAACTCCAAAACGATGGCTCCTATCGAAATTTTGTAAGAGCACCTATTTATGCAGTTTTTAACATTGGCGCCTTTTCCGTATTAAATGTTAAAGAAAAATAAGACAAAAAAATTATAGCGAAATTTCACCTTCACTCCGCCTGTAACTACTACATAACCCATGATATTTAGATAATTTAACAAAATATGTAACATTATGAAATTAATAAATGGTCCAAATTTAATTTTTGCAATTTAAGATGTTTCGAATTTATTAGCAAATAACTGTTTTTTAAGGGGTTGTAGCTCCCTTATAAACTGATTTAAAGCAAATGTATATACACAAAATCAACTTATTTTTTCTAGTTCTTGAAGGAAGATACTTAATTATGAGGCACCCTATATATCCATGTAAAACAGATCACGTAATTTATTTGGGTAAAAAATCAGTTCACCCTCGTAAAACAATTTCTGAATTTCTCTTGAAAATGGGGTTGAGAATATGCTCTCAATTTTTTCTACTGTAGTTTCCTAAATACCCCGTAATCCCATCTAATTTACCTCACCCTGTACATGGACAGCATATATCCGGGTTGAAGGCTCCTTTAAAGGGAAGAAAAATCTATGACAAGAGAGAGGAAAATCTTGATATGTTTGTCAGGTTTTATAGGATCAAGTGGGTTGCTTGGGGGATGAAATAAGGACGAAGGGCATAACCACAGCCTCAATAAGAGACCGTGAGACCAAACAGCTTCATGTCGTCGAAAGAGATAAGAAGTATAAAATTTACACTTCACACCAAAACTGACAAGATCTTATGTTCTATAGGAACTTTATTGAAGTCTACTTATATATTACTAGGCATGTAATATTTGGTTACTTATCTGTATTTGTCAATTACTGAATCTTAAAATAATAAATTATAGTTTACAAAACTAAAAAAACACGCTTTAATAGCAAACCGAACTAAAAAGTAAATAAATATAGTTTAAAAAAAACTAAAAAACACGCTTTTAAAGCACATCAAACTAAAAGGTGAAAAATAATTATTAATATAAACTGAAAACAATAATGAACGAAAAATACTAGTATTATTGTGAAAAAAGCGTGGGTTGCTCGATATACGAAAAATATGGCACAAAGCGCCCCACGCTTTTTTCACAATAATACTAGTATTTTTCGTTCATTATTGTTTTCAGTTTATATTAATAATTATTTTTCACTTTTTAGTTTGATGTGCTTTAAAATCGTGTTTTTTAGTTTTTTTAACCTATATTTATTTTTCACTTTTTAGTTTGATGTGCTATGAAAGCGTGTCTTGTAGTTTTTTTAAACTATATTTATATTGCTTATTGATGCTGATATTATAACATATTACGATCCAACAGATACTTCTGAAAAAAAAAATATTTTTTTATTTCAGCCATGGGATTTGAACTCACGCCCGAGGAGTCCGTCGTTTCGCGTCGACTAAGACTTGCCCGCTCTGCCAACGACCGAACTGAAAATCACTGAATATACTTACAATATTAAGCCTCCTTGCTCTCACGCAGAGGATACGTGAGGAAAGGACTGGCGATCCTGATCAGGATAATGATATAAACTTATCAAATTATTGTATTGTTACCGGTTCTTCGTAAGTGTATAAAGTTTCAATTAAATCTGTCCGTTTAAAGTGGGTCAAAATCGAGTCCAAAGAGTCGGTTACAAACAAACAAACAAACAAGCAAGCAAGCAAGCAAACATACAGGTGAAGCTAATAAAAGCGTGTTAAAAATATGATTTAGTACATTTTATTTGCCAGAATTTACAATACATAAAACATTTTATTTACTATTAGTACTAATACTGTGTCCAGTGAAAAACTTTTAAATAATTTTAATAAAATTTGTGTTCATATTAATGAAAAGCATAAAATAATCAAACTCAATTCAGTTTTAATTGTCTCCAGATTATGCTAACTTACTTGGCGAAACAAGTGTTTTATATTTATAAAAAATACTTCAGTGTTATTCTGAAGTTACAGTATTTCCTTACCCACCACAACTAGTAAAATTATAGGACACATCCTTCAATGTTTCTGTAAGACAAGATATATAAAGCCATTCACGCAGAACTTGATAATAATTTCTATGCATGCCTATATATTTCAATTTAATATCAATTTCCTGGAAGCAAAATATTTTATTTACTTCGCATAAATTGCAATTCGTAAGATGCAATCGCTTAAAGTAAACAGCCACCAGAGGTAAATATTCAATTTGCGTGTCTCTGCTACACTCGACTGGGTAATAAGTATTTTGTTACGTGTAGAGTTGCTTCTACTGGAATATAAGGATTAGATTGTAAAAATGTACTTATGTTTCCTGCACATTAAAATGTAAAAAAGGAACAAAGAACAAATTCTGGTCTACGAGGCTGAAAATAAGAAACTGAAATTTTAAAATAAAATAAGTAAAAGTGCGATACATTTGTATACACTACTTTATACACTATTCTATACAACTTGAATAGATGTTGAAAGAAATAGTCTAAGCAATAGCGTGTAAATTCGACGATGAGATGTTACCGTTTGCTAGTCGGTCATCAAAGAGACCATATTATTATGAGTACCATACTTTTTTCTCTTTTCAAATTTTGGTATTGCGGTCGGATGCGAAGGGGGGAACTTTTTTTAATCGGATGGTTATCGATATTTGTCCGCATAGGTAGTTTGTATATGTACTCCACGTACCCGAATTACGCTAGCAGACAAAACATCCGGTCGGCGCGCGGTAACAGGAAATTGAAAAAAAAAATTTTTTAGTTACCAGACCAACTTAGTGCAAAATATTTGTTTTGGTGTATACAGTACTGTACTATAGTGGCAGACATTTCTATCGGCCGGTTTTTGAGTAATTTACCATCAAAGTGGCGAAAAATGGATCCAAATTTGAAATGTTGATAAAAAATAGTTGAAATTAGAAAAAACGTCTGCCAGCTAAGGTTAGAGTTTTTTTAGTGCCTTGTGAATCATAAGCAAGTTAGGCAGACATTTTTGCCAAATTCAATCCCCTCAACCACAATTTATATACAGCGCTCCTTTTATATAAATTACACAATACTCACTTCCTACATGCATGCTGCTATCCTAATTTTATAAATAGATGTTCTATCAAAAAATGTTTTTTTCCTTTCAAATTTTTTATTTCATTTAACAGTTATCAGGGGCTTGTGTGGATGAGGAACTTTATTGAACGTCGCTTATCTTTATATTACATAATATGTAATAGTAATATATTCCAGAGAAATAAAGGACATAAGTATTATTACTATTTTTTTTTTTTTTAGAAAAAATTGAAGCTCTCAGGACCTCCTACACCTTACGGGAGTCGCGTCGGAGAATTAACTATAGTCACTCCCGACATCCCACAGGATTAGTAAGTAACTGTAGATAGCGGAATATTGTGCCCTAAGCAGACAGGCAGACAGAGAGAACCTAGTATGACCTGCACTTCGCCTGCTGATCCTTGGCAGATCGAGACCAGCAACAGCCTCGAGTGCACCGATTTAGAAAGACCATCTTGACCGAGTAGCCTGGGTACAGACTTGAAGCTCGTATCGGAGATCGCAATATTTGGTCCGTTTTTCCTCCTGCTGCAAGGTGATTCTATTCTCAGCAGGTGTCGAGGAATAGATGACATACATCACCTTGAGTTGATGGTCGAGGATGGTCAGGCTTGACAACACTGAGTGTTTGATCTACCCCGTACGAGGGCCTTAAAGGCTAAAATTACATCGAGAATGGTCCAGACCAAATCAGTTTAGTCTGTTATAATCTAACACCAAGAATACAAAGAAATGTATACAATTATCATTTCACACTGTTTCAGACTATCTAGACGCATTCCGACTTTGGTTTGATATTTTGACAAAATACGGGCATACATTTAATAATATTTTATCAACAGTGCACACTTTGTATCCACGTTAATTCGACGGGTACTATCCACAACAAATGTAGCTTCTACGTCTGGCATGTCTGATCTAATCTTATCTGCTCTGGTTTGGTTTGATCTGATCTGAACTGCATCGCTTCCAATGAAGCCTCATACTATTAGGTTGTAATATAGCGTTCATAACTCCGCCGGTGGATGTAGGCCGAAATCACATATATTGAAAATACTGAAAGTACGGTATGAGCGATTCCGCCACCGGACGGCAAGTCCTGCAGTTGATACTACGATCCTCTACACGGGAATTAGGTATGAGGTTGAAACACCTACCCCTGATTAGCCCTTTACAAGGAACCAACCAAATGTCTTTACAATTAAAGTGCCTGTGGCCAACGCAGCTACAGTATACCAAGTTGTCGATAACACTATCCTGATGCCCCGTAATGAATCCCTGGGTTTCCCACTTAAGCCCGGCTGAAATTAGAAAAGAGAATGTCAGCTTGGTCGATAAACCAGTGTTTCTATGGTCTTATAGAATATACCTTGCTGGTGTTTATCGACGTGCTGCCGAAACAGATTTTACTATTCAGCGGCTCTGACTCAGGCGATTTGGTTGAATCTTAGAGACTGACCGTATATCAGCAACACACTGATTTCCTCGCCTTGACACATTATTATTATTATTATTATTATTATTACGGTTTCCCTACGCTGCACAGTCCTCCCGTTGTCTCCGACGCCTCACGGAAGTCGCACCTGCACATTAACCACTCCCCACATCCCGCAGGGTTAATGACTGTAGATTCCAGAATCGTGTGCCCTAAGCAAACGGAGAGAACCCAGAATGACCGTCTTCTGCATTTGGTCTGCTAGCCACTCAGCTAATTTTTGGCAGGTTGGTATGGTCTTCAATTCCGAGAGTAGCGTAAGCTTTATCCCTCAGAGTGCACTTATTATTAGGACGACCATTTTGACAGAGTAACCTGGGTACAGCACTTGGAGCTCGTAACGGAGATCGCGGTATTTGGTCCGTTTCTCCTGGACCTTCAAAGTGATGTTTTTCTCAGCAGGTGCCGAGAACTTGATGACATACATCACCTTCAGTTGACGGTCGAGGAGGATTATGTCAGGCTTATTGGCTTGGATTAGCCTGACCGTCGGGAACGTACTCGACATTTCTTGTTCTCGACAACGGACTCAATATCTTCAGGGACGTAAGGCAGCACTGTTGTCTGGTCTATCTCATACGAGTGCTTTAGATGGTAGTATAGCAACCTTAACGCTGCATTATGTCGGTGGATGTAGGACAGTTTTTCACTTCGGCAGCTTTAATTCGGGCTTTCAGGCGATTTGGCTGAAGTTCAGTGACTGACTCTACATCAGCACCTCGCCGACACCTCGCCTGATGGCGATTGCAAGACCGAGTTCAACTGCTGCTCTTTTTGCTGGTTTGAACAATCCTGCTCCCACTCCTACAGTTTCGTGAGGTTTTACAAACCACAAGAGGGGATCTGGGCTCCTGAGGATGTTACATGCCATACTCAGTACTACGAGTACTCTGCCATGCGTAACCTCCAGGCTCAAGAATCCTCGGCCCTCTTTTAACGTGGGAGGTAAATACGAGGAACGGACGATCTAGGATGAATACTTCTGTGAATATTCATTATCATGCGGGTATCTCTATCTAATTGGCGCAGCACGTCTGCTGTCCATTTCACTTTATTATTATTATTATCAGTATCTTAATGAGAATTGTTGAGAGTATTGGATTGTTTGTATTAAAGCTTGTATTATCTTCTGTTAGAGTTAATTATAGAGGATATAAATGAAAACACTGTAATTTTCCGAGTGTATTCAGTGGGTAACAAAATTTTATGCTATTAAGCCCTTAGGCCACCAGATACAAAATGTCTGTAATATTTCCATCTAACTACCATGATTTTAATACTACTTTAAAAACTGAACAAGCTTTGAACTAAAATTTATAAAATTATCTAGCAATTAAAATTAATTTATATTGTTTGATGTACTCTTTAAATGTACTTGTACCTAACGAGTTTATTAAATGCCGAGTAAAATATATTTTCCTTAAATAATTTGTTGGCAGCTTTAAAAAAGTGCTAACGAGAAGCTTTTGAAATATTAAAGGACGTACTTAAATCTTGATATTTATAAAGCAAACTCAGGACGGGGTGTGTTTATAAAAGCTTAATTATGGAAGCACTGCGTTGCCACCAGTTAACAAGCGGTTCAATTATCTAAGCTTTTAGTGCGTCGACGACGTCGTGACGCCGAAGACAATGTCTATTTGCACAGTGAGCCACTTCGCAAACCATACTTGGAGAAATCCACTGAAAGAAATTGTTACAACAAATAACTATAAATACGTATATGTGGCATTTTATCAGCTAAGATAACATTTTTATGAATAGCAAATTAGATTTCTATTGATCCAAACATATTTCGAAGTAAGAAATGTTATACATAAGAGAGGAGAGAGATGAAGGGAAGTAAAATTTTTTATTATCGATTCCTTTTATTAACTGAGCTTTACCAGGTAAGCAGAAACAGATTTAATTTTAGATAAAGTTTTCCTGACAGATATGAAAAGAAATTATAAAAAAAATTATGTACATTTGAAAGTCTGCATATTGGATATTTTGGGAAGTCAACAATGGTATATAGCTACACATTTGGTCGTGGTACTGGCACTTCTTTCGGTTTTACCGAAATGAACAAAATTGGAATTTGACTTAATCATTTTATGATATTACAGAAAATGAATAAAAAAAATTAGTCAAATGTTCAACATGTTCGTTTTTTGGCTTCAAAGCAACACTTGTTGTAGCCTTCTGAAAATAAAAATATCTGATGTAGCCAGCGCATAACCTTCTACCACCACTATATATTATCCTGATCTAAAAAAATCTTTCTATTTAATTCTTCACTTACCTCAATTAAATTTTAATTATAAACCTTGAAACGTTTCTTTAACATTTTTTAATAATTAATTATCAGCGCCCTTCGATACTGTCAATAATAATTCAGTCATATATTTTAATAATTCTTCTTATTGACATTAACATTTTTGTAACTAAATTAGATATTTCAAATATCAAACTGCCAAATTTAGCCTAACCCCATTTTATGAAGTTAAATGCGTCTAAAATTTCAGATTACTTCAACTTTATTTAAGTACTTGGAAAATTTTTTCGTTTGATATAATAAACATGATTTATAATCTTTCATCAAGAATATATTTTTTTGTAAAGTCAGCTGGCCAATTTTGCTCATCACCGAATTTTTCATTGTGTTTGGCCTTTAGAACAAGTGTACCAAATTTGAAAGTTTTATCTCAAAAACTGTGGTTGCTATCACGATACTACAGACATGCGGATAGATTTTTTTTCCATAAAGTTATGTTTCATTATAATTCGTTGAGATTCATCCAGAAATGCAATAAAAAAAATTTATTTTTTTTTCCAGAAATTGTAGGTACCTTTCTTCTTCATTCATTATGTCTATTCTGGTGATACAACATTCACCAAATTTAATGTGTCACCTAAAATGTTGTTGAAAATCTTAATTGCCAAATTTCGGAATTCTCCCATTAGTATTTTTTTTGAGTTATCGCGGATACACATGGACACACACACACATCCACATACAAGCACCAACAGACATCATTCGGAAAATAGTCAGAATGAATTGAGGAGGGTTCAAAACGTATATATCAATCAATATCTAGAGGTCGAAAAAAAATCAAGATTACTATACTTCCTTATATTAAGTATAAAATAAAAAGATCAGGATCATTATTTCAAGAGGAAACAAATCCACCACTGACCATTTTTGAGTTGAACGTGGATTCAAGTACTCTTGGCTGATTACTAACGTAAAGTGGGGTAAAGTTGGACAATGTTTAAAGTTTTCTTTTTTAATTTTTTTTGTTGGTAGGCATTAAAATAACGAAACGCCAAATTTTACTTTTTTAAAACGTAAAAAAATGTGACTTTTTTTGAAACGTCAAAAATTACTTTTATTATAAACGCCACCACACGTCGAGTTTTACTGCGGTGAGGAAGTTCTGATCCGCAAGTAACTGGCAGCGGTTTTTTAGTGTATTTCCATGAATCGTTCTGTTTCATAATTTTATATTTTGCAGTGCCCTGAAGAAGGTAAAATATTTGCCGAAACGTCGGTAAGTTGAAAAACTAGTTTTTCTAAACATTGGACCTTTTACCTAAAAAAAAAAAACTTTTCCAGCTATAGTTTATTGGAATAACTACGTGTATATTCATAGGTGTCTTTGATCCTTGTTTTTGTAAACCTTTCTATATATCATGATTATTAGTTGGTTAAGAGATCAAGCGAATATGCCACTAACAGATAGCTACTAACCATGCTATTTTGGGAATCTAAAGGGAATTGAGATTTTATACATACGTATATTAACTACTCGTAGATAAATTTTATTAATTAATAATGCCAATTAAATGTAATTATTCTGAGAATTTTTCTAAGAAACACCAAAATCTCACTCCTCAACTGTAAATATTAATAAATAATGTATTAAGAAATAATATGTTATGTTAAAAAGAATTATGTAAACATTCTTCCAGTCACATAGCTGGCGTTTCTAATAACAGCCGTCTTTCTATATGGCCAAATATTGACACTTCGTGGTCGGTACACAGTGTGACTCGTCATCCCCTCGCTTCGTCTCGTCGAGCAACCCTGAACAAACTACCGGCTGCAGTTCTATTGGGTAAATTATTTGAGTTGCTGAACTAACAAAACTAACGGCCCAATGTTTACCCTCAGTATTATCTGTGATGAAAATGTGGCTCGTTTATCTACAAACAACTCAACTTACGATGTTCTCTCTCCATCTCTCTTCAGCGCGTTTGCTGTAGGATAATATAACGATTACACCAGATTGCAGGAATATTTGAGTTGTCTGCACGAAATAGGGTGGAAATGTTCCTTATGATACCTCATTTTGCAACTACGATTAACATGACGTTCTGCATATAAATGATATGATAATAGTGTTTGATTTAACTTAAGCCTGTTTATCTCTGAGGACTTATATATTATATAATCCCTGTGATGGGTTAATTTTTGCTTTATGGTAAAATGAAAATTAACTATATCATATACAATTTTAATATTACTTAATAATCTGGATTTCGTATACAACAGTTTTTATGGTATTCATTCAGGAACTTAAAAACGAGCCATTAAAAGAAAAAAAATATGTATTTCTATTGTACAAAACCACAAATAACTTCATCTTACTCGTGAGTTTGCAATATTTATTTGTTTTATTACTATGTTATCATATATCTTAATTACAGTTAATGGTCAATTCACGACTGACGTGTTTTCATCTGCGTTTTTCATACAAGCGCTGAATAAGTTC
Source organism: Rhamnusium bicolor (assembly GCA_029963845.1). Lineage (NCBI taxonomy): Eukaryota > Metazoa > Arthropoda > Insecta > Coleoptera > Cerambycidae > Rhamnusium > Rhamnusium bicolor. The sequence goes on from JANEYF010005822.1 coordinate 674,350, forward strand.
ATACCTTTCGTTGAAGACCTCTTTATCTCTTCGTGTTCTCTCGATGAACAAACTGATTACTCACTATTTCACAAATATTTAGAAAAAAATCTTGGAGCGATTGGGAAAAATATATATTTTAACTACTAACACTAAAATGTCTCAAGAGGCAGATCTATCACAAGAAAATGTATTTTTTGAGTGTGTTGTTTCCTAGAAGTTAGCTGCTGCAATAAACTACTGAGGAATCAGTTAAGCGTCCTTTCTCGTTAGAGCGAAGGGGGGTCCGACGAAAAAGTTATCCTTGATTTTTGCCTCACCGAGTCTTGAGAACTTTTTACCTTGGCACCAAATGCGATCAAGGTTTGTGTAAGTTATTCATTATGCCGTTTGATTGCAATTCATTTGAAAATTCTACCAATATATGTTGTTTATTCTATTTTTCTGGTTCCAACGACAGGTAATTGTTTCATCTCATTAAAAAGTGAACAAGTAAATTGTATGTATCCTACTACAGTCCAAGCAATAATTATTAAACGTGGCATAATAAGTTGATGCAATATACAATACCTCTAATTCCCAGATCTCGTCTATTTTTGTTTCTGACTTGGCACCTACGTGATGGCATCCAGTATGCCAATATAATTTTCTATGTTAAAGAAAAGAAAAATCAAAAGATTTACATCGACTTTTATGACTTTTTCTATTACATTAATAAGTATAATGGAAAATAAACTGTTTCTGCATATTTTACTAAAAAAATATGTCTGTGTTAATTCTAAACAAAAATATCATCAGAGCCGCTATATGATAGATACAATAGAATGGAAATTGATAAATGTGTGCTCCTCAATTCTTCGATGGAAAAGTCTTTTTGTGATGATTTATAACAGCTTCAGACTCTTGGTGTGTCATTAGTGTACAACATATCGGTGAAAACCAAGCATTCCTGATGAAGACGAAGATTTCAATGGAATGTTTTATTCCAATTTTGAAACAAACTTTGCTCCAAATCACTCTAATGTTCGGCAGTAGAAGCCATCTAGATCAGTTGGTATTGTCAAAGAATAATAAAAAAAGAGAACCCTAAAGTTGTATAGCGGAAGATATCCACAAGGGAGTTATGTTCAGAAAAAATGTGGACACAACCATTTCCTCCTATCGGAGTTGGGATTCGAACTGAGGAGCAGATAGACAGTATAATTAATCGAGCTCTAGCCAAGTGCACTACCGTGCCTGAATATTATCCTCACCTAATATGTAAGTACTTGTTGATTCGCAACTATTTGGACAGAAAAGTCGGAATCAGCTAATCTAGATAGATTCGACTAAATATATATAAAGATAATTCCTCATAATCATTTGGACTCACATATTGTAATTATTTATGGGGCATGCAGAGTCAGTTCTTCAAAGAAAGAAATGATGGTAGAAATATTAAGATTTTAAGATCGCTTCTAAATTATTCATATGAAAATAATACATACATTACGCTTACATCATGCTATATTTCAATGTGTAGGTAAATAGTAAAATAGTTACAGTTTCTGTGTTAAATTCAGTGCACAACCGAGCCAATTACTTATTTCTTTCTATTATTATTATTATTATTATAACTAAATTATTCCGAGTTTATGCTACAAAGTTAGAGTTTATTTGAAAATAAAATATATATCCTTATTGCTAATTCACTGTCATTCTTCATTTTGATTCATTTACAGAAAACCATAATATTGACACCAACTACTGTTCTATCCTCTTAATCTGTTTTTACTCGGTTAACAATAAATCAAATAATGGAAACACATGAAATGCTCGGTTATTATTGGCTTCAAATTATAAATAATTGAAAATAAATGGAGTGTCATGTAATCTTGTTTTCGTAGCACCGAAACCAATTCCATAATTTATTTGTGTATAGAAATCAATACAATTAATGTTGGAATAGTTTATTTCCGATCCGCATCGTGTATTCTGTATAGCTACACGGGTCGGTTAAGGCAACAGGACGGCAATGTGGTTATTATGGGAAACCGCGACAACAGTGACGTCACATGGCGGTTAACCGCTTGGATGCGGTTTGTGGGCATATTAACATTAACATATGTAGTTGCAGTGCAATTTGACATAATGCATTTGTAAGCGCCGCCATTGATAAATGAACATCGTGTCAATATGTTTACATCCGTTAGATTGACATGTTAGGTCTAATAAATTTTACATCTTCAGTTCAACAACCAACAAGACTGATTTATAGATTGCATAATTACGAATCATCTACGTAGTTTATGCTAAGGTTGAATTAATACAAATCATCCGTTTAGCCAAATCATCTCATCACATTTAAATAAAGGGTAATTGGTATCCGATTGACTTCATTTTTACAAATTGATCTACCATTAAATATCTGGTATAGATTTATCACAATGAAACAAATGCAGATTCATTTGGACAGATTTTGTGTCAGAACCACATAATTCTTATTCCATGTGTCTGATATTAGCACGTTAAAGATTTCATGTTAGGGATTACTTATGTTTTGAGCAAATCACCCTTCACACTACTTATACTTAAAATCGCTTAATTTTTTTATATATTATTCTTTTCAGGACATGCTAATCAAATGTTGGGTAAAAAGGTATTTATTTACTTTATTGTAGAATCTATTAAAACAATTATTTCATCCTAGCTGCATGCTAGAAGATATCAAATTATATGATTCATAGCATTTTAAAGAAAAAAAATACAGATGTAGATAAAAGAAATTAGAATTACATGTAGTTTGGAAAGCGACTAAACAGTTTTCAAACATAAATTGTTTTAAATATGATTGTCAGTTTTAGTAAGTTAATTTACTCAAAATATGTAAAGTTCAGTTCAAACTTATTTACAATATAAAAAAACGTCGACGACTCTGTTCCCTTTACCACCATCATATATGCCTACATTTTTTATGTTGCAAATAAGTTTGAAATAAACTTCACACATTACATTTTATTACTTTAAGAAAAATAATGGAAAATGATAAAAAATTTAACAATGCTAAAAATGTACTTATTTATTAATTCTATTATCATTACATTGCATCAAGAAATCAAGTAAAAGTCAAAGCTAAATACCATGTTGCCTTTTCTAATGTCTTGACTATACCTCTGATTTAAATTTCAGTTTGAAATCAATACACTGGAAAGTATTTGATGAATATCTTTGCAAACCGTTTACTGTCAGGCATAAGTAAAAATGTTTAGAAGGAATTACGGACTTTCGATACTGACAACTTTCAACAAATTATTACCTTCGCATACCAGATGTTTACTATCCTACTCTTTTACTTATCGAAATTTGCTTTTTAATAATAAAAATTACAGAAATATCTAATTATTTATTCAATTACACATACTACTTTCTTAAACAAATGCCTAAAAGGAAAAATTGTTTTTAAATATTTTGCAAATGCAATATTGTAATACGATATTGATTTATGTATCGTGAAAATATACTTTAATATTTTTTGGAATATGTATAGACAGAAATAATTGTTTAGGTATGTTTTTATTTAAAAATTAACCTAATACATAAACTAAATATTTATCTAACAAAAAAAAAATTAGCTTGTTATTTTGTTACAATTTTCTTCGATTTCAATAACTTTATTTGCGTCTATATTTTTCAATGTTGAAACCAATGTATTTAAAATATTTGCATTTTTATAACTTCCAAATTATCCGATATCAATTTTATTCGAAGCTAAATGTATACAATTTCGATCAAATTAATTAGTAAGCTTATTTGTTTTCTGTTTATAATTTTAAATACAGCAATTGCATTAAACTAAATAAAGCATTATTATACCCAGTCAAATAATTCAAATAATATTGTCAAACTAGTATGAACAGTAAAATACACATTGTTTGTTTTAGTTCGGTTTTAATTACAAAATCATTTTAATGCGAGTTAATGTGTATTTGTTAATCATTTAGTACTAAATAGAGTTTAGAAGCAGGGAAAACGCTATCTGTGTAACTACGTATCACGCTGAATAAATTTATACCATTATTATCAAAATTAACAGCAATAATAAACAAGTAAACCTTGTTTACACCAGGCAAACATAATATATGAACAGAACAAACTTTAATATAATTTGCATTTATGGAATTTGAAATATGTGGTCCTAGTGCTTTATTACATCTTAATGTTACAAATTGACATATATCCCTTTAAACACAAATAATTAACTCTTTAATAAATAATATTTGTTGAATTTTGATTACATTATTCAAAGCTCCAGGTAGCATTGCTAGTTGTAATTTCTGTTATTTTATAACTACGTATGTTACAAAATCATGTAGGCTTGGCACCCTGTGGTCCTACCCACGAAGTAGCGTGTCGTGCTTCAAGTAATCTATGAGCATCATGTTGAAGTCTGACATGCTGGTGTACTGTTGAGCATCACTAGAGAAATGTTCTTAAATACTTAGCGGAAGAAGGGCCATGTAACCAACCGATGGTATACAAGTGTGTGACTTGTCGATGATATCTTGCGAGAGAAGTTGGAGACCCATCTATCACTGCATTACAACATCGTTTTTCCAGTTTGGAAATTAAGTACAGGAATATCCTTTTGTTGCAGAAAAATAGCTGAATATAATATTCTTGATAATGATATTTGTGGAGTCCCTAAAATGTTTGAGGTGTTGACAATGTCGACAAAAAATGAACAAATAAAGGAACTTTGAGGTAAGAGGGATCATCCTTACTGGCTAATTATTTATTAGACCTCTTTTGATTGGCACCTGGTAAGCATAAAAGATTTCCAGGACGGGATAGAAATCAAGTGTAATTTGATTCTGTCAACTTGTTATTAAAGAAGTGTTGTTACCGTTCTATCTAATGGTAGCGATATAGGTACTTTACCTACAGTAAATGTTGATGCTCAGATATAGACACTATGTTCACTGCAAAAAAAGCTCTGTCTCCATTTTTACTTTCTTTTTGTCAGTAGGTACAGGGGAGTGGCGTGAACAACGAGTACTATGTCCGGGTGGTGAAAGCGGTCATGTGACCTGTTAAATTCAAATTGAAATTTCACATCGATGTTTTGTTGAGTTTTTTTTGCTTGTAATGTTATATATGTTTCCAGACATCGAGACCAATCCAAAAATTCCTTTGCCAGCATTTTCTGTGGTCAGGTTCGGCGCCTAGGCCCTATTAACGAAAATTCCGGAACCACGGCTCTCGGCGCCATAATGTAATGGTGAGATTTTTCAACGAAACTTGACATCATAGCTTAAACGTGGTTTTTTCTGAAGCTAGGGTGCTATTGCCAGCATTTTTTGTGTCAACGAAAGGGTTAATATGCAAAAAGGGTTTTGCACGTTGGTCTAAAGTATACTGTTTTTACCAAGGGTGTAAAATCGGAACCAATAGTCGAAAAACGATTTTTTTTATGTCTCAAAATGTTTCTATGACTCTTAACTAAAAGTATTACCCTTGCAAGCAATTTTTATCTAGTAATTTTTAGTAGTTTTATTATGAGACCAAAACATACCTCTGTAAAAATGCAGATGCTCCGGATAATCCTGACATAAACATACAATGATATAATAAATGATACATTATCTTTTCATTGGTGATTTTGTAGTATCCAAAATAACAATAACAATAAATATTTCATTGAACACACAACACTGCGCACTAGTAATTTCTAGAGTTCTAGTAAATTAACAGCATCTGTTCCAGATGTTCAGGAGATAACTCTTGACGGCTGTCGCCCAAAATTCATTTATATGAGGAAAACTACATTTCAACGTCTACAAAAGCAACAGGATCAAATTTAAAACATATGAAGTTTTTCAAGGAGGGCACGTTTATATTGCGTTGAGAAAATCTATCTCTTTATCTACAAGGAGACCTACATTACCACACACCCGGAATTGCTTTCAAATTTATTTTTCACATGTTGAGCAGAGTCATCTGATAACTGGAAAATGAATTGGTGCAGATCGAATACAATGTTTACTGCGTTAATTATTGAATATCCAGGTGAAGTAGTCATACATTCAAGGTTCCTTATTGACAAATAAATTATTGAAAAATGACTGTGGATATACATTAGGTCTTCCCGAATAGTTGGGTCATTAAACACCTGCTGAGTGCCTTAAATAAAGAGTGTGTCGTTTGTATTTAATTTCTCGATTACCCTCCCTACATCATAAAATTTCTTGCCGCCTCTAGCCATGTGCTAACGCACAACAATGGGCTGTGGTGGTAATGGCGTACTCGGCAGTTCGTCTTCAAATAATTTTCTTCGAGGCGGAGCTTTCGAAAATGTCTGTTTCACGTTGGCAATTAATCTGTCAATTTCGTTTTCTTTGCACGAGAATGTCACACGGTTAACTGTTTACGAAATAAAATTAATGCGTAGTGCACACGATTTTGTAAGTTTTCTACTAAAAATGGCTAAGTTTAATCCTCTAAAACAAAAATGGTTATCTGAAGACACTGGCGGCTCGTGATAATTTTATTTGGGGGCTTTAGTTTCTTAAAAAATATGAACAACTTAATAAAGACTCATCTTCAGTACCTCGGTAATTTCATCCAAGTGGAACTACGATTTTTGATAATAAAAGAAAGAGTTTTATATACATATGTATAAAAAAAGTGTTCACAATATAATAATCACTTAAAACTGCGAGTAAAAATGTTATTGCTTATACACAAAATGAAGTCTTCTGTCTTTCTTGGAAATAATATGTTTTATGATTTTTTTCTTCAAAACTGCTTATATTATGGATAAAGTTATTCACTGACATCATTATTAAGGCATTCTTCATTCATAGTGTTTCTTAAAAATGTCTTTACTCTTTTGAGAGTTGAAAAACATCTTTCTGATTCAGCAGTAGACCTCGCAATTGTCACAATAATTTTTTGTAACTTGACCGTTTCGCTGAACGTTTCATTTAAACCAATTTCAGATAGCCAAGAAAGCATGTTTAGGCCAACTACAGTATTTTTAAAATCCGTTCTTGAATAAATGACTTCCAATTCAGTTCTTAATTTGTCTTGTTTTAACATTGGATAAGATTGAACAACAGATTGGAAAGTCGCCGTCGTAAATTTCTTTGAATAATTAAGGAAATTGTCTACATTCACTAAAGATGCGGCTTCTAAATGACCTCTGTATGACAATCTTTCATTTATCTAAAAAATTGTTGTATCACACACTTCCTTAGCAATTACGGAATTTTTCTTTTCGGGTTTTGAGAACCGCTTTTTCATCGTGCCCTCTTAATGCTAGTTCCAACTTTCCACAAAACTTGATACAATTGATAATTTTATAAATAAACATACCTATTTTCAGTCACCTTCTCATTGTGTTTTATAATATTTTATCTATAAACTGAATCAAACTGAACTGCAATATTTACCGAGCCTAACAAAACCAAATCCGTACTGCACTTTATATGATATGCAGAAATTTCGTGCTTTTTTATTTTCTAATTGTTACCGAACATATCTTGTCCATTCAGATAGAATGGGAATAAAATAGAACACATGGAAAACAAAAGAGAGCACTTACCTTATCACATCCACAAATCCACTGACGTTTTTTGTAAACTTCCTTAGAAAAATGTTTCGTGACAGTACGTGTCCCTACCTTGTCTGGTTGGTTAAGAGTCAATTCTGGTGTTGGTCGTCCGAGTTTCTTGATTTTTGCTTTTTCTGCTAACGGCAGAGTTTTAAAATTCACTTTCAGAATATTACTTTTACTATTCTCAGTCATTTTGGCATCAATCAAACACAAAAACACTCAAAACAGTGAAACCACACATAAATATCGAGAGCGAAACCGATGAAACGATATAAGCACTACTACACTACACAAATATTAAAAGCATACTGCGACTTTGATAACTTGAGCCTTCTGTCGCGTTGTAGAAACCGCTCTCCGTGATTGGCAATTTCCGCGCTCGGTTCGTGTCCTCATATATTTTCCTAATGCAAGGAATGGCTCATTTGAGCTGAGCTTGCCCCATACTCTCTGGTTAGAGTTATAAGTTGACGGTCAGTAATTATGCGACTTTATTGTACACAGCCGTCGCAAACGGGTAATAACTATGTTAAAAAAAATATTAAATATAAAAAAACTGAAAAAAAATATATATCATGCATTTAATTACTGTTACATTTTCCTAACAGTAGCTTGTGAGGCTCGAGACCCTGAGCCTCTGTGGAGCAGCCGCCACTGTCTGAGGACGAATTATATAACATATTAATGTACAGTGATGAAGATTCTAAGGAAATTAATTATTTATGAGAAGGACGAATCTGAGGATGGCTCAAGTTCTAACTACGAAAATACTGAAAGTATTCAGAATGTTATTTGTGAACCTGTTGATGTAGATGTTTCACTAAACCAAAAATTTTAATTTTTAGTGGTAATTTTTTTTATTTTCGTATTTAAAATAAAGTCTTCACTTCGCTGTTTTATAATCTTAATCTTAGAGTAACTTAAAAAAATGTCCCATTTTTGGGGTTAACTGCGGAAAGCGGATATTGCGGCAAGCGGTTATCACAGCCGTTCTGACGTCGTATAGCGAAATCGAGTATTTCAGTAAAAAGAGTGAAAATTGTGCTTCTGCAAAAACGTCTATTTTTCCCCATGGTGTATACATACGTACGATACAGTATGTAAGAACCTGGAATGTAAGATTTACACGCGATCTTTAGATATCAAAAAAAATTGGCACTATCAGTGTGGACTAGATCATAATTCACAAAGTTATAAAATGGATACACTAATTGTTTACGATATCAAGGTTTCCATTTCATCCTATATGATCGAGAACTGTTTTCACATTTGTGACATACATTTCGCACGCGATGATGCATAAGTTGTTTCTTTCATTAAGTTTTTGCACGACACTACAACTCGCTCAGAAAATATCGTGTTAACTGGAAATATTTCACAATAATGTACATGAATTTTCAACAAAGGAACCTAATTTCAATAAACATTTTTCACAAGGTAGAAAGTGCTTCGCATGTAACAAACCATTTTATCATTTAGTTTTATATGTATCAAAAAAAAGCTAAACGAAATAATGACTCTTGAAATGGCATTGTTTTTTTACAACGCACTGCTCAGGAACTGGAAAACAACCCTAAAAATCAGCACATTGTACACGATCATGAAATGATAGTCACGGTAGTTTGTTCCCCCCACAATAATGTGGCTAACTGATGACGAGGGATTTTCTAACCCTACGACCCTCATGTTGGAGAACGTTCCGATTACAGGATACAGAAAAATAAGCAGTGTATAATCCAAAAAATCACTGGACACAAGGGAGAAATGTAACGAGATTGCTCAGCGCTTTATGAAATTGGGGGAATTTAATTATTGTTTGTGTGGATTTATATCCATAAATAAATACGCTTCACAGGAGTCAGTTAATTACATAAAACAGATGTTTAACAAAACACATTCGATTGATAATAATTGCAAAATGTGTTGTTTAATTAGTTTTAATATTTATTTAAAATAGTTGTGTTATACTAAATTAAATGGAGAATATTACTATAGAATAATATCGAATGAATTATACCCAATTTGAGTATATACAGTACGGAAACGGATGAAGAAATAAATTCTGTTCAAATAGAGCGCTCGTGTTAGGTTATGCTCTAGAAATAAATGTCCAATTACTTGGGTGGTCCTTATTTTTCAGTGTTTAATTTTGTTTAGTCTTACCACCCTATTTTGTTCTCTTGAACTAAAAAGTAACTCTGGTAAATTTTGAACATCATCAGATTTTGTTAACAGGTAGCTCAATAAGGGTAAACTTCTGATTTTAAAGAGAATAATTATTCAAAATTCTAAATTGCTTAAATTGTTACTTGTATTTTCTAATATCAGATTGTGATAAAATAAACTCAACAATACCTACAATATCGCAGAATAGTATTTACCTTCTTGGTTCTACCATCAGTGAATTGACTGGCAAAAAACTACCGTCTCTAAGAATGACATTAAAATTATTTGTCCACTACCACATAGATATAAATTTTCTTTATACGCGAATTCTCCTCAATCGTCATAAAGGAAATTTCCAGTTTTTTGTAAAACGGAAGAATTCCCATTCAAAACTGCCAAAAGAAAATTAGAAAATGTTTTTGAAGAATGTCCCTTTTAAAGAAAGAAACCGCTGCCAGTTACTTGGGTATCAGAACTTCCTCACCGTAGTAAAACTCGACGTGTGGTGGAATTTATAATAAGTAAATGACGTTTCAAAAAAAGTCACATTTTAACGTTTCAAAAAAGTCACTTTGATGTTTCAAAAAAGTCACTTTGATGTTTCAAAAAAAGTCGCTTTGATGTTTCAAAGTCACATTTTTGACGTTTCAAAAAAAGTCATATTCTGACGTTTCAAAAAAGTCACATTGGTGGAATGTCACTACTATTTTTTTTAGACATTAGGACCGATTTTGCTCATCAACAAACTTAATCTCTTCCTTGACCTCTAGAATTTGTGTACCAAATTTGAAAACTTTATCTCAAAACTGTAGCTGCTATCGCGAACCACACAGACAGACACACAGACAGAAAATTTTTTTGTCTGAAATTTTGTGTATCGACATAATTCGTCGAGATTCGTCCAGAAATGCAATAAAAATTTTCAAAAAATTTTCCACGAATACACAACTTCCTCACTTTGAGGGGTGAGGAAGTAATAACTGGTTTCATTTTGATCCAGAATTCTTGGATGATGATTTTCGTACGTCCTGAGTAATTATTTGGTCACTTAAAATAGTAAATGATCATTCTGAGTGAGGTGTGGCATTAATATAGGAGTGCATAACAGTAAAAGAGCATCGTCGCAAGTTTCGAGTCAAAAATGAAATTTCACTGATTTTACAACCACAGTAGCTCTATGATATTATTAATGTTATTTGGTGTTTATGTAACTCATTTATATTAATAACACTTTTTTCTTTAATAAAACTGTTTATGTCGAAGAATATTTTGTTTAAAATCCATCACAAACTTTTATGACATATGTTATACTTCAAAATTTTAAGCCATTTTAAGCTGCACGTAAATATTATTTTTTGATGTTTAGTTTTTTCACATAATTAATTCCAGTAAAGAAAACCACTTGAGAAGGTAAGACCATCAAATTAATAAACAATTTTTTTTGCCTTGTATGAATCAATCTAATGCCAATAGACCCAGTGCCCAGACATTAGTTTTTTTGATATTTGAGTATGCAATTCTCGCATCCAGTGAGGATTTTCCCGGGACCAGTATCTGCAATTCTGACGATTTACGTTTTCACGAAGAGAAAAGATTACGAAGATAAATTAACATTTACCCTCTAAATCGTCAGAATTGCAGATACTGGTCCTGGTAAAATCCTCACTTGATGTGAGAGTTACATACTCAAAAATCGGAATCAATGTCTGAGCAGGCATAGTGGGAAATCAAAAAACTGTACTAATATTTTTTTAGCATGTAACCTAACCGGAGCTTTATATTTAAACAGAATTTATTTCATCATATATTCCCATATTGTATAATTATACTTAAACATTCATTGGATATTATTGACAAAGTTCACATTGTCATGTAAGTTGCTCTATATGTACAGGGTATTCAGAAAGTAATTTGTCAAATTTTGGGGATCGACAATGAATCGGCGGTGGTAAATTTGAACATCAGAAAATGTTTGTCAACACTGAACACACAAAATGTGGTCTCGGTTGTATTTTCTCACTATCACATCTACTCTGAAATAAAGGAAATTAATAATTTTCATAAAAAATATTAATTTCGTATATACTTATTTATCAGTTTTTTTTATTAGGCACAAAATTAACTTCAGCACCGTCCTTCCGAATTTATTTAACAATTTTTTTTAATTTGACAATTTTTTTAGACTTTCAAATACCCTATACATGGTGCACCGATTTAACCAAGTCAATAGGATTCCATCATGGGGCTCCCAGATATTTTACACTAAGCTCAGATTTACATATTAACCGAAACGTTATTTATTCAAATAGTATTTGACTCGTTTAAAAGAATATTTATTTTTAATATTGCCACAGTTCTGAAAACTATTTGTGGTAATGAAATTAAAATTATCTATTGCGAATAAAATATTATACAGTTTATAGTAGCAGTACTTTGCCAATCGATAGAGTCCTTTTGTTTGAAAGAATTTGAAAATGCTATTTACATTTAGCAATCGAGGATGTGCAGATATGTATGAGTTTGCAAATAGAAGTTCGGTAACTGCAGCAAATGAATATCAAAGACGATTTCCAAACAGAAGACAACCACATCCAAGCATTTTTATTAACTAACCAGAGGTAGAAATCCAAAATAGTAATAATAATATGAGAGGAAGAACAATCTTGCGTGTACTTTACTGATATAAAAATAATTTCGAAAACATTTTGAATTCCAAGAAGCGCGATCTGGAGGGCGTTGAAATGGTACCATGGACATCCCTACCATCTACAACCTTTGCAGGCTTTATTTTCAGGGGACAGTTAACATCTTGCTAACTTTTGTCAATGGTTTCTGAATTCCACTGAGGACGATGAGCCACTTTTCTTTCATGGGCCTTACGTCTTACCTCATAGTTTGATTTCGATTTAGTTCTGGCATTTTTAGAACGTGAATATGTCAATATGTGGAATGATGGTCCCCTGGATTCAATGCTGAATGGATATTCAGACAAATATGTCTCATTGATAAAAAACCACGTACCAAATTTCAAATCGAAAGCGTAGTTTCTTAGTAACTGCCGGAAAACTTCATTTTTCTTTTAATTATAGCAACCTGATATATTTCGCAAACAAAGAACTTTTCCAAATAAGTTAAATCGAACTATTCACCTTAAAATGATTAAGATTCTGTTCAATTTTAAACAATCGACATGCAAGAATGTCATCGGGATCGTCAGTATATTTTGGTTTGAGTTACTTTATAATTTTTTTAATATACCGCTATGGTAATCAACTAAAACTGGAGAGTTAAAAAAAACAATTGTTTTTAAAACTAAATAATAATAAAATAGTATTTTTACAAACTAGAGAGATCAAATGATTAATTTGGATGTATTCAGTTATTTTTATGCAAATAAACGGAATGAGTAAAACAACACGAATGAAATAGATGGCATAAAGAGGCCCGTAAAAATGCCAAATCTCGCAAATAGATCCAATAAACGATTGAACACCAAACCATATGTCACTCGTCTCTGGAACAGCTCGTGATACGATACAGTAAAAAGCAAATTTCGCATGTATAACGGCTCAATAAACATCGTATGTCCGCTAAAAATACACGCAATTTGTACATGCGTTAGCACATAACGCCAAACAACAGTTTTATTAACCGCACTACCCTCAACTTGTTCGTATGTAAATAACGAGGGGTAGCAGTACTGAAAGAGGCTTAGACAGAGACAAATAAATGGGGGAGATGAGGCTTATATGGGGTGTAAGTCGCACCCTCGCATAGGGGAGGCTTATCGAGCATCAAAACGTGACCTATCATTATGTTGCTCTCCCACGTCGAATAACTGTCTATTTAATTATTAATTCACGGTTTGGTTTTGATTGCCTGTCAGTGCAAAACATGAATAATTGTTTGATTATTTTGAAACACAGTAAATACAGGTTCATTTCGGATTGGATCGTATTTTATAGTTGTCTAGCTCAATATTTAAATGGTTAGAAAATGATTGATGGTGATTAATTAAATTATTTATTAATCATAAATTAATAAATATAAAACAGTGTAGAGTAAGATAATTAGTTATAGCCGTACATTAGAAAAATACAATACAAAAGAAAATATGTCCATGTGACATTAGATTTTATTACTGTAATAAGAGTACTAACATTTGTTACAGTAAATGATACTGTCTGTCTGTCTGTATTATGGCGTTCCCAGACTATGCGTATATTCGACGAACATCGGTATTCGGGATCCTTCTCGTAGCGTGTTGGAGACCAAATTCACGAAACTTCGTTCATTTCCCAAGGATTGATGGTAAATTGACGCGAAGTAAAGGAATGCAAATTCCACTCGTTATGCCTTCGAAAAAGGCTCCCGCATACTGTCAATTTTTAACTAAATAATTTACTACTTAACTCAAAATACTAAACATACACAACGCCGCCGCTGCTGGATGCGGGCTCAAAAGGTACTGTGAAGGCATCCAAAGTCGAACGGTCGCCAAACCAACAAATAATGTGGGAGGTATAGCGAATGCCGAAATAAATAAACGAACATTATTCGCCGATTAAACGCATTGTCTGGGGCCGTCTTTAGGTAATATAATTTAAAACTCATATTTAGTCAACGTCTGTGTATATAGGGTGGGGCAATAGTGCGTCGGACTTCGATATCTCGAGTTCTACGATAGCTAGAAATTAAAAAAAATATATATATATATATATAAGGAAACTAGATAAAAAAGTCTATAACCCGAAATTATTTTCGAATATAGAGGGCGAGCCAAGACGAAATTACAGCATCAAGTGCCAAATTAATTTTTGGCCACACTGTACATTTTTAGGAAGTAAAAATGATTCAAAAACATTAATTAGATGTCTCGTAACTATTATTCACATAAGTTTTTCTTACAGCCCATAATTGTACTTTGGTGATTTATTCAATATGCATCTGCAGATGGCACTATTTCAACAAAAAAATTCATTACATCCAAGTGGTTGGGAGATAGTCTATAATAATATAGGAATGAATGGAGTCTATATAAATAATTTCCGATTATAGACTTTTTTTATTTAATTTACTTGTTTTTTTTTTAATTTCTAACTATCGGAGAACTCGAGATATCGAAGTCCGACCCACTATTGCTCCACCCTGTATTGCAGGTCACAAAACATTCAAGAAATTTTGCATATAATACCATAATCCATACCTAACTTAAAAAGAAACTAATTATACGTCTAAAAAAATAATGCTTGATTTTATATTGCTCCTTAATTTAATTTTTATGATTATAAGAATGTATTGTACTTTTATGCATTGACTTTTAATTTATTATGATTATTGATAATAAGACTATTGTATGGATATTGTATTTTTTTTATGTAATGATTGTGTTTTATATATTAGGATTTTCCTATTTTCAATAAAGAACTATAGAAGGCCAAAAATTGTTACTTAGTCCCTTTCTGTAATAAACGAATCAGATTGACAATCATTTCTCATACATGACATCACGAAAAAACAAGAATAAAAAATTCAAACCATCGGTTGCTACCACTTTGGTATAGAAATATGCACTGTTTAACAGAAAATTTGTACTTCTAGAAGTAATATATTTATTACCAATATGCAAGACTAACATATTTGCCATTTAACAAAGTCACCAAATGTTAATAAAGAATAACGTTGGGTGGAACACTTCAAATACAAATTTTAAATAAGTACATTTGGTATTTAGTTTTATTTAATTAATGACCTACTTAGGTATTTATTTATATCTATATTAACTAAGCATCGCGGCGCGTTTATACTCAGTGTTCCAAAATTATGTAACCAAACCCTTACAGTGAATAGACAGGCTCAATATAAGATGAAAACTCTTATAAATATTTGGTCAATAATACACTAAATACATACTAAAATAGAGATTACTTTTTGTGTATGATCACGATGTTCTACATTTACTTTTCGAGAAAGTGGTCAGCAGGTGGTGCATATGGGACTTGGTGGCATATATTAATAAATATTTTTGAATTCGTCATATTTTGATAGGATTCGCCCGTTTCGCGAAAATCGACTCAAAAGTCTGATTGCATGGTAGGCTTCTTCTAATATATATATAATGTATACCTTATTGACCAAATATTCATAGGTGTTTTGGTTTTATATTAAGCTCATCTGTTAATATATTTTTTACGTGGTTTAAATTTGCTGCTTGGAAAAATAATAATTAGTTTGTAATTACTGTTTGCAAGAGCAAGTTTGTTTTAATTTCAAGCAGGGGGCCGATCTCCCCCCTCCTCTCCTTGAAAGCAGCTTTTGTACTTTTAACTGTCTTTTTTTTGTTAGATAATAAATTAAATCTAATGTTCTGTGGGATATTAATGATGTTTTGCATATCGCGCCTCACTTTGAAATAAGCTGTATCCGCTCCTGATTATGAGCCAATTAAATTTCATATCTTCTTGGAAAAACAAAGTTAATTTCTATCTAAGGCGTCTTCATGGTTTTCTTTTGCAGTCAGAATAATCTGCAGCTTCGTTTGTAAGATATCTAATAATATAATCAATGACAAAGCATCAACTTTTATTTTGTATTCGATAAAATCAGTCACCGAAAATTAAAATTTATCTTTATTTACAAGTCTTTACTTCACTTGTATTTCGTGTGTTTATTTGTAATTAGATGTATTTAAATATAAATATATATATATATATATATATATATATGTTGTTTTTCAGGTTTTCGCGGGTGGTGAATGTTAAATTCGTTTTCCGGGTATACTCCCGCGTAGAAATAGAGAAAAGACCACACAGTCTAAATACACGAGATGACACCCAAAGACTACCTACCACATGGAAGCCTGCTCTGGTATTGCATGCTGCTGTCCATGAGGAAGCAAGAAACATAACGCAACGAACACACGAAGAGGAACCAACCAGAGCTAATCTAATAGGACCAAGTACACGGAGTCGCGCTCGAAATCAGGAGATGGGTGCAACAGACCGTGACATAAGTACAGACACACGCATGCGCGCCCGAACAGGACCGATTACACGAAGCCGCGCTCGAAATCAGGAGATGGGTGCAGCAGACCATGACGCCCGGAGTGTGTCGAGAGCAACAGAGCGTAACATAGGTAGAGTATATAAAGAACTGCCAGATCCAGAAAACGTCATTTCAGTTCGAGTTACCAGAAGCCGCAGTAAGCAGTTATCTGTTAGAACCTGAAGATGGTAGATGAGATTCTACCGAAACGTCGTTCAGACAACCACGGTCCCTCTCGGGGCCTATCACCTACGCGGGAGTATACCCGGAAAACGAATTTAATAATATATATATATATATATATATATATATATATATATATATATATATATATATATATATATATATATATATATATATATATATATATATATATATATATATATATATATATATATATATATATATATATATATATATATATATATATATATATATATATATATATATGTATATATATATATGTATTTATTTATTTTTAGTAATACAGGTATATATTTCTATTTATTAGTATTTGTGTACAGGTATTAAATACTTTTACGAGACTGTATACATTATTAAGAAGTGCCTCAACCCTCGAAAAATATCTACCTACGATAACGATCGGTTGTATTAAATTACATAGGGTTGTAAAACTCATGTATTTACATTTCCAGCGAGTCTTTAACAGTATTTATGTATAAGACATAAAATAACTAAAAGAAAATATATTTTTTTCAAAGCATGTAAAAGTTAAAATTACTTAACGCAGTGTTTAATGTTTTCGTAAAAGTAATGTTGATTTTCACGCTCCAGTCAACAATAAAGTTTTAATCTAGTGAAAAAGATATAAAAGCAAAATCTAAAACAGACCCTATTATACAGGTGATGAAATTCCGGTCAGCGTGTGTATATTCCTCTCTTTACGACGTGTTAAAGCATAAAATCGTTTTTCTTCGCAAAACTGGCATATAAAACTGCTTTCCAAATACCACTTCAACTTCGGCAATAAAGCAGCCGAGGGTTAAACCCCAGAAAAATGGCACGTGCGCTCATTTTTCCAAATGGCACGAAATCCAATT
Organism: Rhamnusium bicolor; assembly: GCA_029963845.1. Taxonomy (NCBI): domain Eukaryota; kingdom Metazoa; phylum Arthropoda; class Insecta; order Coleoptera; family Cerambycidae; genus Rhamnusium; species Rhamnusium bicolor. Next base: position 692,194 of record JANEYF010005822.1, read on the forward strand.
TACACCGATACGAATTCTTCATTGGAGAAATCGTATCCCACCGAGATTGAGTCTTACACCAATAATAACATGTGAATTTTCTGAATAAAAAGGGACTGCAGTTTCAGCGTTTTTTATTTATTTTTATTGAATTTACTTTTTATTTATTATGTTCTTTTATTTACAAATTATAAATTATTTTTATGGTCTCATTTGTTATCAATTTACGGAAATAAAAAGTCGCAATTAATAATAATGTAACGACATTTTTTTAACTTCAAAATAAGTAAGTTATACCTCTATTTGATATTTTACTTGAAATTGATTTTTTTTTGTAAAACAATGAAACAACGCATCATAAATAAAGGTGTTTATAAAATGTTTCTACGTTAAATTAATAAAATGGATTGGATATTGGATTTTCCATAGTAGCTCACACTATTCGTAATCAATACTAACTGCTATTTAAATATTGTCTGAACATCATTTGTGGTATTCCCTAAATTTTTCCTTTTATTTCTTGGGGCTTACTACCACATGAATATTGTATAAAAAATACAGTTAATTACCTAGTATTCTACTGGAAAAATAAACCTCTGGGCTTGTGACTTGACGTTAAAACATCAGTCAAAGGGTATTTTTTGACTACTAACATGAAAGAGAAAAGTAATAATATATTTCCCTAACACCTGGATGTTACCTAATTCGCCAAAATAACCACAAGGTAAGATATTGTGTCACATATGCATGAACATATTTACGCAGTAACACATCACCGATCGCTAGTAATGATATGTAGAAAATATACATATATTATAACTCCCAAAATAATTACAATAACATATTGTGGCAGTACATAACATTTTTAGAAAATCGTATTTTTATTTGCTATCTTAATTGAAAAATACCTTAAGTATTATATAAAACACATTCATACTTAATTAATAAAATATATCTAATGTTTATGTATGTTGTTGTCAGGATCTAGTCACGCTAACTTAAACGTCCAAGCTAAAGAAATTAAATCGTAGTTTCAATTACACAAAACTAAAAAATCAATCAAAGCAGCTGCCCCTTCTAAATAATAATAAGGACTGAATTCCATGATAGAATATATGGCATTTTAAAGTAAAAAACAAACTAAAACAATTTGTTACGTTTATCTAACAATAAAATTTTTCTTTAAGAATCAACTTTTCATTCTGACAACAACCCAACCTCCAAAAAGTTGTACAAATATTTTCATCAAACTTAGCAATTCAATAATTACTAGGTACATTTTTTCTAAAATATTTTGCAAACCTACTGTTTTTTTTTTAACTATACATAAGACACATAATATAGCGGAGTATCAGCAACTGTTAATTTGTTTTTTAAAATATAAATGATGCGTAAATTTTTAAATCAATTTATGGAATGAAACGCGTAACAAATAAATATTCGGATTATCTTAAATTTTTATTCACCCCTGAAGAATTCAATTTATTTTATTTAGGGACATAATAAAATGACAAATGATAAACAATGAAACTTGGGTGTCATCCATAATAGTTACTTCGCTCTTCGCTCCCTACTTTTTCAATTAACAATGGACAGATTAAGCGATACGTAAACACAATGGACGCATTAAGTGTCTCTGAGGGATGCAAAAACGTAGGGTAGAATGGAGTAAGTATAGTGAATGTCAATTTTTTGTTTCGCAAAAATAATGGATATACCAACTTTAGAACGATTCAATTATCACATAGCTTTTGAATTTCCAAATGCTACCGGAAAAGACGAACAGTGTTATTAAAAATTAAATAAAAATGGCGACTCGGGCTATTTATCTATTACTTTTGTGTCGGCACCAAATACAACGAATGCCGATGGGGTTTTTTAAAGTGGTGGTATTTCACTGTTTTTATAAACAAAACACTACGGGTTACAGATAAAGATTGTAAGATTTCACACTAGTCTATTTATTCCTGCTCACCCCCAATTGTCATCCTACCAGCTGAAAATTGAAAATATCATCCTGTGAATATATTACAAGTATATCCGGTTATCTGATATGCTTAGGCCCTTCCAGCCAGGTGTAGAGAGGGCGCAGGTGACGCATATATATATTTATGCCCTTTCTGCACCACTGATTTTAACCTGAGGTGACATTTAAGGGGCCGTATTTGATACACGGTGTGGTAACAAACCCTAATTATAGAGGTTTGTTCAGTGTTGTATAGTCATTCGTGTAAATAGCATATCATGCCAAAGACAGATTTTAAGTGTACATTTCTATTTCAATAATAATAATAGTAACAATCTTTGACATTATTAATCTAAAATTAAGAGAGAATTAGGCACAAAAGTACTCTCGTACGAAAGTGAAGTAGAGCCACACTACTCATTTAATTTTTCCATCGTTAAATTTACAATTGTATGTCGGAACACTCGACTGTGTCAGAGTTCACAATTGTTATGTCGGAACTCACAATTGACTCGTAATTCACAACGATATGTCGGAATTAAAAATTTAATGTCAAAACTCACAACTCTATCTGAGAATGCACAATTGTCATGTCGGAATTTACATATGTAAGTCAGTATTGACAATAACCATATCTTGGAATTCACGATTTCATCTCAGAAATCAGAACTGTATATCAGAAATCAAAGTTGTATCTCGGAATTCACAATAGTATCTAGTAATTCACAATCGTTATTCGGAATTTACAATACAGCAAAAAAATAAATTAAATAAAAAAGTAAAAAGCGAAGCATTTTATGTACGGAAACTAAATTATTTTAACTTGATAATTATTTAACGCAGAATTTAGTATTCTCGACCAAAAGGATAGGTCAGGATTGGGTATTTCTAACGAAAAGATATGCTTAGGGACGTATATTTTGTAAGTATGCACACTTCTAATGCACACTTCTACACACACTTCTAATATATCTCACCTTAGTGTTTTATTTATTCATTCTTGTATTATTACCTGGAGTTGGGTTTCCGCGCATAACTAACCTCCGCAGAAGCAAAAATTATAAAATGCGACATAACAATTATGAATATTGATATAAAATTTTAACTTCCGAGACACAATTGTGAATTCTGACATACAATTGTGTATGTCGAGTTACAATTCTGAATTCCAGCATAAAAAGCGTGAATTGCGATATACGTTTATGGATTCTAACTTACAATTGTGAATTCCGACTTAAAGTTGTGAATTTAGACATACAATTGTAAAGTTGACATTAAAAAAATATATATTGATGTGGCCGTTCTATGCTTTCATACTCAGGAAACTATACTGACTTTCCGTTTTAGAATGAGAAAATTAGAATCTGGTTTTCTGTATTTTTTGAAGTATATTGTGCGAATATATTTGTAACAATGTATTTATTTTTGAAAATTTTTAGAGTTATTTAATTATTTTTTTTTACATAGATAACAGTTAATCGTACAGTACTGTAGGTTCTATTTTAAATATAAACCGCTGTGTAGTATTATTGCTTCTAGGTTATGTTATTTTATATAGTAATTTATTATACGAAAATACGATCAGTGGTTAACGCTATTCCTCTTCATTTGTTTCAGAAGTGAACGTGTCAAAATTAAAAGGCTGAAAAAAATAAACTTTCTAGGGGACATTACTTGTGATAATTTCTTTAATGTTCTTAGTTGCAAATTGTGAAAAAAATGACAAACATATATCTTTAATATTCAATTATATAACCCCGTTTGGAGAAATTTAAGATCTGAAATTTTTCATATAAGTATGTAATATTTGACTGATGACGAAAACTTCTGTTCTCGAAACGTGTGTTCTTGTTAAAATATGTTAACTGGATGTGTATGGACATAAACATTTACTTTATTTCCCTCCCACTACATAGTATAATTTAAAACTAATTCTGATAACCATAAAAACAATAATAAACTGAGTAAATGCAAAATCACAGTAAAATTTATTAATAAACTGACATAAAATTTGTTATTGCCTACTAAAAGTTAAGTTTTTAGCGCGCTTTAATACCAGGCAATGAATATCAATTTGGTATGTTGTGAAATGTCATAAATCGTTAGAGAATCGATTGGCATTTAAATTAATTACATCCATTAAAAATGTCCTTTCATGATCTTTTCAATTAGCCATAAAAATGGGAACGTTAATTTTGTGCAAAAGTTCTGTTCGAGACCAAAGCGAAGTGATAGCGTGAGAAAACAGAGTCGAAAACAGACATTATTAGTTAATATATCTAGAAAAAAATATTTTGAAATATTTGAATTATCTAACAGTTAAGATATAATTGCTTAAATTATATAAATTTGCTGCTGTGTTCATTTTAATAAAATAAAGTATATGAAAATATTAGGGTACATTTTGTTTAGCAGTGTACGAAATAAAACATTTAGATTACCTGATGAAAATTTTTTTGAATACATTTTTGACATTTCTATAAAGTTTCTGTAAACATATTCGAGGCCAAATTGCTTTAAAAATGTTCTGAAAGCGAAGCTCGACCTGCGTTTTTAAAAAAGCAGTTTAATCCAGAATTATTTTTCCACAAACTTTATAGAGATTTTTTGCTTTTTCTATTTATTTCTTACAATTAGTCGATATTTATTTGCCTTATAAACTGAGATTGCTTCCTAGATCAAAAATGACATGATAAATCTATCAAAGTACTTAAAATGATCACCCTGTAAATCTTCAACGGGATTTTATAGAAACGTATCTGTTTTATGTTATAAAAATTTGTACTGTTTTGTCCTAAAAAACCGCAACCAATTACTTGGGAATCAGAACTTCCGCACCGTAGTAAAACTCGACGTGAGGTGGAGTTTATAATAAAAGTAATTTTTGACTTTTTAAAAAAGTCATATTTTTTTACGTTTCAAAATAGTCACATTTTGACGTTTCAAAAAAGTCACATTGGTGGAATGTCGCTAATATTTTGTTTAGACATTGGAACTGATTTTGCTTATCAACGAACTCAATCTCTTCCTTGACCTCTAGAATGTGTGTACTAAATTTGAAAGCTTTATCTCAAAAACTGTACCTGCTATCGCGAACCACACAGACAGAAAATTTTTCTGTCTGAAATTTTGTGTATCGTCATAATTCGTCGAGATTCGTCCAGAAATGCAATAAAAATTTTCAAAATTTTTTTTCGCGAATACATAACTTGAGGGGTGAGGAAGTAATTGTATCAAAAGGCGACTTTTATTTTATTATACATGAATTAATATTGAAATCAAAATGTTGATAGTTTCTGGGTTCTAGTTTGTTTTGCACGTTCATACATATTGTGCATTGCATACGAATAAACATAACGTAGGTTACTTCATACTTATAATTCAAGGCACAAAAGAAGACAAGAAGAATAAATTAAATTCATTGAATAATTCTCTTAATTCTGTAATATTTCCGGGGGATTTTTCAAATTTAAGTAAAGATCATTTTTGAATATATTTTTCGGAAGGCGAACTTGATGATTTGAATGCAGGATGGGGCAATTCCGCATAGTGTCCTACTCATTCGAGATCATTTGAATACTGTATTCCCAATATGGATAGGGAATAATGGATCTATTAAATGGCCTTCTAACAGTCCGGATTTGACCCCTATGGATTAATTTTTTCGGGATTTCTAAAAGGCATTGTCAATAATAATAATAATAATAATAATAATAGTAATCAAGTCATTAAAGACACGATTCGACTTGAAATAAACAATCTGAATGTAAATAATGAAGCCACTTCTGGTGAAATTATAAATATAAGAAAACGTTATCAATTATGCATTGACAATAGTGGACACGTCGAACATCTTTTATGAGTTATCATTTATTTATATTTAAATTTCCTAAATAAATCATTGTTATCTATTTTGTATAAATATTTGATTTTTTTTCTTCCTCACTGTAAATTATTTTGATTATTTCATTAAAGAAATGTCACTTATCAAACATAATAGTTGTCATTTTCATAGTTCACTTTAATAATGTTAACTTTTCCATATTTACAGTAAATAGTTTAACTAAGATATTCGACGTTTAATAACTCAGAAACGGTATATGGTAGGGGTAATATATGGTATATTTTTGAAATCGGGAACAAAGGATCATTCCAAAAATTTAATAATATACAGTGTATCCCATTTAAAAAATATATTATTTTTTTTGTATTCCCTGAAATCTGCACGCTACTGTACTTTTGATAGCATTTTAACAAAATTCAGTCATAACCACACAACTTTTATTTAAAACTTTTTTTCTATAGGCAATAATAACGATGATAAGAGGTGAGTAATTTATAATGAACAACCCTGTACATTCATAATCAGTTGAAATAAAATAAAAAGCAAATAGCTAAATGTAAAGCATTGGCTGGCGTAATATAATGAATCGATTAAATTAATAAACATTTACAAACATTTTAAAAATGTTATTATGGTAAGATGGCAATAAAATTGAAATCCCTTTAAATTAATTAGTGCTATTAAAAGGGAGCGCTCATGATCTCCCGAACGTGATATAAAAAGCGAGGGAGGTTTATTTGACCGCCGTAAGGGGGTGAATCGCCTCGACGACTTGACTGGAATCGGGTTGAGGGGTGAAACGAACATCGATTTGCACGGCTCGTGATCACATCAGTGGCCACTTTCCTCAGGCTGCGGGCTCAATGTTACACAAAGGCTCTCACTCTTCCCTCTCTTTTTGCTCTTTGAAAGTTATCTCTCTTTCTTGCACCCTTACACTCACTCTGAAACTCGTCACCGCAGAGGCGTATCGAAATACGAATTTTCAACAAAATTATAACAAAGCCTTCTTAATATTTGAAGACAGGTAATCAATAGCAATGAAAGAAATTGGAAAAATCACTATTATCAACTGTTGCTGATTATTTTTTTTAAACTGTTGCATATTTTTAAATTTTATTACTCAAAACTTATATAAATAATTTGAGTATATCTTTGATCATATCATAACACTCGTAACACGATATAACGATTTACAGTAGCACCTAATATATAAAAAATATGTCTCAATAAAAATAAATGAAACTGAAATAAAGGTTTTCTTAATTATTGAACACATATGGGGTGAAAAAATAATACAGTCTTTTGGAATTTGTAAACACTACCATAGAAAGGATCTGCTGATATGGAAAATATACTGCATAACCTGGAAAGGAAATAAGCAAATGTATAAATCGACAAAAAGTATCAAAACTCGACCTTAATCGTAGCATTAGTCTAGTGTATAGTAAGTAGGAAGGGAATTTTTATAAAAAAAGATCTGAAAGGACATTGAAAAAATGAAATTAAGGTAGATGAAAGACTTAGCTAGAACTATCAGAATGGACATCTAAATTAGTTACAGAAATCAATAAGGCAAAAGAGCTTAAACAAGATAAGCAGCCATTTTAACTAATCATCAACAACAATGTAACGGTCTTGTTTTGGGTACTTATGTACATAATTAACAAAGAAATTCAGAAATACTAAGTTCAAAATCTTAGGATTTCAGCCAAGGATTCGGTCAACAAATATGGAAATCGCATTGTTATAGTTGAGGACATGTGGGCGGAAAATGTATAACACATGACATCTTCCGTCTTTTACACCGCTTAAATTAAAGCGAGAACGATGATTGTTGTGTTTGCTGGCACGCGACCAAGGCGGAGTTTAGCTTACATGCTGTGATACTTCATGCCGCACTTTATTTTGTTACCGAATCATTTTAGCAGTACTGATATATTTGTATGTATAATAGATAAATAATAATTATTTAATATCTGTTTATTTGCTGGCGTGTTTTTGAAAATATTTTAAGAAGGTTATGGTTTTGAAGTAAGTTGTGTAATAGTGTGATATAAGTAATAATTATTTTACCTGTTAATTTGCTGGTATGTTTTGAAAATAATTTAAGAAGGTTATCGTGTTGCAGTGAGTTGTGTAATAGTGTAATATAAGTAATAATCACTTTATATCTGTTTATTTGCTGGTGTGTTTTTGAAAATAATTTAAGGTATTTCATGTGAAAATGTTTCGACCGTGGGAGGCCTCTACGTCTGCATCTTATTGTGTTTGTGAAAATGAAAGTGATAGTGATTACAGTGATAAAGAGAATCAAAGTTCATTAAAGTTTTCAGTAGGAAAAAATCGTATACATTTGAACGAGCATGAGCATGCGAAACAAATTTGCCTTAATGTCTACAATAACCTTTTTACAATAATGTTGAGTTGCAATTTTTTTTATGGAACATAATCTCTATTATGAGGAAAATTATAATAAAGCACAACTGTTGGAAGTCCTGCAAATAAAAAATTATGAGAAGTATATTATGGATAATGTAGTGGAGAGATATGGCCACAAAGTGTTGAGATTACAGCCATATTTCTGTATTTTTAACCCGATTGAATTAATTTGGATATTTTTTCGAAATTCGATAAAAATAGTCTTAAAGTTAATTCAAAATGAAGTGTTGAAAATTAACAAGGAATATTAGGAAAAAAGAAATAGGAAAATAATTACAATTGAGGATGATTATTTAAAAATTGCCAAATTTTATATAAATAGTGGAAATAAGTTTATTATAAATTTGAACGAGGATAGTAGTTCATCTGAAAATGAAGAAGAGGGCGAGAAGGGTGAGGATTCAGAGAAAGAAGCAATGTGAGGTGAGGTAAAGTGAAGTGATGTGAAGTGAAGAAGCGAATCAACTGCATTATTTAATTTGTGCTTTCGTAGTTTAGTGCTTGAGAAACACTTTTTCAGGATGTTATTATTTATTAACGTTATTATTTTTTTTTCATTTTGACAAAAATACGTCTTTCTGTTTTTATTGTAGTAATAACTTTTCTATTAGTTTTAATTTTGTTCTTAAAGATTTCTTGTTACTTTTTAAATAATCTCTTCATTCTATACTAATACTCCATACCAATCCTTTCCTGGCAAGAGATGCTAAAACCTCCTCGCAGTTTCTTCTGGGTAGTAACAATTTATATTAAGCGAACTTGATTACTGTAACTGCTGTATGTGTAGTCAATGCGTTAAATTCAAAACTTTTATTTCAAGTTAATACTTTTTTTGTACAATTGTTAAATTGTTGCTAGCTAAACTAAGCACAAAAATCTACATTAAAAACGTAAACGAACGAACAATACAGTTAAATCCTGCTCTGCGTTCCTTAGCATTTTACCCCGGACGTCCCGTCACAATACAGGTTTCCAAAACTACAAATATTGTATTTCATAATAAAACGGGGACTAGTGCTACATGTAGTATACAATTGACGAGTTAGTTACGCGAATTCAAAGAATACTGTTCCTTTCAGCTATCTTTTAGATCTTGCTCCAAATTTGTTCTATCATTAATCCCATTCCTGGATAAATGGTGCTCTGATAAGAAACAATAATTTCGGAACATCTCTATTTTAATATTCATTTAAGTAAACAAGTACCAAACACAAGTGGAGTTGCCGAGTACCAGTAGTGGTTTTTAAGAAGATTCGTGCAAATCTCAAAGATCACAATTTTTCTCATATAGATTCAAAATACAATTATTAACACGGCACTGCTTTTCATCCTTCACTAAAGCGTAACACGGGGTGGTCAGAGGCGTGTAGCGAACGAACATATTACACAGCTAATTTAGAGGATGTAGAAGCACTTTTGTACTGACGCCGTTTGGTAGGACACGTTCCGTTATGTCCTTTCTATCTATTAGTACGACACCGGAACAAGCAGCGGGGTTATTATAGTGGCATTTATAACACAAGGCCCCTTGACGCTTAACGTAATATATTATGAATGGTGTAAGGTTTATATAGTTAATTTAGCTGTCAAATGTTCCGTTTTCAGGTAATATATAATTTAACCAAAGATCGCTAAACTTGCGGGTTATTCAAAACGAAGATTTGTTGTTATTTTTATCGCCACCAACAATTATGGATGATTGGTAAAATCAGTAACTTATATTTAATACATTTATACATATCTTATGTTTTATGATGAAGGCATTATTTATTTCATAACATGTAAACTTTATGAAGAGAAATATCGGATTGCGAAGAGTTAGGAAGAAAGAACAGTTCTTATGATGGTTATTGTAATATTAATTAACGTAGAACACATAACTCAAAACTATGTATATACTGTTGCACGTTATAAATCATCTTGCACTATGGACTAATGAAACGTAAGCAGTGTAGTATGAAATCGCAGTGTTATAAAAATGTATGAACTCTATGAAAAATTAGGTAAGTTCGTAAATTAGGAAAATATAGAATGATTGAACCGCTTTGATCAGCAACACGTTTTCTTAATCGTTTCGCTGGTCACCAAAGTAACTCCCTGAAAATCAGAAATTTTATGGCAAATAAATAAAAATGAGTTATCCTGGCGTCTGGTACACATTTAGAGCGTCGACATTTCCATAAATCATCTGAGTCGTAAAAAAATTTCAAATGAATATGGGAATTATATTAACACACAAAAGGGATATTTGATATTCCCACACGGAAATACAAACAGGGTGTTTTTAAGTTCATCGGTGGTTCTATCAGATAAATTCATTAGTCTCACCAAACGATTATATTTTGATGAGTTCATCGATTAATTTAAAAACTTTCATATATCTTCAGACAACAGATATTAATTGTATGCGAAACATTTATTTAGAAATCCTAGCCTGCGCAAATATTCGAAATTTATAGAACATCGCTGAGAAATATTCGCCAATAAAGTTTACTAATTACCCAAGCTTTCTTATTGGATAGTACTGAAAAGAGCTCTTCCTAGCGAGAGCAATACAAAAATTCCTAAATTTTAGTCAGCAAGCAGTTTTTATAAATTTGGAGAACGTTTCAAGATGTGAAATTATACAATACTGTGTGAACAAATATTAGCTGCTCCTGTTGTTGTCACAATAATCATTTCATATGCGAGTGGTGGATATAAGCTGAATAAAAGACATAGCTTTAACCTCCTTTACTTGGCTTACGTACTGAATCTCCTAGCAACTACCTCGATCAAATAATTATTTTAATCCCTTAATTACCTCGACTAAATAATAACTTTATGTTTTATTATTTCCATGTTTATTTAAAAAAACAATAAAGAGTTATAGTAATGACATGAAAATTTAAAACCTAGATTGATACAGAGAAAAATGTGACGGCACTGGATGTCAGGATAAGGACCCTTTTATCACGCTTGAAGAAATCGATTTCAACTAATAAAATACAGAAAAGAAAACGTCATGTTTGTAGAGCGCTATTACCGTTTGTGGGATTCAGTCGACTATTTCTCAATACGATGCTATCGCTGTTTCTTTAACAAGACACGAAAACGAACCGTCTCCAATTTCAATTTTAGATCAAGAAGTCTAGTTACAGTGGTGTTCCCACAATTCAGGTACATGTTTTATACATTTAAATCGAAAAAATGCATTTAAGTATTTTACAAAATAGTAATAAATACCAGAATTAATACCTAAATAGGTACCGAAGTCGAAATCCTCTCAATTTATTTAATTGAAAATGAAATAATTTTTTGCCAACACACACTTCTTGATAATTTATAAATTTGTATCATTCTAAGAAAAGCGATTAAACTTTAATTGCGATTGCCCACTAGGAAAGGATTTTTACCACATAAATGGAAATCCCTGTTGAGGCTATTATGCATACCATTCGCAGACCGGTTTCTGGTTTTGCCTTCATCAGTACGAAGTAAGTCCCTACATATATACACAGTAACCGCAGAGACGAAATTCGACTTCGGTACCTATTTAGGTATTATTTCTAGCATTTATTACCATTTTGTAAATTAACTTTTACCCTCTGTCGGAATACTTTGGTATTATAATTTTTATTATAGCTTTATGAGTACCTAGATTTATGTATTTATTTTCATTTACAATTATCGAATTACCTTATTATAGATTTACCCGCTTTATGGTAAGATTTACCAAACATGAGATTTAGTTTTCAAAAATACTCATCCTCTTTCGACAATGTGTGGACAAATATTTTCGTATTATAATTTTTATTATACCTTTATGAGTAGATTTATATGCTTATTTTTATTTACAAATTTAGAAAAATGCGCTTTGTGTTTTATGTATTTCTGAGTTTAGTTTCAAACTTTAGTTATGACTAGTCTTTAATTTTAGAACGAGTTATCTTATTTATTATAGATTTACCCGCTTTATGGTAAGATTTACAAAATATGAGATTTGGCTTTAAAAAAAATTCATTCTACTTTCCACGATATGTGTGGACATATTGTATATTTTATATTTAACTGATTATCATAAACTAATTTGACTGAATATTGACGTTATTATCGTTCGACACGGATAATTGTCTGAGGATTACAGCCTGACTTAATTCGCTGAACGAATATCATTATAAAAAATACGAAAGAAAAGCTTCAAAACCAAAATTTTATGTAAATAATTGAAACACATTGTCGTTTTTTATTTATATACGTGTTACCACTTACTTTGCAGAATAAACGTTATTATTACTATTATTGACCAGTTAAGACAAATTTGACTTCCGTTAACATACTGTACTGTACATCCACAATTAACACGATATTCATATATTACATCCCCCCTGTATCCCATTGGGGGTGGAATTCTGGACAAGTTGTTGGAAGCACGATTCGAGCAAGTCGTGTGTAGAATTCGTCAGTTGGTGAAATTACCAAGCAGGCCACGTTCAGAGCCCATTACCGGTGGGGTAGCAGCGGCTGCTTGATTATCGTATTATCAGGGTGTATTGTAGCGCACTTAATGTCCCAAACAGACTTATTTGCTCATGCTTCTTTTATAAAAGAGCTTTCAAGTACTCTCTTGAATTTTTCCTCGGATTTTATAGCACCCCTTCACTTATTCTATGCAGTGCGAAATTATTAACCACATAAATTAAATGAAAATTTGTACGGAACAATACAATAATAATATTGAAAATGGGTTTTGTAAAAATTTTATTTTAATGTCCACCAAAAAATTTTTCCAATTTGCTTTCTTTTAATTTATTCTGATTTATTGTCCACCACAAAACATGAGACAAAACATCATTAATTTAGGCACATATTTTTGTTTTTTTAAATAAATTTTGCAATTTCAAGTGCAGTGATTGTCCTCCACATCAAGAGTATTTGGTCGAAAATATTTATACAGGGTGTTTCAAAAAAGAAGAAAATTTAATACACACTTCTCCCCTAAACAACGTCGTTTATAAGATATAAGATACGCAAATAAATTAAAAAAAGCTTAGAACTGAAAAATCTCAAAATTTAAAAATAAAAAAATATTTTTATATTTCGTTTAATAACTCGTAATTGATAGTGACAGCTTGTAAATTTTGTTTAATTCATGGCATACTATGAATAGTTTTTAATTTCTTTGCAAATCTGGGCGAAATCAGAAATTAACCAGTAAAACATCTGAATAAAAAGCAGTCATTTTTTTATAAAAATGTTAGTGATGTTGATCCTACGCACGCCACTGGTGGAAGTAACAAAAAATCTGATTATACATAAAAACGCCTATTTATACGATACTAACATGTGCCAAAATTTAATATACTAACTTTTTGAGATTTTTTTAAAAAACCGATTTCTTTTTTTAATTTTCGACACCACGTATCCCATAAACGAAGCCGTTTAGGACAAAAGTGGATATGAAGTTTACAACTTAGTTTTTTCCAAAAAATCATGCTTTAAAATTTGGCGGATGTTTTTTTGAAACACCCTGTAGAAGGTTATAGTAGTGTTATTTCAAATTCATACTTACTTAATGCGATTACCACAACATTAAATTAATTAAATGCATATTTTTCCAGAGATATTTTTTTTGATATACTTTAAGTAATATGTGTCGTGTATATTAAGATTAGCAAGAAAACCAAAAAAATGTACAGGTTCATTTGGAAATCGTTTTTCAATTTTATTTTATACATCTTTCTAATAATAAACATTGTATTCTTTAAACAAGTGGCATTAAAATGTAATACCAAAGCTATTAATCTGCTTTTTTTCTAAAAAAAACCAATGTGGTATCCAATTATTTTGTAATAAACACATAGTATACTTTTATGTGTGTCTAAAAATAAAGACATCAACATATTTTAGGAACTGCATTAAATATATTATGGTTTGTTTATTATTATCTGTTTTACGACCTTTAAACTAAAACCCCAGAATTCCATTAAACAAGAAAATTAAACACTTCTATATTTAAATCAAGTTGCAAGGAGCATTTAACATTTGCCCTCATCGTAAACCGCCGGGCGTCTCCAAGCAAACACATGATGCTTACATATGCAAACATGCATTGGGTAACATCGGGTAAGAGGAATACATAAACCGTGCCGCTGGCAATTAACACACCCTCTATATCGCCGACCCTCCTCAAACACCGACACCCTATGCTTTACATCACACGTGGACAGTAGACCCTTCCATTGGCGCCCTTACCAAATTTCTTCCGGGAAACCCTCACAATAACTAATGCCCATTTCCACCGGTTTGAATTAATAAATAGGTTTAACAAAACTCTGATTAAATTTAATCCCAGATTAATTTATTTCCATTGCATTAATATGTTTTATTATCAGTGATTACACACACAGAAGGAAAATATCCGTTTCTCTTTTTTTTTCATTTAAAAATACTATCTGTCAAGTTTATACAAGTAAATGAAAAATACTGCAGTAGGATATTTTTAAAAATAATTGATTATAATAGCTGGTATTTTTCTTTTGTATAAGGTCCCTATACAGATTTTGTACTCAATCATTAGACATGGATATCTTAAATGGTTGCTCGTCAACGTAAGCATCCAATGACTTCCATTCAGAAGTCATTGTAAGCATCAATGTGTGCATACATTGAGCGAACGAACACCGAACACCGAACGAATGTCGAATGCCGAAGGCGAATTTGAGCAATGTATACGATGGAACAAAATGATAACCAATCGTTCGCCTTCATTTACGTTTGCTCCGAGAGCGGTACATCAAAGTAATTTGGTGTTCATTGTCCACGTAAACAACATGAAATCTGTGCGCTTTCCGAACTCCTAACACAAACTTCATATCAGTTGTTCAATTACTTCGAGGTATTAGTATACACATTAATTCGATACCAAATTATGTCGACAAAGTGGAGCGAGAAAGTAACCCTTCAGCTAATAAAGTATAGAAACAAAGAATTATTATGGAGTGTACTACGCTGAAAAACAATGTCAAGAATAGCGAACCATGCGCAAACTTTTCAATTCGCTGTTCGTTTGCTTGATTTATTGAGACTCCGAACAGTCAACAAACAAACCACAAATGTTCATAGTTCGGAACTCGGTGTACGTTCGCTCAATGTATACGCACGTTTATGATAGCAGAGAATTCATTTTCCATCAAGCGGTGCATACTCTCCGATGCCAATTTTTAGACTTCCTTCAATGTACTACGTCTAATGATTCGGTACACAATCTGTGTGTGGGTATGTATGTGTGGAAAGAAGATTGGCTTCGTGAAGGGTACATAATCTGTATCTTGTATATTAGTAATACTGAAAATACTGAATCTTTGGCGCTAAATACCTATCACTGTAGAAACAATTTCATATCTAATCATTATATACCTTAAACTTAATATCCCACTAGCTGAATAAGACAGTCAATGGTATGTGAATTTTACAGCATTACGATCAACATAATAACATACAATATCATTTTAGAGTTGGACTATATATTATGCCCCCTTTAAGATCATTGCAGGGTGGGAGCATCGCGTCTGGCTTCGCGTAGAGTGCATCGGGAGATGAATCAGAAATCTAGCATCACGTCGCCCAACGTCTTGTCATTACACCTGCGCATAGTTTATTGAGAAGTCGCGATATATCTTATCTCTATGTTTATTTTTAAAAGAAGTTAATATAGAATTCCATAATGCTGGTCTTGCATGAACTTCTGTAATTAAAATCTTGGCTTGATCTTCTTCCAATCCTAGCTTCTCACCTTCGTAAATGATCGACGATAACTATACAGAGTTGCAGACAAGCAGATTTGTTTGAAACACCGACGTTTGGTGTGCAACGCGGATCCGAACGCTCCTACTCTGCGTCATTCCATACACTTCTATATATAGGGTGGGGCAAAATATACCCACCCAAGTTTTTTTTTAAATAAAAAAAAATTCAGCGCAAACTTTTTTAATGAAAACTGTTTATTAAAACATGTAAAATTATTTATGAAAAACAACATCGAGTAAATGACCGCCACGGCAAGCCAAACAATAACCAACTCTATTTTGAGCGGGTAGCATAACTTTGCGCAATATTTCAGCTGGAATTTGCGCAATTTCTTCACGAATATTTGCCTTTAAATGTTGTTGGAAATCAATGTAGACTTTATTTTTCAAGTATCTCCACAAGAAAAAAATCTGGACCCGTCAAATCAGGGGAATGAGGTGACCACTCAATATCTCCATTTTTTAAGAGCAGCCTGGTAGGGAAAATGTCTCTAAGAAGAGCGACCGTTTCACGCGCTGTATGGCATGTAGCGCCATCTTGCTGGAACCAGAAGTTCTCTATGACAAGTTCTTCCAACTGTGGTTGCAGAAATTCACGTATCATTGTTCGATACTGTTCTCCATCAACAGTAACTGCATTGCTCTTGGCATCTTCAAAAAAGAAGTGTCTAATAATTTGTTTGGAGCATATTGTGCATCAAACAACGACTTTTTGATCAAACTGCACGTTCTCTTGAATAAAACGAGGGTTTTCTGTTCCCCAAAAAACGATCATTTTGCTTGTTGACACGACCAGAAAGGTAAAAATTTGCTTCGTCGCTCATTATCAAATTTTGCCAAAAATTGGGTTCTGCTTCCACTAAGTTTGTAACAATTTGTGCGTATTGCAAACGTCTTTGAATATCAATTGGCCATAGTTTGAACACAGTTTGAATTTTGTATGGATACGTATGCAGGTCTACGTGCAAAATTCTTCTTAAAGTCCGCTCAGACAACCCTAATTGCGCCGCACGTCTTCTTGTGGAAGTTTTTGGTTCTGCCTGAACATCAGCCCTAACAAGCTCAATATTTTCATTTGAACTACGAGAACGAGAACTTTCAGTATGCTTTATATCAATTACTGTGCCATTCTGTAAAATCGCGTTTGCTAAACGCCGAATTGTTTCTCCGTGTGGAGCTCTTCGATCGGGATACGCTCCTCTAAAAGCGCGTTGAGTTGAAATTATCGAAGAAACGTTTTGGAAGTACAATTTAACAATTTCTGCACGATCTTGAGGCGAATAACGCTCCGTAACAATATTCTGTATCTTTCTGTTTTGATATAAAACTTCATGTTGACAGTTGTCAAGAAATAACAAAATTATAACAATATACCCCATACTTGTTTAATTTTTGTCACGACGCTCGACCTAACGCGGAACGTGACGCAAACGTGTTTCTCTCACCCTGCAAATACCTTTAGATGGAAACAAATGGAGGTCGAAACTTGTCTCAGAAATCGACTAAACTGTATTTACACATTTTCTATTGTAATTTAAACGAATATAGTCCTGTGTCTCGTGGATTAAGATATTGTTGCTGATTCTGTTAAATATGCAAATATTTAGCCAGTTTATGTTTCTCGAAAATGGTAAGTGATATTTAGGTGTCACATGAAACACTTGACGAGTTGCCATATATCATAAACATGCATTAATATAAGCACCAATTTTGTATAAATTAATAAATGTATGTACCTACTACAACGGCTCTGAAATATAAACAAAAACTTAAGTTTTAATAATTTACTAATTGAAGCAGTTTTTTGTATAGTCACTAATATACTACAAAGATCAAATTTTGAAGAATTATTAACAACATAATAGGAAGATACGCGAGATTCAATATAAACAAAATTGAGGTTAAACGAAAGATTTGTTGAGAAAAATTTTTCAACGCACTACGAAGACATAAAACATAAAACTTAAGATAAAAGAACCGAAAGAAAATTAACAATAAAAGAATATACGTCTCTCTCATTCTATTTGAGCTGCACATGCGCATTGATTCTTCCGCTGCTACGAACGGTTTTACATGGTGAGACATCCATAACAGGCTAGCGTTAGCTCTGAAATTGATATAAGATTTTCCATTGTTGTTTTTTGTTATCAACTATTTTTTTTATAAAGCATATGATAAGGCATTCGTTATAGTTAGAGCTGAACATGAGTTGTTCATACAGCGGTATCACACAGCAACACATTTATTTATCACAACTGATACGATACAATTTTGTTTTATAATAATGCTTGCTTTTGTACGCAAGAGAGCAATAACTCAAATACTCATAAGAGAACATTTGCATAATAAGAAAGACACTTTCCATCTCTACTTCCAGCAAGCACTGCCTTCAGTTGAATGATAATGACACATTTTCTAATCTACGTATACTCTTCACTACTATGGCATAATTGTAATAAACTATATTTTATGTATATTCTCTTCTACCTGTATATTATTGTGGTGTATGCCACAGCCTTCTTTACAAACAAAGAAGGCTGTGCTTATGCTATTGGACCTCTGTAATGGCGTTGATTCACACTAATTCAACTATACATTGTAATTATTTTTCCTGTAAGCACTAAAATAGGTTGATAAGAAGTGGAATGATGGGGAAGTCGAACGGAAGATTTTAGTAGGTATCTTTAGTGGCTCTCACCATAATCTGTTCTTACAATTAAAGAAACTACCACTGAATAATTCGGTCAAATTTCTTCGGCTACGAGATAATAGAATATTACATTTATTACTTTCAGACAAATTACTTTAATTAACCGACTAACCATCATTTCCAGTATTCTTGCTGCTATTTATATTGTTTCCATGTTTACCATTTACAATTTTTTACTGGCAGTAAATAGGGCGATGACGGTCCATCTGGTTGTAAAACACGCACTACAACATTTGCCACGATATATCCTTTTGTATCTATGATTTCATCAACTGTTAAATTATATTTTTTTATTCTTTAGTACATGTTTAGGTCTACTTATAACTATTTAAAACGAGATAATTTATGAGTTGAAGTTCCTCTGCTAGTAGTAGAGGATCCGAATTAAAGACGACCTTCACCCATCCGTTTAATGCATGAAAAATATTTTATATTAATTTTAATATGTTATAAATTACATCGCGAGTGGGTTGGTTAAAAAATTCCTGGCAAGCCTATGATTAATCAAAAATTCAAAAATAACTTTTTTAAACATTGCACTCATTTGTTTAAGGAACAAATCTTATTCCAATCGAAACTATGACGCCTATAGAATATGCAAACGTTAGGTTGTCTATTTTTTTTCCTGGCGTAACTATTGGGTTGGCAGGTATAAACAGGTAATTCGATACTAGTAATTTACATTCATCTGTTTAATGAATAAATCTTATATCAAAATAAAGGTAATTAAATTGCGAACAGAATGGTATAGGGTTGTCTGCGAAAAATCTGGTTTAAATTCCGGTTGGCAAGCTTTAAAAAGCGAAATATTGGTGAGAATGAAAATGTGCGACAAAGAGGTCCGAGTAAACTATCCGGTGCGATAGAAGAGGACGCAGCATTGCAGCTGCGCGCGGCTCGTCGATTGGATGAAAGAGAGTGCGCATACTATTTGTTCGTGCAATTGAGAAGGGTAGCGATAGACTAGTAAATACTCTGAGCATTATTTTGGAGCAGTTAACCTCAATATTCGAATCAAGAGAACGTGCTACTACGCATCGCTGTTATTAATTCACAATATATTATGATAGAAGATGGCTAAAAAGTGTTTTTTGTGCGACTCGGACGATTCTGTAATTGATTTTAATGATGAAACTTTTAAAAATTGTTCACTGATGTTGGCTTTTCGTAAAAAAAATAACTTTAAATACAATGAAGTTGAGCTAACCAACGCACATTTTCATTCTCACCAATATTTCGCTTTTTAAAGCTCGCCGACCGGAATTTAAACCAGATTTTTTGCAGACAACCCTATATTATTCTGTTCGCAATTTAAGTACTTTTATTTTGATATAAGATTTATTCATTAAACAGATGAATGTAAATTACTAGTATTGAATTACCTGTTTATACCTGCCAACCCAATAGTTACGCCAGGAAAAAAATAGACAACGTTTGCATATTCTATAGGCTTCATAGTTTCGATTGGAATAAAATTTGTTCCTTAAACAAATGAGTGCAATGTTTAAAAAAAAGTTGTTTTTGAATTTTTAATTAATCATAGTCTTGCCAGGAATTTTTTAGACCCACTCGCGATATACTTTATAACATATTAAAATTAATATAAAATATTTTTCATCCATTAAACGGATAGGTGAAGGTCGCTTTTAATTCGGATCTTAGACTATAGGTAGTTGCCATTATTGTGGTAAATGTTATTTCACCACCCACACTGATTGTAAAGCAAACGTATGTCACAGACACAGAATTAAGCCGATGTAACAGTCAGTTTTAACTCTAGAAATTGCCCGATATGTTAAGAAATGTAAGTGGTCCTATCGTAGCCGATGTACATGACATTATTGTTAGATAATATGTGACATACGCATATGCTGAGCTTTAAAAACAGACTGCCTTAATTTGTGGTGAACTGCTTTGGTGCCCTTATAGCGTATGTTGCGCCGTTGTATGCTTAGACCTAGATATAATTACCGAGGGAGTCATGCAGATTTCTTACACTAATTAAATAATCAGTAATCAATTTATACATTCGAAAACTAAATAATCGATTAGTCGATATTTTGTTTCTACGCTAGTTAATACAAAGCTGTAAAATCGGATGATAAATTTAATTTGATAATACTATGACATGATTTTGAAAATTATTTTCTTTTAAATCATCGTCCATTACCCTTCAGTGCGCCAATGTGCCTTTCACCACTCCCTGTCTCTATGGATATTCGAGGTTGATTTCAAATTCAAATAATATTATTACTCTCGGGCCCTCTGCAATATTTCCATATCCTGGAAAGTTTTCCTTGTTGTATCAAACACTGTGAAATTGTGATCAAAGCGTAAAAAAATTGTATTGCTACCCATGCGGAATACGTTTTTAATTCATACCGAGATATACGAACAAGGAAAACTTGTTCTGCATACTAAATATGCTGAAATAAGGTACATTATTATTTGGCTTGTTATTTCACTTAGTTTTTGTAAATTTTAGCAAAATCGCGTTATGTGTACAGAGTCGTCTAGTTACGATGTTCTCGTCATTTACTCGGAAACAATTAGGGAAAAAAAATTATATAAAAGTTGCGAATCTTTTAGCATGCTTTCTTCGTCACATAATTTTATTTACACAGGGTGGTCCATATATTCATGTAACGATATAAAGTCGCAATTTTTTTAATTTTTTTAAACCAGTGATAATTATCAAAGTAGGCTTTGAAAAATATTTAAAAAACAAAAATAGTGACTGTCAATTTCTAGCGAGTTCATAGGTTTATTATCGTGTGTCTGTTTTGTGCAGAAAAATTGTATTATTTACGAAATATGTTCAGTGATACACTGTGGATCATTAATAATGGGCCATAGTTCAAGGGTAGGTTCTTTAGACCAAAATATGAGAATATAACCAAATACGCTTTAGTAAAATGTAGCTGTAGAAAAAGGGTGTCAAAATTTAAATTATTTTTTTCGTTTTTTTGCAATAACTCAACAACCACTTGAGATTTCACCAAATTTGGTAAAGGGATATTTTTTAATCTAAGAAACAATAATTTATGTATCACATCACGTTAAGCCATAGAGGGTGCCGCAGAAGCTGTCTGATGATGACTTTTTTTCATATTTTTTTCACGAAACGTTTGATACTTCTGACTAGAAAATCTGACGAGGGCGTCATTTCCACGTAAAAAAGGTACACTTAGTAGAACTTGATAACTTCAACCGTTTTGGAGGAAACTGCCGTTAAAGCTTTCAATAAATTTTTCGAAAGACTAATTCTAATTTAATAAAACAAATTGTATTTATTGAAAAGTGTGCTTTGTTATTTAGTCATTTCATTTTGTTCTTGTATTCCTCGTGTTAATTTATCAAGTTCTTTAACTTCCTTATTTAATATGCCTCGACATAATAATTTTTCAAATGAAGAAATGGGGAATATATGTGTTTACGCACAAAATAATTTTAGCGGGCATACTGCAGCTAGGAGATACTCAGTGCAATATCCAAATAGAAGGCAGTTAAATCATAAGATTTATCAACATCCGTCTCGTCGTTTGGAAGAAACAAGTTCATTTCGGCATAAAAATGATGTAGGTCGACCGAAACGAATTACTCCAGATCAAGAACTAGAAATTTTAGTTCGTGTGGATGAAGAACCTCAAGTCAGCTCAAGTCGTTTATTAGCGGCAACAGGAGTGAGTAAACAATCTGTTCTAAGAGTCTTACTCAAAGAACGCTTCTACTTAATTACTCATTCCTGTACAAAACTTACTTCCAAGGGATCTTCCACGAAGGTTAGAATTTTTCCAATTTCTTCTCAATAAACACAACAGAGATCGAAATTTTATTTGCCGATGAGGTAAAATTTCACTCGTCGAGGCATTTTTAACTGGGAAATAGAAAATCCTCATGCCGTTAAAGAAAACCATTTTCGGTACAAATTTAAGATTAACGTTTGGTGTGGTATTATCGGCGATCATTTATTAGGACCATTTGTCAATCCTCCAAATTTAAATGGGCAGTCATCTGTTTTTTCTTCGAAATACTCTTGCTGATATATTAGATGATTTCATCTAAACCTAAGGGGCAAAATATGGTTTATGCAAGATGGAGCTCCCCCTCATTTCGCCATTTCAGCCAGAAATCATCTTGATGTGCCTTTCCCTCACAGATTGATCGATCGAGACACTGAATTTGCTAGGCCACCAAGGAGTCCTGATTATAATCCTTTGGATTTTTATGTGTGGGGACATATGAAGTCCTTAGTCGATGCAAATACTATCAATTCAAGAGAAGAACTGTGGGACAAAATACAAAACGCAGCCAATTTTATTAGAGGACAGCAAAATGTATTTTTCAATGTAAGAAAATCTTTTATGAAAGGAATTAGAAAAGGAATAGAAGTAGGTTGCCAATTAGTTCATAAAAAAGTGAGAGAGGGTTTACGGTGTTGTTACACTTTTGTTTTTACTTCTGTTTTGTACTTTTTTTCAATAAATATAATTGGTTTCATTAAAATTGATTTTCTTTCAAAAAATTATTGAAATCTTTAACGGCAGTTTCCTCGAAAACGGTTGGAGTTATCAAATTCCAGCAAGTGCACCTTTTTTTACGAGGAAATGACCCCCTTATCAGATTTTCTAGTCAGAAGTATCACGTTTCGTCAAAAAAAAAATAAAAAAAATTCATAGTCAGATACAGCTCCTGTGGCGCCTTCTATGGTCTAATGTGATGTGATATATAAATTATTGTTTCTTTGATTAAAAAATGTTCCTTTACCAAATTTGGTGAAGATCGGTCAAGAGGTTGTTGAGTTATTGCAAAAAAAAAAACGAAAAAAATAATTTCAACCTTTTCCACAGCAAAATT
This sequence comes from Rhamnusium bicolor, assembly GCA_029963845.1. Lineage (NCBI taxonomy): Eukaryota > Metazoa > Arthropoda > Insecta > Coleoptera > Cerambycidae > Rhamnusium > Rhamnusium bicolor. The sequence continues at coordinate 715,779 of JANEYF010005822.1, forward strand.
TTACTAAAGCATATTTGGTTATATCCTCATATTTTAGTCCAAAGAACCTATCCTTGAACTATGGCGCATTATTACTTGCCCATCCTGTATATTCAGTGTTAAAATAATATATAGTAAGTTAATGATATATAGATAAATATATTAAATTTGTAATATTTGTCACTAATAATTAATTTTACGTAAGCAATCTTAATAGAAGAGAAAAATAAAATCCATAAATTAAATGAGATTTCAAGTATTCGTTTTATCAAGAATATATTAAGTTTGAAATTTCAAACCACAACAAGTTTAGCGGGCTAGAAATCAAAAAGTTGTAATAGTTTCTGTGTTACAATGCAGTGAGTTGATAAACGAGTTCAGCAATAAAAGTTCCGGCAGCTCGCGACTTTGAGACCGGAACTGAAGTTGTTTCCGGGAGCTACGAGGAAGTTTACAGTGCGGTTACTCACTGAGACTAGCCAAGATTTACAACCCCAATGCTGTTGTATAGTAGCCTTGTAACTCGGCTTCACTTACTACGTAATTGCTGATGTAATGTTACCGCGGTTAAAATGTACTTTGGAGTGCCTTTACACATATATTCACACTATTTCGTGTATTTGATATCTCGACCGCAGCTCTTGTGTAATTAGTAATTTACAATACCATTACACAGCAATATATCGAATGTATTTGACTACGATTATTGCTGAGAGGATTGACAAAATGTTGACAATTAATCAATTATGTGATATTTTAATGTTAATTTTCCTTTCTCTTTAATTACGCATTTTATAAAATTGTTGGCTTAAATAATTTTATACATAAATAAATACTTCGTGGTAAATTTTAATAGTATTGGCTTATTTCAATTTATTAGGAATTACTATAGTCTGTTCCCCTTTGAGATAGAGTAATAATTTCTCATTAATACAGCAAAACTAAGTCCGGTTGTAATAGCCAAAAAAATATAAATCTGTGTAATTTTATATGGACTGGAAGTGAATAAACCGAAATTTTATTACAAGAAACTGTATAAGTAACAATAGTTTTACAAGCGGCGTAGTAGGTAAATGATAAAAAAGGAATGCGATTTAAAATTTCAGATAAAATAATAATAACAAATAAACAGATAAATAATGCGTAGTACAAATACAAATCAATATAAAATATGATTAAATGAATATTTAAATGAGAAAAGTTGCTAGCACTGAAACTAAAGCTTCATTGTATTATATGCATATAAAACCTGACGTCAGAGTATTTCAAACAGATCATCGTACAACAATTTTTTAAAACTTTTACGTGTTCTTAATGAAACTATTCGTTCTATCGAGCTCGGTAGCGAAGTGAGCAAGAGCGGGTTCAAATCCCGGTTTCGATTCTGGCAAAGTCGAAGAGTTTGGTTGTGTGTGTCTGCATTTTTTTTCAACTGTGTAACCACTGTCCGAGCAGCTTCGGCTTAGGTTTTGGGGTTGCCCAATTTATGTGGTGTGTTTTATGGTTTTTTTATTGTCTGATCGATGATATTGTCAAATTACAACCAAAAGAGAATCGTATCATATATTTCATAAGTAGCTGCGTCATGATTCTATTTGGGGTACATGGTACGACTCTTTTTTGCTTGATTATTGAACCTCACGAATTATATATTTTTTAGGACATTATTATAGAACATAATTCGAAAAGAAAGAGTACGATATGGAATAGATGTCACACAATGATTTATTACTGTTTCTCATTAGAAAACAGACTATAATCCATTATTTACTACTCTTTTTCATTAGGAAACAGACTATAATCAGTTCGCATTGTCATCTGTTTTTGGTGAAATTTAAAAAGTAAATTAAAACTGAAAATAACGTTTAACTATCAATTAGTCAGTTCATAAAGAAACTAATTAATTTTAAAGATCTTTATAAACTGATAAATACTGTGAATAAGCATGCAGGATGTCCGATTTTATGAAGAATGTAATGGCTAGTTAGCAGTTGATCAACGCAAAGTAGACTTTCATGTAGGGTGTTAAAAGTTTAAATTAAAAATAGTAAACCTATTAGGAAAACGAATTTATAATATAATATTTGCAATTGAAATATCATTCAGAAGAGGGAGATTGGCAGATAAAATTTAAAGGAAGTAAAAATAAATTATTGGACTCACCTGTTTATGCATTTCAACATTCAACCCATAGGACATTTCGTAATACTGAAAAAAAAAATAATAATTAATCATTTGTTTTATGTTATACATTTTATTTAAAGTAATTATATTTAACACAAGGTCAGTTTTTTTGTTGGAACAGGGTATGCATAGATAGAACCCAATGGGAACACATTGTTGTTTAAACGTTTATATAACGTTAATTAACGTTTTCGTAGGTTAATTAACGTTATATAAACGTTTAATCAACAACGTGTTCCCATTGGGAAAGATGGAATACATTGATATATGTACACCCTAAAAATAGTTTGAAAAATGTTGCGTAGACCAACTCTTAAACTTCAGGCTTAGTGTTTTTTGGTTCAATCAGTAAATAGCATAAGAATAATAGCTGGTAGAAACTAATATTAATGTTAAATGTTGCTGTAATAGTTATTTACTATGTTGATATTTTGTCGGAATTGGATAAAAATGTAATAAAACCTCAATTTTTCATTAAGTCGACATTTCGAAAATATTTATTGTCTTCCTCAGCACTACAACAAATAACACATATTTTCTATATAATTTTGAAAATATAGTATATACAGTATACACACAAATAAAATTTTTCTTAAAAGATTAAAAACATTAACATTTTGAAAAAAAAAATTTTAATTTCATAAATTCACCTAATCGCATTTATATATATCAATAAAAAAAAATAGGTAATGGTAAATGTAAAACAATGAAAGTGTAATAACTAAAATATTTAAAAGTATAAAAGTTTAGAAATAAATAAATAAATTATCAGTCACGCTTACCTAATGAGGTATTTGGTTTTTTTGTCAATACAATCATCATCGTCAAATATTGTAAAAATAGAATAACATAACTTATGTTGGATTTCAATGCTTATATTTTCGTGTAGTCTGAATAGAAACAAATTTTATATGTATAAAGATTTGAAAAAATTAACAGTAATTTATCAAAAAAAAAAAAACTTTGAAAGAAGCAAAATAATAATACTCTGTAAAAACGTTATCTTTATTTATTCATATATAGGTCGGTGAAAAACTACGTTTGTAAACTAAAATTTAAAAAATTTAAAAACAAAAAATCAGTTGGGATGGATATAATTTTATATATTTCTCTGTTAGGTTGTTATATATTCTGCTCAAATTTTCAGTTTCCGTTTCTTTATTCACAGTATTACTGTGTCTGTTAATAAGAATCATTTCGCTTATCAATCTTTTTTTGTAATTTGGTTCGTTGTCTAAAATTTTAACATTATCGAATTGAAAGTCATGGTTTGGATCAAAATTATGTGTTGAAAGAGCGGTTTTTTCTTTTTTTGTTAATGTGTCTTGCAGTACACGAGAATTTATGTTCATTTATCTTCGTTTTTAGCAATTGTTTTGTTTGTCTTATATATACTGCACCACAACTGCAAGGATTGTAGTTGTGGTTCAATTGCAATTGCAATTGTTGTGTAATTAGGTGAGGGTGCCTGATAATTTATTTATTTATTTTTAAACTTTTTTAAATTTTTAAACATTTAAATATTTTAGTTATTACAATTTTATTGTTTTACATTTCATTATCTATTTTTTTTTATCGATATATGTAAGTGCGATTAGGTGAATTTATGAAATTAAAATTTTTTTTTTTTCAAAATGTTGATATTTTTAATCTTTTAAGGAAAATATTAATTGTGTGTATATACTATATTTCCAAAATTATATAGAAAATATGTGTTACTTGTTGTAGTCCTGAGGAAAACAATAAATATTGTGGAAACGTCGACTTAATGAGAAATTGAGGTTTTATTACATTTTTATCTAATTCCGACAAAATATCAACATACTGAGTAGTGGTGGATACGAAACTCCTATTAAATAGTTATTTACGTAATATTAACATCTGAAAATGATTCTTTACTGAGCGAATTGGCAGTTTTCGGGACGAGTGCCAGCGAACCCTAGAAACCGATGAACCCTGAAAGACACTTTTCGAGTACGTTTCGTACAATCTTTTTTCTGCAACCATTCTCAAAAAACTTTTTTACTTGAAATCTTTTGCAAACAAAATTCAGAAAATTCAATTGTAAGATGTAGGACGTTTTTTTTTTAAAGAAGTCTGGATTAATTAATTTTAATTATTCAAAATAGTATTTCAATCAAAACTAACCTAAGAGATCGATAAAGACTTTGCCCGATCCCTTATATCACTTTACAGTGTTAGACCAGTAAACATGTATTTTTCACTCAAAATTGATCAAAAATGGTGAACTTCCTAGGAAAACTTATTTTTTCTCGAAAACAACACAAAATGTTACTTCCCAATGGGAACACATTGTTGTTCAAACGTTTATATAACGTTAATTAACGTTTGCATAACGTTAATTTGTAACCGACTATGTGTGGTTTACAAAATGAACAATAGTTTTTCTGTCGTTGGAAAACCAACGACCTATTGTACTCGGTGTCACTACAGTGGAGAAATAATTACTCCAGGGTTCGTTGAGAACATAAGGTCATAAACTTCAACTGAACATGGTTTATTCACAAACATTCCATTTGCAAGATTAACAGCAAATTGAAAATAGGAGTAAATACATTTAACTAACGTTGACGTAATTGGAGAAGATAATCCTGGGGGTAACGGCAATCGACTGATAAATTGGAAATGTAGTCGCATTTAATGTAGATTAGCAAAGTTAATGTTGGTTGTCAAAATAATCAACTATATTTGACATCTGTCATTGTCAAAGTGACAGTTAATAAAATTATTAAGGCCGGTTTCAAATTATACTTGACATCTGTCACTGTCAAAGTGACTGCTAGGTTAAATTCTATTGACTGAGTTCAACTTACTATTGACGCTCGTCACTGTTAAAGTGACGCAACGTGCTTGGATTAACGACTGGAGATAAATATCAGTATAAAATAATGATTGCCTTTCAATTTACGATTACACAGATCAGGACAGACTCTATCTGTTAGGAAACTAGTATTCGGACAGACTCAAATACTTGTTAATTACGTCTCTCAATTTAGAACTAACTCTATATTGAGATGTAGAAAGTATCAATCAAATATTCAACTGATATTTAAATATAACCTAAGTTATATCTGAGATTATTTCCAGATGGGCTCAGGAATTGATTGCCTTTTCCAGCATCTGCATCCCATTTTATACTAAATGGTTGCTAAGTTTGTGCCCATGAATACAAACAAAGTAACTAAGGCACGCAAATACAAATAAAATATCAAAATGTTTATAGATACCCAACTATTTATTTTCGTCATTAAGGTGACCTATCTTCCCAAAGAAACTAACTCTACATTATACATGTCTAGGTCCTACTAGTAAATTAAATGTTGAATATTTATTTATACAAAACTGTTTAACTCGAATCTATCGTTACAAATTAACGTTATATAAACGTTTAAACAACAGTGTGTTCGCGTTGGGTTAGCCCTATAAAATGTAGTTGTATTTTTCGTAAGGAACCTAAACCATTCCTCACCTTTCACGTGTTATACATTCGCAAATGAAAATAAAATATTTTACTATTTTCTGGACGCACTCTGTGTGCCTGTATGTGTCGCGATAGCGGCCTAAGCTTTCAAAATTGGTACAAACGATGCAAAGACCAAGAAAAGGGATGAGTTTGTTGGCGAGAAAAAATGGATCTGGCCCATAAAATGTTTGACACAAATGTTTAAATAAAGCTGTAAATTAAAATATTGTACACTTCTGCAAATTATTTATATATATTTTTTATATCGTCGAATATACTGTTATCTTTTTATGTTTACTTCTGTTAGCATATTCATTCTTCCAAGTACCCCTCTTCAAATGAAATAGTAAGTAAATTTATATACGTAAATAATTTGACAGGATTCGTCGTGGTGAAATCACGTCGATTTTGCTACGCGGCGAGGAATGTTTGATCCTCAAATTGTCAACGATTTTTTATAACAACTACAAACTTCCATAAGACTTTATATTTTATGGAAACAGTTGTAAATTAAATAATTTTCAATATTACTTTCATAATACTGAATTAAATCTATTTGTTGAAATGACAAACAAATACGTTTTTTGAAACCAAATTGTTTTAATGTAAAAGCAAAAATATTGTACATTGTTTCTAATAACTTTAAAAATTAAAAAACTCGGTGCTAATGATATTATGTATCAAATCTACATGGAATTTTTATTTAAGTCGCCACTGCCAAAGACATTTTTTTTTTTTTGATAAAATTTGAACATGTAAGAATATATATATCTCCATTTTAATAGAGAAACGTTACAGTGGAAAACAAGGTTTTACCAAAATTGAACAAATTTAAAATCAAAATTATGGAACCCAGTTAATACTGTAACACATATTTTTTTAAAACAAACGCCAGTTATGGGTCCTGTTAGCATTTCAAATAAATTTTTGGATTAATAATAACGGTAAAATAAATGTTTTGATTAGTCTAAAAAACCCTAACCGAAACCTAAATATGTATATGTAAATCAATTTCCATTACTTTTAGGATATTGTTCGTTGCTACCAATTTTATGTCCAAGATTTTTAACTAAAATAGAAAAACATTCAAGAAATTACTACAAAAAATATGTATATATTTACAATAATCGAAAAACATGTTATTGTATATTGTGTCAAATCTATCAAGACACGAACAACAAGCTTACGGCTTTTCGCCATTTACACAATAAGAGCAAAGCACGCCGAGGGGCATACAAGCACGTTTCTCAAATACTTTTTCCATCATTTTAGAAGTAAGATGGCAAGTTGCCGTCTCCACACTCAATAACACTATAATCGGCAGCATAGCGAAAATTCACACACAAAAAATATGTAGTTTCTTTCTATCAAGGAACCATGTATTACGTTGATTGAAAACAACAAAATATAGCTAAGTTATGCTAAATAAGCTTCACATAAAAACATAAAAAAGAGTAAAAAATAATAATTATAATTAGATAAATAGATTAGATAGAGTTTGTAAATAAATATCGGTAAAAGTGGTTCTACAACACAACCTCCTAAAACATAGTTAAAAACTCATAAGCGACATACATTGATCCTTTTACAAATGCCCAGTAATCAGTTTTGTAATTGTATGTACATATTGGAGAAGTAAATGTACTTTTTTACGATGTCAAACACTCATATTGTATGTTTTATTAAATGTTGCAGATATAAGTGCAAGTGTCCGAAATATTACCGGAATATTTCAGATGCTAGTGAATAAATGCAGATTCTTTCACACCGCATATCGGGAATTCTTACTCAATTTTTCAAAAATAAGAAGTCATGTTCGCCTTTGATGTCTTAAATTAGATTAGATTATGAGTATATTAGATTTGATTGCTAGTGGGTCGTTAAGGTCCTGGTGAAATCCCCTTATTGCAACCTAAAAAAGATCTTTTATAATAGCCCTTTCATCTGTGTATAACCATCAATTTCTAGAGTTCTGAAGTAGCTAAAAATTTTTCTAGGGGCTATGATCCCCATTTTGGCAGATGTTGTGTATATCTGCTCCCAAATGTCGTAACCTTTGGCGGATTAGTATATTGTATGAGCAAAGTATATGTTCCATTGTTTCCCCTTCATCTGCACATAAACGACATAATATATTGTTTTCAGCTTGGTCCATTTTTTAAGATATCTCACTGGTATTGAACTGTGAGAACGCCTGACTCTGGTTTGCTGTGTTCGAGTAAATCTCTAGCTTATTTTCGCGAGTAGTTTATAAACTTCTTCGCTTGTGTGACCTGGAGTTAATTTCCAGTAGGAGGATATATGTTCTTTGTCCCATTTTCTGACATCGTCTGTTGTGTGGCTTTTAAATATTCCGCAAAACAGTTCTGGTCCTATGAATGACGAACATACATCTTGCCTAGCAAGGCTGTTAGCAATCCCATTGTTTTTTATTCTTTCATGCCCTCGCACCCACATCAAGGTAACCTTGTAGTTTCTTGTCGGTTGCTTTACTGTTTTTTTTAATGTATTCTCAAACGCAGATTTCTATGGCGTGAATTTTCACCTGAAAAATAGTGGGTATTTGGTCTAAGGCTTTTGATAGCCTACATCTGGGCCCATATATCCCTACCCCTACGCCATCCTCCATTTGTATACAAGATAAGGGATCCATTTTCAAATTTGGAGCATCCAGTGCTCCATATTTGGATTATGATCAGTTATTACCACTTCATGTATACGCTCCAATTGGAGGATTACTGGTAAGTAGGTTTGGTCATTGAGATTTATTGAAATTCATTCAGAATACTCCAAATATCCAACCAGATTTCCTAATTTTAATTTCTTGGATTGCAGTCTTTGAGCGCTGAAGGCCACTTTATATGCATATGTGAATTCTTAGTCGTACAAGTATTGCTTTTGAAGGGGCAACAATACGTTAAAATGTATATAAAACAATTTTCCTTTTTTAAGGGCGGCTGTATATTTACACGGAAATGGGCATTTTCAAGGAAGTTTAAAGCCACAATATATATTAAAATTTAATTACCAACAAGAAAATAATCAAACACTGAAAATTGGAAAGTTCAATTTCGAAAGTGTTAGAATTTATATTGTTTAAAAAATGTTTTAAAATCAGTTTATCAAAGGTTTAAAAAAATCTGTTTTTGCCAAATATTTATGGAAATATAATTCTCGTGAATGTCTCCCTTAGAGAGACTTTCTTATTAGTTAAAATAAAGAGGAAATGGCCCATCTCAAAATTATTATTAAAACTTGACATATTTACAAAATGTTGGCATTTACTTCCATTCGATTTTAATTCTCTCGTAACATCCTTTAACTTTCATATATCTGATCAATTATTGCAGACGATGTAAGCAGAGTATTTAATTTTTTTCGAAGCTCCATAAAACGATTTTCAATAAATGCACTCATATTACTACTAGTTATCAAGAAATTACTATTTTTTCTAAACAAGAAGGGCTATCTAGAATATGAATACAAATTAGGTATCTATCTCTTTATAACTATGTGATTTATAAAAAAAAAATTACACCTTATAACACAGCGCTTGAGGAAACAATAACAAGGTTACCAATAACAGAAACAGTAAAAAAGAAATCGTAATAACACATGCAAGAAAAAAAACTGGCTGGCATAACTGAAACAAATTGAACCTGACCGGTAATAATCGTAAATAGATGTAATTTCACGTCGAAAAAAGCGAAATCCGCATATAAGCTGGTGAGAAGCAAGTTGATTAATTTGGAATTCAGTTTCCAGTTCTCAATTACTATAATTAGGCTTTTATAATTTATTATCATCAAACAAACCTGATCTTGTTGTAGAAAACTCAAGTTAGAATATTTTCTAGAATTTATGGGTGCCATTAGCCAAATGGAATTTAAAGGATCGGAACAAATATCTGTGATAAAATGATGATCATCCTTTTTAAATTGTCCGAGAAATCTCGTAGCATTTGGAATGTAAATAAAACGGGAGAAACAAGTATATCAATAAAAAACTGCCAAAGTCGTGTTTATGCTAATAGATTCGCATTCCATTTTATATGTCAAGAAAAAACATCTAGACCACCAATTTTGGAATGGGTTTAATATTATCAAACTGCTTTTTATTCCGCTCTGGAATGCGGTATGTCATCGACTTTTAAAACTATTTCGTTTCATTTTGTTTTAGATATTTTTTAGGTCTGAATTTAATTAAATGTCTGATAGCCGCTTAAAGCAAACAAAATGAGTTGCTGAATAGTAACCACTTAATTATTTTTTTGTTATTAATGGTTAAGACAATTATTTTTTTTAGAGCCACAGGCGTTGTACTAATTGGATTAATAAACTAAGTACCTACCGAGTATCAGTTAAAAAAATATGAATAGATATGTAAAGATAACGTAGAGAAACTGAATTTTATCAAAACTTTGGTAGGTAGTAACTAATCGTTTAATACAGCAGAAATACTTACTTTAACAAATAACCTTTATGTTTAATTTGATCAGATTCTGTTGTATATCATTAACAATTCCGCTATACAAATAAAAGAAATTATTGATGTTTTTACTATTCAACTTCAAAATGTTACATACATCTATCTAAATAAACTAATTATATAACTTATGTCTCAGTTTTCCTCAACAATTCAGATGCAGGTTTTATACAAAAAAGTTTTTATACAATGATTGAAAAACAAGATTGACAAATCTTGAAACTTAGATTTTTGATTCTAGTGAAAAGTTACGATTTAAAAAAATATCAGTCTAATGTGGTCATTAGAGGCTCTCTTAATATAGAAAATATATTCTTCATCTATGCAAAGTTATAACTTCCTTAATATACAGAGTGAGTTTTAAATGCGTAGTTATATCTTTAGCTACCGATTCTTGACATCTCGACATGTCTGTAAAAACCCATTAATTTCCATGTATAATTTTTCTTCTGGTTTTCAAAAAATAAGATGAAAATGTTTGGAACTGCTTGTTATTTGAAACCTTCTCTAACATATCAACTAGTGGTTTATAGGTGTAAAGCAGTGTTGCTGCAGTTAGATTTCTTGAACTACATTTTATTAACAGAGTAAATCATTTGGGGTCATTTCTAACTAATGAACCTGATTTTTATTTTCCTAAAGACACAGCACAAAATATTTAACAACTATTTAAAATTTCATGTTAGACAGCTGGTGAAACCATAATCCTAATAAAAATTTCATACGTATAACAAACAGATGATTCATGCGTTCAATCGCCTTTAAAATTATTAAAAATATTAAACAACCCAGGTAATTAATACAACCCCCTATATCCCTGAAGGTACCTTATGTGGAAGAGTGCTATACATTTACCATCATGTTATTTGTAATTTTCCATTTTATGATTAATTTTGTGAATTGTACTTGTTACTGATTACTTTGACACTGTATTATGTAGAAATGGCCAATTATTCAAACACTAAAAGAGTTTATGCTACTTCCCACATTCAATAGTATTTGATCGAGCACATGAAAACTGCAATAGAAATTCTAACATTTACTTTAGACGACGCTGATAAAATATTCAGGATGTAAATGTTCTTTGTAAAATGATTTATATTCATTTTTTTAGGGTAAATTAAACCATATAATAAATATTATTTCAATGCTTTATTTTGTTGCACTTAAAAGTAACAAAATTTAATAATATTAATAATTATATGTACGCTGGCAACACTGCTTTGATTAGCAGGCAACACATTTATTATTTGCGTATTTCTGTGAGACGATGTTTAGATCTTCAAAGTTATCCAGTGACCACCAAATTCATTGTGGTTCGGAGTCGAGAAATATAATTAGAATCACATTTAAAACACACACTGTGTATATTTGAACGAGTATTCATAGAGTGTTCTCGTTTTGCCCTCGAGTCTATTTAGTTACACTGATGGTTAGTCGCATAATTTAGTAATACCCTGTATATTTCTAAGATATAGGCAAGAGGCAAATTTTATGAATGTTAACTTTTCATAGTTTCCTCTAGCAGCGGTTTAAATATTTATATCAATCTATGACACTGAACCAACAAATTATAATCATTTTATTAAATCCATATTTTGAAGTATACATACATACGAGTATATACATACATACATATACATATTTCTTTGTCGTTTATCTAGGACAAGATGTTCTTATTATTTTTAATTACTAAAAATTTACATTTATTTACTGCCTGATTTCTTAGATAAAATCTACTGCATAGATATGATTAAATGTTCAGATCGTTTTAATCAATCAATCATTTTTTGATTAAATATTTCTTACACGGCCTACTTTTATTTTGACTTTGCAATATATGTAATTTAAAAAATACTAATGAGTTATATGATTTGTTATACGTTCAACTATACTTTTTAATTTGCTAGTTGATGTTTTTATTTTTAGAAAAATATCACAAATTTTTGAGATTTGTTTAAGCCTGAAAAATATCGGATATGTTCGGATTACAGAACGATAAAAACAATTACATTGCATAGAGGATTCAATAAAAAAAACGTCTGCATTAAAAGATATCTTGGTGTTCTGTAGTGGCAAAAGACGTCACGATTTCTGAAAATGTGGTTTTTTCAGATTGATGTTCAAAATTCGTTTAAAAACGGTTGTACTAATCTCACGGAATGAAAATATTAAAAATAAATAATTAAGATTCCTAAAATTCAAATTCACTAGTAACCTTGTATTTGGCTTAGATTATGAGAAGGTTTGTTTAAATAGGTAAGAAATATATCACATAATAAGGCTTCTTGGGATACATAAATAAGTAGATAAAAAACATGAGTTGAAAAATTTGCCCATATAATTTATAATTTTTCTTTTTCATCACTGGAATTTACTAATATATGGTTTTTAAATTTGAAAGTAATCTGAAAAATAATAATCCTGGTGAAATATACACCTGCGTGTGATATAATTTAGAATTTAGAATGTATTTTGCTAATAATCTGATTAAAAAACATTCTGAAAGATGATTAAATTTCGACGTGAAAACCTTTTGTTCTCAACACATTCCTTATATTAACGAAAACCTATTCATTTATCAATATTGCTATTATTAAAGCCTGAAGATCATCAATATCTACTAATCTAAAGTACATTTATTATATGATAGCTAAATATGAAATTGCGTGATGGCAAACCATTAAGTTCATCAAAAAAACTTAATAACCAGTAGTGAAGGAAATAATTCAAGTAGATTCTATCAAGGCAACTTCTTAATAAATGTTTAATGCAACTGCATTCTTCCATTTCGCTTATTATTTTACACGAATATATTAACCACTTGGTTACAAATAATTCTTTGACTTACCTATGTTACTGATAGCATCACTAATAACTACCACGTATCCATTTTAAATAATAAATACTAAAATAACCCATAATTTACTGTCATTTACCGATTGAATGAACGATACAGACAAGTATAATAGAATAGATACCTGTACTAGTTTCATTTTTAATAAGCTTGCTAACATGACGTTTACAAATATAATACATATCAATTATAGATATATAATTCACTTATCGTTTACTATTAACATAAAGAAGCAACTCTTTGTTAAACATAAAAGTCCGGATATTCTGAATTTCTAATAAATTTTACACCAATTTAGTGTTGTTAAAAAAGAGAAGGTCTTTTGTTTGAAAATATTTGCGAACTTTCGCGTACATAAAAACCTTTGTACGTAAACATTTTCCTAGAAACATAAAACAGCAAATTAGCGACCACTTCATTTGCCAAAGAACAAATATGTAAAATCTCTACCTGATTTAAAGCCAATAAAATATTTCACCGCATATCTACAATATTAGAAAAAATTGTACATAGACAGCTTTTTGAGTTTGCTAACCAAATTAATATCTTGCATGAAAGTCAGTCAGGCTTTTTTCTGTCACTAGAATTGGCGATAATACTATTAATAAGCACTGATGAAAAAAATATAACCGATTTAGCAATTCTTGACTTTTCTAAGGTTTTTACACGATTAGTCGTCAACTTATGTGTGTAAAGCTTAAATATTGTTACCCCAATGGACTCTGATAATTCCAAAATATACCCAATGACGACGTTATCGGTACTAAAACTTAAATTAAACAGCCAGGGTAGTCTATTGCCACGCCAATGGACTGTGATAACTTTAAAATATGCCCAGAGTTGGCAATACCGGTACTAAAATTTAAATTAATAGCCAGGGTAGCCTGAAATTGCAAAGAAGGATCTAGAATTGTTCGAGAAGGATCGGTAATATTCAAGAAAGTCCTGGACTGTACATGGATTGATGGTACACGGTGGGTCAAGGAGCTCAGTCCTGACTTGGAATTGTGCGGGTAAAAAAAGAAATAAGTTAGAGACTAAAGTAGTGATTTTTGAGAGTTTAATTGTGGTTATAGTTATCTCATTCATTAAATTATTATTGTTAATTAGTTAATAATAAATAGTGAAGAAGTATTGCCAGGAATTTCAGTCAACGAATCCATGGTTTGAGGTGTTTGTGGGGACAACTAAAACAATATCTCAGTAATCTAGCTTTCCTCATTATTATTTACACAACAGGGTCCAAAATGTGTCATTTGAAAATTCTACGTCTCCACCCGAAACTGCATTATTTGGAGTGTCTCAAAGCTTGATCTTAGGCCTCATATCGTACAGTATTTATACCTCTGATATATTGTGTTCTGTAGAGAATAATAAAGTGCCTGCTTATGCAGACGTTACTTAAATTTACCAAATTCGTTGGTACCCCAACATAATCTTAGAAGTGACTTATTAGTATTAAAAGAGATTGCACTTTTTTCTTCTTCGTTTATCGCATGTTATATACATCATACCATCTTATCTTTTCAATATGCTCAGGTGTAATTTTGCAGTGCATAACAGCACCATTTGCTTTGGTCATTTATATCACATTCACAGACATGTTACTGCTGTTTTTCAAAACAGTTTTTAATACTGTTCTGTTAGGTTTTGCAATGCTCTTATGACTTAACTAATTACAAGAACACTGTTTCTTACTTGTCTAATTTTCACTTTTATTTTTACCTTCACGACTTCTTAACTTTACGACATTTTCAAGTAACTGAAAACTTGAAAATGTCCGAATAGGATGAAACTAGTTTAAAGTTAAAATAAAAATGAAAATTAGACAAGTAAAACGAGTGTTTTTGTAATTATTTAATTTCAAAATAGATCTTCACTAAGTAACGCCATATTCAGTCAACTTTTTTCATTTATGACTTGCTTAAAATCACTCTTGGCGTCGTAGTTTAAAAATAACTTGATATGCCTTATTTTAGTGAACAAAACGATACAAATATCACTTACTTTTGAACCATTATTTCACTTCATAGTCCTGCAGCTTATTGCAAGACATGTTTATTCATTAATAGATAATTTATTAAATGTTGAATGGTTTTTATATGACTTTATGTCATGGCGCTTATTTCGTTGATTCTGGTGTCAATAACCACTAATTAACAGTTGCGAAATAATTGTAATTTAGTTATTATATTATGTTATGTTTCCCGAATCCTTAGGGTCAATGCTGGTAAACGTGTTCCTGGGTGAGTGTGATAACCGCAGATAAAATTCAAATTTATCGATAAACCAGAGGTTTACTGGCACTAATAATTACTATGGTAGGTACTGGAATTAAAATATAACAAAAGAACAGCAAATAAAAAAGTTTTTTTCCATATATGCTGCCGTTATTCACATTTTAAATTATCACTCCATGTTGCCTCAAAATTTATTCAAAATAATCTAGTTGTTAAACGTTTTGGCTTTCCATTGTTTTAATCTAAAAGGCATGCTAAAGGAGTTCTAATAGCAAAACATCTTTAGCTTGCTAAGAAAGAATATTTTTCTGGTTATCATTACAGTCACCCCTCAAATAAACATTAAAGGGATACTGTGTTGACAATGTGAAAAAAATTATGATTTAAAGAGAAAGGGTAAAAAAATCAAATAATCTTTTGGTGTGTTTGTATTATCCAATCGGAAGTTGATTTAAATAATGAATTAGAAGTTATGGGTTTTAAAAGTGTATATAGCAGTAAAGTCGTCTTTGTAACAGTTAAAAATGATGTGTCATATTTCTACTAATTAGTTGTTGGAATTTTAAAGGAATCCCAACTTTCATCCCAAGGTGCACGAATGAGATAATTATTTGGCCCCGTAAAGGTTTTTGAATCATTGCAACTATGTACTATTTTCTTTAATTTATACGAGGGTTCCTTTTTTGTTCTTTAAAATTAAATAGTTAATAAGTTATGACAATTTTTGCACCAAGTAAATAAAACCTGCTCTTTTTATTAGCCACCCCATGTATTGCAATCAAATGAATAGTGTTTTATCAGAAAAGACTTGACTATCTCACTATCAAATTTACTCCCTTACAGGTTACTTTAATAGTAGGTAGCGAAAACTATAAAAAAATATATATGTAAAAAAACCCAATCATTTCAGAGATAAATCAGCAAAAAAGGTGGAAACAGAACATACCCTAAGATTATCCAATCAAAATATCATTTCGATATTTACAATAGTTTCCGTGTAATCTAAAGACAAACATGAACTAATATTTTTATCACAATTACCCCGTTGACTTTAATTTATTTATATTTTTCTCTTATGGATGGGTTTCTACATGTTCATAAATATAAGTTAAACTTAAATATTTACTTTGGATAATTTTAAATAGTTATTTAAATTTAATAATATTGATTTTTCTTGAAGTCAAGTGGCAGAATACCTACCTTGAAATGACTTTACCCATAATTATATTAAATAATAATTCTGAAAATCCTCATATGCCACATTTGTATTTCTCAACCCCAGTATGGTAGAAACATTTCCATTCAACCATATTCTAATTTCTCTTAGGAAAAGATTATTTACAATTTGACTTGTCAAAGCATTTATCTGTTGAAATCTTTAAACGGTATTTCAAAACATGCATTTTTTTATATATAGAAATTACACTGAGGTTGATATTTTAAACCCCAGTAAGTATATTTTTAACAATTTTACATCATTAAATGCTAATTATTAATAATTTGTGGTAACACAGGAAATTCAACTGATTTACAACCCATTATGTAAGCCATAGGAAAACTCTAATTGCTGCTGTTATTTTAATATTATCAACGGAATAATTTATGAGCGATAATAGTAATATTTATTTACATCTACATAACTAATATAAACTTTACATTGTAAAGGCTTAACATGACAAATGGTTGCTAATAAGTCTATAATGTAATCTTTATAGCTACCAGTAGGTATTTTTAATTACAAAAAAAATGTAATCTTAAAAAAAGATCTGCCCACGATCTTTTTTATGCATTTTATTACAGTATAACAAACATCTTGTTTATTTTAACGCTTTTGTTTGTAGCTAACTACACAAAGTAACCATAAATGTTTGATCTTTAATGATTACGTTATAGGTATTACATAATTTGTGATTTATGAATTTATAAACATACATTATTAATAGATGATATTGCATATTTGCTGTTATGTTAACAAAATTTAAAAGAAGTACATAATGTGATTTAACCATGCAAAACTGTATTTTTAAAAAAATCTTCTAATTGTAGTTCTCTGATTTTCCATTGTTTTAATAAATAAAATAATCAATAAAATGAAACATTAGAAATATAAAAAAAATACATGTATTACTTACTGACCGAAAATCCCAAGAAACACTATCAAATATTATTTAATGTCAACAAGAAAAAAGTTTATAGATGTATATTATTAATAGAGGATTCCCATTAAAATGAAAGAAATAAATTCCGTTAAGTCTAGGTTTTCTATTATATGAAAACGTATTTGAAAAACAGATTTAGTTAGGACCTCTTGGACAGTTTTACCCCAAAAGTTCTACTTAACAAATAAATTATTATAGAAAAGTAACGCTTAATTTAAGTATCAGCTAAATCTGACAACACTAAATTACTAGTACGATTTTACACTATTAAAATAGCCTCAACTCAACTCATTGCTCAAATAGTTAAAAAGAAAATCTGTTCCTTCAATATTTTATATCCACTTAAAATTAAGGTATCTTAATGATGCAATCAACACTTTTAGTACCCTTAAAAGAGAACCGACTGAAATATTTGAGTGTAGAAGTGAAGTGAAGCGTGTTCATCAGATGCAGAAACTGCTCCGGTTGTTTAAATTCAGTTGAAAATTCATCGTATCAAAATCAGTAAATTATCTGATATTTACAGAGAAATTAAGCAATTTGTTTATGGTCTGCCACCTACATCTTAAACGTTTATTGGTACGACTATTTTTTTTTGAGAAATCTAGAAGCATTTTTTTTGCATTTCTAGAATCTTTTATTTAGGTTTTAATTATCGTCTACCTACTATATTTTTATTACATTCCATGATATTTATGATTTCTCTTCCATCGTTTGTCTATGATTAGGACCGACTACACTGCAGAGTTAAACTCGGTTTATATTTAAATTATAACATGTAACCTTCAAACATTAAATGTTTGAAAGTCTGTAATTTCTGTGCCAGTTAACTATTGACTGGAGGTTAGCAAGTACTACAGAATATACAGAACATACAGAATATACAGAATATTTCAACTAAAAGTTAACTCAAAAATAAAATATTTGTTAATTTAACTTCAAAAATAAATACAAAATCTAAAAAAACTCGGATTCTAAAAGTTTAGGTATAATTAACTGGTACACAAAGTACCGGATCTAAATAGTTTTATGCAAAAATGATGGCAGAATAGAACTAGAATAAGAGAAATCAGCTATAACATTGTTGGGAAATAAGTAAAAGAAAGTAAACTTTTAATGTATTCAAGTTGTGACTGATGTTTCAATTATAAATAAAAACATAAATTTACGGATGGTACTATCCTATTAAGAAAAATCAAAAGTGGGAATAAATTAGTAAAGATTTCCAATTTTATTTGAGTGGCAAAGTATTCATATTCTTCTTTGGGAAATCAATACATCATCCGTCATTTGAATCAAGTCCACATCGAGATAAATCTAAAATTCCTCATTTTGCTTCTTTATAGTTTGATTGTAATTAGTTTCACTTAAGGATTCCAGATGTACCTACCTCATTTTAATTTATTTTCCTTCGTAGTCAAAATTTCCGATTTATTTTAATCCACTTTTAATTGTTTATGAACCTGGATTATAGGTTTCTTATTCTGTGCAATCGAATTTTTCAATAAAACTAGATTATGTCTAATTTACGCCTAGATTATGAACATGATTTTCTTTTTAATCCAAATTTAAAAGTGTAAAACTGGTTTAAATATTTAAATCACCTTTACTGCAATCGGACCTTATTATTCTAAATTAATGGATTTACGCTGGCATACTTTACTACATACTGACATACTTTTTGAGTCATGTTGTTCCACAGAAGTACGGAAAGATTTAACTACCTTTTAAAGGACTGAAGAGAACATGATTGGGTAATGGATTCTATAACTTTGTTGTTCTTGTATGTTGTGTCTGGTAAAGTAACGTACAATCATCATGGCAATATTCCAATACAAAATAAATGTGATATTTTTAAATGGCACGCTATGTTCAAATAAGTTACATTTACCGCCCATGTATGGTATCATCCAAGTTAGAAATATATTAAATTTTATTCTAAAATTCCATTAACTGAAATAATACGCAGACATTTTTACGGATTCGAATTCCCTTTGTTTTGACTTTTTGCAGATTAGTTTTAAGCGCTTATACAAAGCATTTTATTTTCGTGTTTATAAGAATTTGCAACAGGTTTTTACAATGGCGAAGCATTCGAAGGAAATAACACGAGACACTTAATTTTAAACCATTAGTATTCTAGTAGCGTTTTCTCTGAATTTTAAATTTGAAATCACAGGTTTCTCCATGTCCTTTACCACAAACATACTCATTTACCTCGCGTATACATCCAACTGTAATAAATAAGCATACCACCTTTTGCAGTTTAATGGAATTTTTGCTTTTAAGGTGTTAAAATTATACAACTTTTTTTGTTGTAATTACTCAGAAGAGAAAAATATATTCGCAGGAATAATACATATATAATTACGCTCACACAAGGAAGATTACATAAATCGAATACAAATATGCATTTGAAAGTATATCTATGTATTTTAAGAAATATTACAATTAACTAGTTATACGTATCATCAAAAACGATAATTGAAAACCTATTATCGGATACTTTTAATTCATTGACAATGTTCGAATAGCAAAGTTAATAAATTCACCCTGAAAATAAACTGATGTCTCTTTGGTATTGGAACCTTATAAACTTAATACTGAATGCAGTGTACTCCAAGGTTCCATCCTTGGACCTTTATTATTCATTATTTTCATGAATGACTTGTCAAACAACGTCAATAAGAAAAATTTAACATTGTTCGCTGATGATACCGCTTTTGATTGTTCAGGTTTATTTCAAAATGAGGTTCTCTTATGGTGTCAAATTATTTTAAATACATTTGTTGAATGGTTTAGCAAAAAGTAAACTATTTTTAAATGTTTCTAAGACAGAATTTATGTTATTTAAGCCAAGAACTTCATTTGTAACAGAGAGTCACTTAATAAATGGAACTTCAATTAAGGAAGCAGATACTGTAAAGTATTTAGGTGCATATATATATATATATATATATATATATATATATATATATATATATATATATATATATATATATATATATATATATATAACCAGTTCTTGAATTGAGATGATCACGTAAGACATTTATGCCTAATATTATCATCAGTGTTTTATGTACTGTACAGACTTAGATCTTTAACGAGTAAAAACATATTATTAGTTTATTATATGCACATTTCTATTCTACAATAATTTACAGTATTTTATTTTGGGGATCATCATCTACAAGTTTAAAACATTTTAGGATGCAAAAAAGGACTTTGAGAAATATAGCAGGTAAACAAACAATTATCACTCTTGCAGAAATTTGTTCAAATAATTCAAATTACTTACAGTGAAATGCATATTTATTTATGAAGTATTGATATAATATGTCAACTTATTCCTCATTTTTGACTGATAATTTCAATTATAATTATAATACAAGGAATGCTCGTGCTTTAGTTATTCCACGTCATTGTTTGTCTGTATATGAAACTAATCGTGTATATGTAGACATTAAATTTTTTAATAAGCTTTCTGGTAATATAAACGATTCAAGAAACATAAAGCAGTTTAAAAGTATGTTATTTAATTTCATAGTTGAACACTCTTTTTATGATGTTAACAAATATATCGATTATGTACCTAAGTAATTGTTTTTATTTGCATTTATTTTGCTGAATTTAAATTTTGTAATTCTTGTATTTTTGTATGTGTCTGACTAGTCTCACACTACATGTACATATTGTACTGGTATTGTTTTGGGACAATTATTATTATTATTATAAACGTATGCGACTATTTCAAGGTAACGTCTGTATGTATGTGTGTCTGCATATCTATACCCATGTATCTATGTATGTACATAGAGTATTTATAGTCAGTTATAACACTATAAAGACACCGACAAAGAAATTTAAACGTACAACAAAGGCATTTATTCATTTAATGGAGAAATTCCTTTGTTGGCATTTTTATAGTGTTTCAACTGACTTTGGAAATACTATACGAATATTAGTATGTAGTCAAAGTATTACTGGCGTAATATTTCAATAGCTTGTGATGTCTGTATGTATGTGTATGCATATGTATACTCATGTCATGTATCTATGTAGGTATGTATGTATGTCAGTATGTAATCAAAGTATTACAGGCTATTTCAAAAATGGAGCCAACATTTAATTTTGCGATTTGTTTGTTAAATTGCTAAGCTAGGTTTTTAATTTTATTAACTAATGTAAAATAATGTCCTTTCACACACCGCATTGGTCGTTGCAGAATATTTTTGAGAGCATGAACGGCCCTCATGTGTCCAGACTTGTATCCCATCGAGTTCGAATGGAATATGTTATACGTTTCAGTAGTATTTATTAAAAAAAAAATAGTTCATCTACATTCATACTGAAAGACTATTAAGTTTTGTTTTGAAATTAACTTAGAATCAAGGAGGAGTAATTAGAGTATTTTCGTAAATTAAAAAATTATTATCTTTATGTTTTTAACTTCTGAATTTTCATAATCAATGAAATATATAAAACTTATAAACTTAATGCACCTTAAAACATCATGTTATCAGGTAACCACCTGCCAGTGTAAAATGAAATTACTAATAATGCCCTGCCTTCGTGATGTAATTTTAATTAACAGTATATAACAATTATAATTTAGAATAAATACAAAATAATTGTTAATTAAATGTGCATTTGAATAGAAAATTAATGAGTTTGATGATTAGTTACAATACAAATTTTTGTTATAATAAATATACAGGCATAATGGCAATAATCGTGAACATATACGCGAATTGTAGTTATATATATTTATTGCGAATCTATAAACAAATAATTTATATAATTAACCGCATATTTGCAATTATTAATAATTACATTTTGCACTGAACATTTCCAATAACAAATTTAATAAATTCAGAATAAATTAATTATGCCAATATTAATATTATTTGAACATTAGGTAACACTAATATAAATACTAAATGGGCGATAAATCATATAATACACGTTGAAAACTATACTTATATAAAAAAATCAAATATTTCTGGTTTAGCAACAAATAATGGAACTAAATTAAAAAGGCTACTAAATATTGTTTGAATATTGGTATAACGTGGGTACCAATGTTAAAAGAAGAATTGAACAAAATTAATATTGTATACTTTTTAAGTATCAACAGTTCTATGTAAGTATCTATGGATATTACATAAACAAATAATATATGTGTCAAGTTTCACGCTTGACATATTCTAACGCAGAGGTTTATTTTTCCACTAACATACTGGGTAACTAACTATATTTCTTAGATAACGAAGAATTATTCATGTGGTAGTAAGTCCCAAAAAAAGAAAAAGAAAAATTAAGGCTACTAAATATTTAAAGTTAAAAAAAAATATTTTTTGTATTAAATTCCATGAATGGTGGGCGAGATGACGGGCATATTACGTTCTAGAAATACAATACTGTTATCTAGGGTCGCGATCTACTGAGATGAAATAAGATAATTGTTTTTTTGGAAACATGAAACAGAACATGCATTCTATAGTTCAATTTAAAAATATTAAAATATTATTATAATCATAAAAACTATAATAATAAACGTCTTTATTAAATATAAATGTATACACATTTACACCTAAATGTGGCGAAGTTTTACTCATACGTTACTCTTACACTTAACTCCTAAAATATTCATAGTTATTATCATTTTTGAAATGATCAAAATCAGCTGCGACAAAAAAAACTCTTTTAACTTCATGCCCTCCAGTATTGGCAAGAATTACCAGGATTAGTCCATTGGACGGAGTTTATAAAAAGAACTCTTTGAAATCAAGAGCTAGGAAACTTTTAGTTAAACAGGGTAAACCTGAAAACAATCACAGGCCTATATACCGGGCACTGCCGACTAAACTATCATCTGCATACACTCGGTCTAACAGAAAACGCTGAGTATCGTCTATGCCTGGAGGAAGCAACAGTAAAAAACATAAATAAAGGCTTCATTACATATTTTAATTTGTAAAAAAACTGAAGCCATTGAAAACAGTGAGGCAGATACATTTTTGGACCTGTGTCATCTAAAAAGTTCGCCAGTAAATCCTACATGACGTAAAAACCGGGGGCTGATCGAGGACACCGCGCTGACATATACATATAAAGATATTATGATAAATGATATAGTAACTTTTAATTGGCAATTTTGTAGTATCCAAAATAACAGGGACAATAAATATTTCATTGAACACAGAACACTGCACACTAGTAATTTCTACAGTAAATCAGCAGATCTGTTCTAGATGTTCCATGAGTTAAATTTTGCCGCTCAAAATCCATTTATATGAGGAAAATGACATTTCGACGCCTACAGAAACAACAGGAGCACATTTAAAATATATGAAGTTTTTCAAGCAGGGTACGTTTATATTGCGTTGAGAAAAATCTACCTCTTTACCTACAAGAAGGCCCATAATGCCACACAGTGTATGAAACCTGGAATTGCTTTGTAAAACTCTTTCAAATTAATTTTCACACGTTCAGCAGTCTCTTGATAATTGAAAAATGAACTGGCACAGATCGAATACAGTGTTTGCTTCGTAAACTATTACATATCCAGATGAAGTATTTATACAGTCAAGGTTCCCTGTTGACTATTAAATTCTTGAAAAATTACATTAGGATGTACATTAGGTCTTCCTGAACAGCCAAGTCATTAAATGCCTGCTGAGCATGTGAAATAGAGCGTGCATCGTTTGCATTTAATTTGTCGATCACCCTCTTTACATCATCAAAATGAACATAATAATAGCTTGGCGCCTCTAACTATGTGCCAATAACGTACTGTGGTGGCAATGGCGTAACCGCAGTTCGTTTTCAAATAATTTTCTTCGAGGCGGCGCTTTTGAAAATGTGTTCCTCATGCTGGCTATTAATCTGTCTATTTTGTTTTCTTTAGGTGGACGAATACTACCCGAACAACTGTTTACGAAATAAAATTAATGCGTAGTGCATACGGTTTTGTTAGTTTTTAATGGAAATGGTTATCTGAGGATGATTAATATAACATCTTAATTAATATTTGTTTTATTTAGTGTCTATGATAAAATGTATTGGAAATATTGTTTTTGATTTATTATATACCTGAATCTTTTATACTAGCACATTCAGATAAAAATGACAGTATATAATATAAAAAAAATAAAGGTATATATTATTGTTATAATGTTAGGTTTCAATGAATGCTTACGTAATGCCCAATAATAATTATTATTTTGTTCTAGAAATGCATAAATGAGAAGCAATGTCAGATTTTTAAAAACCTTAATGAATATCGATGATCAAGATTTTGAGGAAATTAATTAATTAGGAGAATGATGAATCTGACCATGGCGCCAATTCTGACGACGAAAATATTGAATATATTTAATGTTGTTGTTAATTGTCAACCTGTTGATGTAGATGTTTCACGGAACCAAAAACTTTTAATTTAGTAGACAACATTATTTTTTATTTTTGTATTTAAAGTAAAGTTTTCACTTAATATAAACTGTTTTTATTTACTCTGAGTAATATGATCTGAATTTAAGACTAACTTAATAAAAAACGAAAAATTGGAAACATCGTTTTGGGGGTTATGGGGGAAGCGGATATGCCGCAGGCGATTACCGCAGTTGCTCTGACGACCTGTATACCAAAATCGAGAGCCACAGTGAAAGAGTTATAATTGTGCTTCTGCAAAAACGTTTGTTTTTTCACCATGTTATATACTTATGTATGATACGATAAGTACGGACCTGGAATTTACGATTTACTCGTAATCTCTAGTCATCATCTATTACATTTAAAAATGTTTAAAATCATGGAATGGTTTTCCTCGAATTTCACTTCAATTAAACCTGTGTATATTCTCCTGTAGTATTAAAAAATATATAATATTCTGTACAGTGAGTCTAGCTTTAGGCAAGAGAATAAGAATGTGCTGGTATTTATTTAATATCGTTTCCAAATTATTAAAAAAATATATTAGTGTGTATTTCATTCCTTGTTTCTCTCATTTTATTATTGAAAAAAAAACTGTAATAAATTTTACATTAATACAGTAATTTGAAATGCATGAATCGTGTTGAGTTTGGCAGACTCTTAGCTTAATATTTATCAAAAGTTTTAAACAGTTTAAAAAATAATAGACTATCAAATAATAGAAAAAAATAAAAATGATATTTAATAAATACAAACATGGCGAAATTATTAACAGGCACGTTAATATATGGCCCTGCCCCTATTGATATATATTTCTAGCTGTAACATTATTTAAACTTTTAATACTGTTAATAGAAATGCTGAATGTTTTATACATCATATAATGCGTTGTTCTTTTGTATAAATTAATTCAAGACATAAAAAACACGTGTTGTAATCTAATAACCAGTTTAACTGTCAAATCAAGAATAAATTAAATTATACAAGTTTTTCTAATTAATTTACAATGTCACACCTGTGTCAGGAAATTTATTATAACCGCAGCATGTGCTTAAGAAAATAAATACATTTATGCAAAAGTTTATGGTCGAATGTAATATAATTTACTTTGATATACATATGCACGTTAATGGTATAATGTAATGCATTTAATCTATTTATATTTAGAATTTAATAAGCCGATATGGCCAATAAGATATAATAATATTTATGACAGCTTACAAACACACAGGCAGACATTATTTATCTCAAAACGTGTCCTTACTATCTCGTTGGCAGTTAATAAAAAACAATAATTATTTTGACTTACTACCAAAAAATTTTTTTACATATTTTATCTTTAGACAGAAAAGAAATGTCTGATGATGTGTCAAAGTAATTAATTGATTCTACCTACTCCTCGTCTAAAACTAATAATAAACATATGGTCAAAACTCAATGTTAATAAAATACATTAAGGCACAATTGAAATATTAAACATGATTTAAAGTTATAATCGTGTCGTAATTTTTGACACAGGCAATCAAATCGGAAATTTCAAATTTATTCAATAATAATTGATACTGCACATACATTTATGTTTGCAAATGTTGATAAAATAACAGAACACAGACATGTAGCGAAGACAGTAGTAATTGGAAATTTGTCGTGTTTTAGACATTTATTTGCATGGTTAAAGCACGGTTATCAAAAAGAAAACGGAAAAATCAAATGAAAACAAAACATGCGGGTAGCAAGGAATACAACTGAAAAAAAATCGTGTACTTAAATGAGAACTGTAAATCAAATTAATATAATACTCCAAAACAAATATGCTTATGATAAAAATGTTTGTTTATGAATAATAGGTGTCTATTTGGTAATGGTAATGGTGGGGGAGGCTGACGCCTGGCAAGTAGGCCACAGACGGGCCCTTTTTACCAACCCCCAGCTGTCCCCTCAGCCATGTGCTTCTCTTGCTCCCTCATCGAATCTTTCCGACCTTCTGATGAAGGTCAGGATGTCACTTATTGCGAGGGATCTGAGGGATCTCCTCCCTTAGAAGCGCCTCAGAACCGAAGATACTGTGTCTCAGGAGCCCAAACGCTTCAGATTGTCCCAGGAAGTGGTAAGATGTCTGTTCATCATTCCTGCATCTTGGACATGTAGGGTCTTCCTCAATACCTATCAATGATAGATTCCTCCTAAGTCTGCAGTGGCCTGTCAGAACACCGATTAAGAGATTCAGAGTTTTACGACTTCGTCCCAGCAACCAGGCCGATCTCGATTTGTTCGGCCCCGTCACAAAATCTCGGGTTTGCCTGCAGGCCCTGTTGGTCCTCCAGTGTGTCCTCAGTGTCTCGTGGGCCCACTCATTGAGGGCCGTTGTGACCTGCCTTCTTGAAATACCTAACATAGGCTCAGGCCCGTGACAGGGTTCCTCGGCTCCGAGTCTAGCCAATTCATCGGCCCAAATGTCCCCGGACCCATACCAGTCTCACTTGTTTATGCCTGGCCAGCTCTACTAGGGCATCCCCACACTCCTGGACGATAGCTGATCTCGCCCTGGGGGAGCACACCGCCTTTAGAGCAGCCTGGCTGTCGGAGCAGATGCATATTATCTGTTCCGCCTCATTCCTAACCTCAGCCCTACCTGCCACCGCTAGGATGGCGTAAACCTCTGCCTGGAAGACCGTGGTGTACGAGCCTAGAGCAAAACTCTCCTGTACTTCTTTGCTTTCGAGATATATTCCCACCCCGGAAGACTGTCTAGTGGCCACCCGAGATCCGTCTGTGTAACACACCAGAGAGTCCGGGCGAAAGTCAATTCTTCCTTCACTCCACTCCTCCCTACTAGGAAGAGTGAGAATGTAATTCCTTTCCAACCTTAGCTGATCTTTCGCTTCCCTCACCTTCAAGACAGAGAGAGAGATTTCCCTCTCCGTCAGTCCAGCAATTGCTGCGTGACCTTCAGCTCTGCCTGAACACAGCTTCCAGAATCCCGCATTCTCAGATAGGTCGCCATAGCCTCCACGAGGGAAGCATTGGCAGGCCTAGCATAACCTCCAGAGCAACTGTCGGTGTCGTCCTCATTGCGCCAGTGATCCCTAGGTAGGCTAGTCTCTGGACTTTTGCCAGCTTTCGGGACGTAATCGCTCTGTCCACGCTCGGCCACTACACCACGGATCCATACTGGAGCCTCGGCCTGATGACTGCCGTGTATAGATGTCTATTTAATTGTTACACTGCGGAGGGGCGGAACTTCATGACTTTGCTTGGTGTTTCACAAGGATCTGTTTTAGGTCCTTTATTGCTCATGTTATATATCAATGCATCCTCAAAAAATTTGAAAAACATTTCTTGGCTGAAACAGGATAATTCTGCTTTAATTTTAACACACAAAAAACAATTGCTATGTATTGGTGACATTATTCGATTTGATTTAAGTAACTTTCTTAGCACTTCTCTTTACCTGCAACTTTAACATGGCTATTGAACATTGACTCTGGCTGCAGAAAAATTAACTTTGCCACTCTGCAGTTTTACAATTGAAAAGTTCACCCGTGTTATTGGTTTATTAAATATATTTATTAGGCACTGGATGGGTATCGCCTTTCCGTTTGCTTATCTGTTGCTAATATGGATTCAGGTCAATGTAGGTATATATCTATTAAAGTTATAATTGAACAAAATCAATGATTATTATTATAGCTCCTTTTACCACCCATATAGAAAAAGAAAAATTAATCGAGAACAATTAATAAACTAAAAATATAAGATTATGATGTATAGAAAGTTTTTTACCTAGTGTCTCTAATTGGGTTTATATTTATAAGGAAATATGATGCGAGAAATGTCACGTCACTTCTGAACAAGGAAGTGTATTTTTTATTATATATTTTAGGATCAGTAATCACTGTGTCTCATTCAGTGGTGGTTTGTGAATTGTAGGTTATGCCATCCACATCTAACAATTGGAGCATATGACCCATGCCATATTTTAAGATATAACTACCAAGACTATATGAAGAAGTTTTGCTAAAAAATTGTAATTGAAGTTTGTGAAAAAAATGGCAAAAATGGCCTGCAGACCCAGGTTGTTTTGTAGACCATTTGCAAAATATTAGTAAAACATTTTTTTCATAATCAGAAGAAAAATTTATGGGCAGATTTCAGGTTTCATTAAAAAATTACGTTTTCTTGTAAAGTTATGACATTATGAGGTTTTGCTTTAGATGGATTATTAATTTTTCAAATTTCCAAATGTCATAAAGAAGTAACTTTGTAACGAAATCTTGATCACAGTTATACTGTGTCTTGATCATAAAAGAAAATGGTTTGCTAATATTTTACAAGTTTTTTTTACAAAATAACCCGGGTCGGCAAGCCATTTTTGAATTCATTTTTTGTAAATTTCAATTCCAATTCTTTTTACAAAATTTTTTCATTAAGTTTTGGTAATTATATCTTAAAATAGGCATGGTCCCATGCTTCGATTATTAGATATATGGTATAACCTATAATTCACCAACCGCCGCGCCGCTGGTCCTATGCTATATCCACTTTTATATTCATAAAACCATCACAACTATGATGAAATAATAAGTTCCTTGAAACGTTTTATTAATATGTGTACAATTACTTTCTTCCACTCCAATATTGATCAAATTCATCAACAGTATTTCTCTATAAACTGCGTCACATTTGTTAACTACAACACTATATAAATAAGCCTTTTTTAAAAGGAAAAGTAGTCTTACCACTACCGATTGCGGTTTACAGGCTTGGTGATTTTAAAACTAACATGGAAACTAATCATGGAAAATTGTTCAACAGAAACAAGAGTTAGATGATGCATGAAGGCCGATAAACACAATTGTTTCGTACTTTGTTACATTAAAGGCTAACCGCAAAGAAAAATATAAACTTTGTCACTGTTAATATTTACCTTTATATTAATTTAAAAAAATTAAATTTAGATGTGACTTTTAACTACTTTGTTCTAACGTTGGTCAGTTTACATCATAATCAGTTTTTTCACTTCGTCTTCATCCTGGTTTTGGTAATTGAGAAACAAATGTTTCAAGCACGTCATAAGCACAGGGACAGAGCTATATGTACTTCATGTAAATTCCATGGTACGCAAATGTAAACAAAAATCCGTTTTCAAAGTTCAAGCAAACTTTATCCGTTGTCAAAGTGACAAAAAAGTGTTCTCTAATAACACCTATTATATGAATTAATTATCACTTCGCTTTTATAAAATATTATCATATTATCGGCTTAATTTAACGTAAAATTTAGTGTGTAGAGATTTTTACCTAGAGCAATGACCTCGTTGATTACGCACCATCTTGAAACTAATTGATTATTCAGAATATTCAGTAAAATAATTATATCAGCACTCTAACGAAGTTTACAGTTTTTATATAGGGAATTATTTTTTTAATTACATTATAAATGAGGTTATTATGCTTTTAAATTGGTTGATTTGAGCACATTATTAATTTACAGCTATAAAAAATTATCACGGGAGTATTTAGATGGCAAGAAGTGTTCAGTTCTTTATGTCCTTGAATATACATATTTTTTTGTTATTCTTGGTTGATCGATTATGTTTAATTTAAACACAGATCATTAGTTAGAGAATGTTACCAATTCAAACCAAAGTATTACGACGACAATGAAGAATTACATAAATTTGTGACCACAACCAATAAAGAGCTGTTATTATTAAAATGCTGATGACGATACTCGCAGGGATAGATAACATATCGGTAGTCCATTTTGATGTATTTTCAAAGTTAATTGACTACCACAAGCAGCTAGTCATAAATCCGAGCTTTTACGCGGTGGCAACAGACTTGTTGATTCCAACTATTTAATTTTTCTCTAATTATACATAGCTACATTTTAATAGCGGGAAATTTACGTTTTGGTTTGTGCTGTATTAAGGTAAAAATTTAATAAGAACTCAGAAACAAGACAAAGCTTCGCCAGTGGCAGTGCTGTTTATTCAGTTACTGATTTCAGATGCGATGCGAATGATGCCAATACTGCAAAATGAACGTAGATCAACTTAGTCAGTTCGCACATTGGCGGAATTCTAAAATAATTGTAATAGAATTAATGATATGTTTACTTCAATCCATCTAACACAGTTGAGTATGCAACTACTATTGCTATAAAGCACAAATACATTCTGGTTTGGAATACTATATCCATATATGCAGATCTGAATATAATACATCGCTGTGAAAGTTTTGGAATTGTTGGTGACTTAGATATTACGAATTACCTCAATGAAAAAACGCCGTATTGTGGTGATATCAGTTTTGTGTCATTATTTTCAAGAATTATTCTGATAAGAAGTGGCGTCGCTGATACAATCACGAACGACTTGCTACTAAACAGAGCGCAGAATGAATAATGCTCCATAACACCTTAGTTGTCTATGAAATATGTTGTTGAATAAATGAAATAATATGGATATTAAGGATAATATTAAATAAACGATTAATAATAACAAAACAAACAAGTTGTAGTCGGCCAGAAAGGTTGAACAATAAACAGCATGGTTGTACTGCAATAATATTTATACTAAAGAAATACGAGTATTGAGAATATGTGGTTAAAACTCTTAGATAAACCGAATAACGCGTTTCCTTCCCCCACTTGTATTTTTTAAGTAGCAGCACAATTGTGTGAATTCAATTGAAAACACGCAGAGGGATAATGTTGATATACATTAATTGCATTTGCGCAGTTATACTTATTTAGAAGAAATTATGTAACAATAGCTACAGTGGGAGCCTGAGGTATGCTTTATTGT
Source organism: Rhamnusium bicolor (assembly GCA_029963845.1). Taxonomy (NCBI): domain Eukaryota; kingdom Metazoa; phylum Arthropoda; class Insecta; order Coleoptera; family Cerambycidae; genus Rhamnusium; species Rhamnusium bicolor. The sequence continues at coordinate 747,415 of JANEYF010005822.1, forward strand.
GTGCCACTAAAACACCCTTCTGTTTTCCACACTACGATCAGCCAACTCGATTAGTATCCTTCTAGTACCGATATAGTCTTAATTAATTTTGAAGGTTGAGTCCATGAAACTTGCATCTTTCCAACATCGTGTCCACTGTTCAGTAGAGTATCTGAACGCTTTAAGTATACGTACATTATACAGGGTGTCTCACCAGGAATTGCATCGACCGATATAGAGAAAAGTACGCACCAGAAAATTTTGAAAATTTAGCGAATTACTAACGGCAGTGTGGCCAATCCAACTAAAATAATTACAAGCATCTGGCACTTACGGTTATACAGAAAGTCGATACCAACTTGCTTATATTAAATGGAATACCCTATATATTTTAGGTTTTTTAAACAGGGCATAAAATTCTGAGTCAAAACATGATACCCTATGTCTAAACCCAGCCGTTTCAGAGATATTTGACATTTAAAAAAAATTTTGACAGGTGTAATGGTTTACAATAACCTTTATAACTTTCTTCGTGTAAAAGATACTTATTTGCTTTTTAGCACGCAGAAAGACCATAAGGTGAGCTACGCTGTACAGTTTAAAGAAATTTAATAATAGTATACCAAGTGTTCCATTCTTGACGTTACATTTTGTAAATTTCAAACCGCGAAAACTTGCTTAAGTCAAATGGAACCCTCTGTATTTTTTACATCATGTTATGTATAATTAAATTCCCTTTTTCCTGATACAGCATTGTGGGGATGTAAGCGACAACTTTTCTTTTTCTTGATATTACTTTATCATATTCTCCATAAATAATAAACAAATTTAAAAAGTCTTCGTGGGTGTAATTTAAACGCGGTGGCATTTTTTGACATAAGAGAATGACTGACATTACTGATTGTTTCTAATCATGGCTAATTTGATAAAATTTTTACTAAAAATTCTTGAATTTCTAAGAAAATCGCAAATATTTCAAAAATTTGTAACTTGAACTCCCACAATGCTTATATAAAAGAAAAAGAATTTAATTTTACATAACTTGTAAAAAATTTAGAGTGTTCCATTTAACTTAAAGCAAGTTTTTGTGGTTTGAAGTTTACAAAATGTAACGTCAAAAATGGAACACTTGGTATACTATTATTAAATTTCTTTAAACTGTAGAGCGTAGCTCATCTTATGGTGAGCTGAAAACGGTTCTGAAATGGCTCGGTTTAGGCATAGGGTATCATGTTTTTGACTCAGAATTTTATGCTCTTCTTGAAAACCCTAAAATATATACGGTGTTTCATTTATAATCGGCATTTATATATCGGCTTCTAGTATAACCAGAAGTGCCAGATGCTTGTAATTATTTTAGTTGGATTAGCTGTGTTAGTAGCTCCCTATATTTTCAAAATTTTCTGGTGCGTACTTTTCCCTATATCGATCGATACAGTTTCTGGTGAGACACCCTGTATATTTGAAATATTCCTTATGGGATATTTAAAACACAAATATCACTTATTACGTCCATGTACTTAAGGTTGCTTTTCAGATAAACTATGTCACAGATAATGCAATACTTAGTAATCTTTAAACTTGTTGACGATTTATCTCTGACAAGTGATCTTAGATGAGTATTAAACTATTTCCTTCATTATGACCACACAACGATATCTACCTGAAAATTAATAGTGCGTTGGTACTCTACGCAATTCTACACACTCCCCAACTTTGCGAGGCATGCTCGAATTAGGTGGTCGATGTCTTCTAGGTAGTGTGTCCCAAAATATTTGGTGAATCCGTTAATCGACTTAGCCGTTTGCCTATCATGTCCCATACATGTTCGATTGGCCAAAGGTCAGAGGCTCTTGTGAGCTATGGAAGAACATTTACATCAGAATCTTGTAGAAACCTCCTGATTATGGTAGTAATATGGGGTCTGGTATTATCCTGCTGGGAAATAGGCGTTTCCAACTTTTGAGAATATGGTGACAACCAGTTATAAAGACCCGTGAATGTATTCTGGTGCACTCATAATCCTTTCTGTGTAGACTAGAGGGACTTTCTTTCATATACTATTAAATCTCGTATCATAACGCTTCAGGTAAGTGCTGTCTTCCGTTCCACACAAAACTGAATATCTGACCTTCCTCAACATTGACAGCGTCCCACAACCTAAAACCTGCAAATAATCGAGATTCATTCATTCATCACTGAATCTAATTTCATTCTTCATCCCACTTGGTAAGGCTCGAAGACTAAAGGAATAAATGTATAATGGTTGATATCCGCAACAGCTAACCGTTAGCTTGCCACAGACCTGGTGGTTGTACTTAGGGCTGCAAATTTTTTGGCTCCAGCCATCAAAATCAATTAAAAGGACTATAATTCATTAATCGCAACTGATCCTCGAATATTTCTTCTGAACATACCTGTATAAAATTATAATCCATTTACCGAATATTTATTAAAATTGTTAATTACACAGTGCAATTCTGAACAATATAGTGCATTTCAGTTAAAATGCATTTGATATTCATTAATACAGAATTTAAAACTCGGGAACGGCCAACCATGCAATGTGTTTCAGCATTATGAAAACAAATGATTACGTCTGTTATTTTGTTTTCACAATACAATAACCAAATGTTGAAATTATAATTAAAATACCTAAACTAGCAACGTGTTCATCGATTTAAGCGGTAAAGGCAGCATGAACCATTATGTATAATCGCTGTGCACACGTTCAAAATTAAAATTTATAGCAAATTCTTTTACGGGGATATATATAGCGCAATAAACCTAGTACAAACATGGCCATTCGGCAAATGTAATAAAACACTGTACTAAATTATTAATCCTAGATGAATATAATAATTTCAACTCAATATTTCACTCCCAATATATGCAGATATTACGAGCAGATTGAAATGATTTCCAATTATTTCCAAATCCATTCAATTATTAACTGTATTATCATTTTGGAATACAATGTGATTAATTATTAATTACTTACCATTACATAATGCCTCTGGATTTCTATTTTTTCACTCGCCAATTTTTCACATTCTAATTTTAAACTGAAACAAAGGAACAGTATTAAAAAATGGGAATAATTATAATAATTTAAACAATTGAATCAATCTTTAATTGATAGAAATCCATGTTATACTGGATATAAATTTGTATTTTTTTTCAGTCACTCAACATGTGATAAAGACACAGTTATGTTAAAATAAAAAGAATATATGAAAATATATATAGTTTGGTCGGAAGATTTCTAAAAATGGGCCTCATGTCAAATTACTTATTAAAAGTTGAAAAACCACTGGCCTTGATTAATATTAGATCAGTGATGATGTTTTGACTTGTTGTCATTTTTAGAAATTCGGGGAGGGAAGGGCGCGTTGGTATTGTTTGATTCTCATTTTAAAAATAAAATGAGCGATATCTGAGTCCATTTTCTTATCGCAAATGGTTTTTGTAGTGATGTGTTATGTAAAAGATAATCTTAGTTTACATTATTGTGGAACCAAAATTCTACAAAAAAATTTAAAGAAATAAAAAAAATAATGTTATCAAAAAATCATCCAGATCACATAGAAGGCCATCAGCCATTAGAAGCATTTAAAAAATCCCCGAGACCGAAACTACACGGGTTCAAATTATCGCATGTCACACCACTTTTTTTATATTAATTTAGATAAAGGATAAAAAACCATATCAAAACTTCAAACCGCAATTTTTTGTATCAATTCTCCGATTTTTAAAAAACGAAATAGTAAAATTTATTTTCATTAAATAAACCGCTCCGCAGCATAAGCGCGACAGCCAGGGTCAGGACGCACTTAAAATGACCAAAACTCATAAAGACATTCATAACCAATAACTGCAAACTGGTCTGATTGATTTTATTGCAGTCCAAGAGGCCCTACAAAATTTTAATTTCAGTGGTCGACAGAAGCAAATAATTATCAGAGGCCGTCATAAAATAGCAAAAGCTAAATTTCTGTATTTCTATATATAAATTTTACAATATGCTAGTCGCACACACCTAAAAATTAATTTTTACAGTCAATTAAATAAATAACAACTAATATCAAAGTAAAATAAAAATAGTTTGACAAAATAATAATAATAATAATTTCAGGCAACAAGCATTGTTTCCATAGCGCCTCATCAACCACAAGATTTATCTATAAGAAACTTAAATTTAAGTTTGGTATATCGTGTAGACCATTCAGATAGACAAGCCGTGTCGAAGCTTTTACTAAATCGAAAGCTTTAGAGCGGGGTAGCTTTATTTTTACTAAGCACTTTTAAAAACATGACATCATGTTAACATCGCAATAGATGACGATACAACCCCTATAAATATAAGATTTTAGACAAGTTAGGACAATTATTCTACCACCACTGACAAGCAAGCATTGTGGTATTAAATTCAATTTTTAAGTAAAACTTTTCAGTTTTGCATTAATACAGACTTGATGTCACTTCGTGAACGATAAATAATTAATTTAAAACCGTTTGTGAACCCCAATATTAAACACCAACTGATCTGGAGCCCTTAGGACAGTCCTTCGTTGACCATTTTATAGGTAATAGATCTCACTCGGCCCCAGAAGTCATAAGATAGGCACTAAGAAATTTCTCTACGCATCAGGCTGGGTTATTTTTTGGGATTCAAGACACGAAGACGGCGTCCACCATCTATAAAGGATTTTTACAACATTCACCGCAGAAAACCAGAAGCACTTCTTCGACAGCTTTTATCATCCGTGGATTTTGGCTTGAGGAGTCTTCCGTCATCAGGTTTTACTGTAAAACTCTGCTTTGTTTTTTATTTATTAAATTTAAGGAACCCCAAGCAGGCTCCCACGGACGTAGGTTATCTAACAATAAAAAATTAAACGGTTTTGCAGAAGAACATCATCGTCTGAAATCTCCGAGGACAAGGTAAGGAAGTAACTTACATACTTATAGACTTATTATTTTTCAAAATTATTTTTTCGCAAGGCTAGGTTTGTTAAGATAAATTTTCGAACCTCACTTTTATATTAAAAAATTTAACTTGTTTAAAATTAAAGCTTTACTCGACTAAAAATTCATTTATTCAACAAAATTTGGTTAATTCTGAGTTTCCCGGGTGTTTAATAGGATACCATAAAAGTTTTAGGATTTATTGAAATTTTTTTGAGTTTTAAAGATCGACAGCCAAAATTTTTACAAAAAATAAATTTCATCCAAATCATTTTGGTCGTCCACCAGGACATAGAAAAATTAATTTTTTAAATTTATTTTCATTTTAATAAAATAACATTAAGCACACTGCTCAAATTTTTTTTTCGAATCCGAAAAAATTTCTTTTTAGTTTTACAAATCATTCATTATTCAGAAAAGTTGTAAAGTCTTGCGCGACCTTTTAGGCAGGCTAGTAGTACCCGAGTTATAGGTCAACTTGCTGTCCAGTCTGTTGAATTTCAACAATTTTTCAAGAAATTTTTTGAAAGTGTTTGTGATTGTTAATTTTACATTCATCTAAAGGACTGTCCAATTTTATTTTTGGTCTTAACGACTTAGTCAAATAAATTTTCCACTTTAACAAATCACCTGATCTCTTTAGTAAAATTCAGTTTTGTAGGGAACCCTCTGTTCAAATTGTTTTTGGCCTTCAGCGACTTTGAAAAAAATAAATTTTATAGTTCTAAAAGCATTCGCTGGGAAGTAAAAAAAACATTTTTGCACAGACCCCCCCGTTCAATTTTATTTTTACATACAAGTTGACTGAAACAATATTTTCAGTATTTAATTTCAGACTAGAAAAAAAGCCAAATTGCCAGAGACCCCTGTGCAATTTTTTTTAGCCCTAATAAATAAATAAAAATTATACGCCGGTTGATTAAATCCTTCAGCTACAAAGTCTGAGGTAGAAACAGATCCCTCAAGCCAGGACCGCCGACGTGGAGTTGCTGAAGTCTTGCTCAGCTCTGCTAGCATAGCCTAAGGCACACAGAAATTTCAAAGAGGATAAGAACAGGCTAACTTACCTCTCCGTGTAATCAAAATCGACCTTGAGAAAATTCCATTCCTACGATCAAATACCAGGGCAACAAAACTAAGATTATTTTCGTGGCAACAATTCACGGGGCGCCCAACTTAACTAAAAAGAGTAATAACCCAGCTAGAGAGAAATCAAAGAAACAATTCTTCCACAAAACACAAATAAAGAGAAAATAGCCTTGTTCTATTTGTGACAACATTTACGGTCAACTCGAGATACGGAAGTAATAAGTTTGGTAGTAGAGGATGGGGCGGTTTCGAGAGGCGCATAGAACAATTCCTTAAAATTTTGTAGTTTTGTAGTCAAAAGTAAGTATCTATTTTTTTTATTTTTCACTGTGTAGATTAATATTATCGGTTCTTACAGCTGCTTCATTTGTTAGAAAAATTGCCACAGAAAACTTCTGAAGACGAGACATCCTGCAACAATAACAATGTCAGGTTTCTTGTAAATAAAGTTTTAATTATTGATGGCATGGTACGTGTCCAATCTTTGACAGAAATGGCGTCTCTAAGGACATGCCAAGATTTTTCATATCTTTTTGTGAAGTATTTGGTAAAAGTTTCTGGTTCACTTGGTATTTGATGGATATTTAGATGTGTTAATAAAGAAATGCATGAAAATCGAAATCCAAAGGACTGTAATTATTATCGTATTACCAACACCACCTAGGTTAAGCACATAATGTTAAGGAAATTATTGGCTAATTCAAAACCAAGCAAGAATTAACAGTATGTATTTAAGCCATAAGATCTTCGAATATTGTAGTAATTTAGATGATGGTAACTTTTTAGTTACTTGTGATACACATACTCAAGAAAATATGCCGGTCCTGCATTATTGGCCAATCACAATCAGAAGCTAACACCTTCATACTACTTCACGTGAACGAGATTGCAAAAAAAAATGTTGGAAAACACGATATGAACATTGTAGTAGACATACCCGATACAGATATCGTTGTATTATTAACGTCTTTATACCCTTATATCCTTGCATCTATATTAATTTCAACAAAAAAAAGGCAAAAATAAAAGAACAATTTCGATTAAAGATATGTAAAACAAATTGAGGCTGGAGAAATCAGATGCTTTCTTACGTTCCATGTCATTACAGGAACTGACGTGACGGGAAAATTTGCTCACAAATCAAAGGAAGCCTGTTTTAAAGTGTTCGTCAAATGTGATAATCAAATAATAAACAGTTTCAATGATTGGAAAAATCAAATCAACCGGATAAATTTGTTTTTCTTTGTCTTTTGAGACATGTGTGCTTGCTATACAAAAGTCCTAAAAATTTAACACTGAAGTAACTGCGATGGCACTTACTTATTTTCTGCAAAAAAGTCCAATAAGGCGAAAACCTACCCCAACAAAAAAGGCATTAGAAGAGCATATCAGAAGAGCAAATTTATTTATCTTCGTTATGGAAATAGTCTATAATAAACTTTCAGAATTTACCATCACTTCAAGATGAATGAAACAAAATGGAAAGTATTTGCCACAAACTAGAGTAGAGTTACCAACTTCAAAAGTAATATTGGATTTAGTTAAATGTCACTGTAAAAATGGATATTTTGAAAACTTTCGGAGGAACGAGAATAGCTTTATATAAATTAGATAGATGTTCATTTATATAGGTAATTCAAAGCATACGAAGTATATTTAACACGTTTTCATATTTTAATATAAATGCAGTATAAAGAGCAAAGTTTTTGTTATTGACGATTACTTAAATTTTTCGAAAAATAAAATTGATTTTTTTTAATGTACCTTTTTATTTATTTAAGTTTTTTTAATTTAATGTAATTCAGAAAAAGTTGTTGATCATTTTACATTTTTAAATAGTACATTTGTTTCAAATCAATGTGATACAGTTTACTGTCCACTTTACCAAACCATGGTTAGCAAAATTGGATATGAATTTAGGGAATGTATCCACGTTAGACATTAACTTAATTCTAGATGACTATCCATAAGCGAAGATGTTCAGGTCAATGTGCTGTTGTCAGTTCAAGACAAATTTCACTATACAGGTAGAGAATTATCAAAAAATTTAGGTGTGACAAAATTTACTGTGGCAAAAATAATTTATAAGAAAAAACATCATTAGATGAGAATGACTTTAACCGCTGAATTCAGTTTTGAGTTATTACAGATATAGTACAGAAATCCAGATCTTGTTAAAAACATACTCTATTCCGATGAATCAACTTTCTTTAAATTGCATTGTCAACAGGTAAAATTGCAGGTATTGCGCACAGGAGAATCCACATTGGACGATGGAAGTCCCCGTCGACGTTCCCAAAAGTAGAATGTATCGTGTGGTATTATAGATAAGAGTTGTAGGTCCTTACTTTTTTTGAAAACACTCTGAGTGGTGATATTTACTTACAATTTATTCAGGAGGGGTTAATTCCTGCCCCAGCAATCCTGTTTCCAAATGAAGATCCTGATATCCCTTCTTAAATTATTTTTCAACAAGGCGGTGCTGTCGTGGATTACGAGGGACGTGTTTGAAATTAATGAAAGAGACATTCCCTAACAGGTGGATAGGAATAAAAGGAAGTATCGAATGACCAGCTAGATCGTCAGATCTAACTCCATTGGACTATGAGGCTACTTAAAAAGCAAAGCTTACATGAACAAGTAGAGGGAATTCGGCACAATACACATTAATTCGGATTGATCTAGGTTATTATTTAGCACAGAAACACTATTGTCGTAATTTCATGAATAATTGAATAATGTTTAATTCGGCAGGAGTCTAAAACTCTTCAAATTTTTATCAGAGTCGGTATTTATTGTGTTATTACATATAGCATTACTAATTCATTAGATAATTTTCTCCAAAAATTTTATAATGTAATTGCACTGTATATAAAAAAAGAAACATATAAATTAGACAATTCCCTAGTTCTAAAGAAGAAGCTGTGCAGAAAAGGGTTACATTATCAAAAAACGTGAACATACAATCATTGCCTATGACACTGTCATCTCTCAAAACTGAGATTCAAACTTTGGAGCAGATAGATATAGGGTGACTAGTGGAGCTTATCAAGTGCCAAGCTCTAGCCAACTGCGCTACCATGCAAAAGAGACAAAAAAAGCAAACAAGACAATTCCTAAAATTCATTAATGAATATATTGTATAAATGTAAATATTTGTAAACGAAATATTATTAATTCAGTTAACGTAATCACACAATTCTGATTTAAAATATCTGACATGGTTTTTACAGAAAACTGACGTTCTAGTTCATTAATTTTATTGGGTTTTCACAGTTACACTACAATTCATAATAAAAATTATATTGTATAATATTTTAAAATAAATAATTTATTTTTGAGGTCGCGTAAAACCCCTGTAAATCGAATTAAACTGGTCAAAAGGTTTAATACTGTAGATTCAGTAAAAATCTTTTACTTCACTATAATATCCTTGTGTATAATAATTTTTCTGGGTCACCAAAAGTGGCTGATGGTGCCGTACTGTTTTCAAAAATATTTTCCACTAGCCATAGGCGTTGTGTTACTAAAATTGCAGTTGACAAAAATGACCAGTGAGATAGGTTCTGCTTTATTCTAATTTTTTAAATTTCTTCCAAATATTCATTATCTGTAGCAAATCATCCAAGAACACAAAATAGAGCACGTTTCGATGAATATCAATAAGCCTGGCCAAGCGATGATAGATTCAGGGTCGGGTGCAATACCAATGCCATCGCGCGCTTGTTTACGATGACGATGACACGACACACTTCAGTTGTTATCTGTGGGTCGATGCATAGAGTACTAATAAATAATAAATAATGTTGAGCGTAAAGAGTAGAAAACGACCGTACGCTAATAAAGTGAATAAATTTATCGGTGAATTTACGGATTTATTCTATGATGGATGTAAAATAATTTGTAAAGTTTGTGATCAAGACTTAATGTGCTGGAATAAATACGGCTGCAAAATTCATGTCAATAGTAACCGACATAAAAATAAAAAAAATGGCGTGTCTTTTTTGGAACCTCAGTTTATGTTTGATTTATTGTTAATGCTGATTGCCTGTGATGTTCCCCTGCGCATATTGGATAAACCAGCATTTCGGGAGTTCTGGAATAAATACAAGCCCCAGGTGAATTTACCAAGTCGTTCATCGTTACGTAGATATGTACCAAGTGTTCGTGAAGACATTGTAAATAGTGTAATAGTGCATTAAAAAATACACGGCTGTGGTTATGTGTTGACGAGACGACAGATTGTAAGATAAATTCTATTTTAAATGTTATAGTACGTGTACTCGACCCTGTTAAACCAACATTTCCACTTTTACTAGCTGGCAAAGAACTAAATGCGTGTACTGGCGAAACAATTACGCGGGTGGTGTTGGAGACTTTCGACAAATTTGAACTGTCAACAAGTCAAGTGTTGATGTTTGTGACCGACGGTGCTGCGACAATGCATTTGGTGGGCCGTTTTCTTCAAAGAGACGATTGTAGGTTTTTACATGTTACGTGTAAAATGCATGCGTTCCATCTCGTAGCAGAAATGATTAGAAAAATGTTTTCCAGAGGTAGATGCATTAATAGCAAATACAAAAAAAAGTATTTCTCAATTCTCCTAAACGGCTTCGAGCATTTCACACACTGTGTCCTGGTATTCCGAAACCACCAGAGCCGATTCTTACACGTTGGGGAACGTGGTTGAAGGCAGCTTTTTATTATGCTGAATATTTTCAACAAATAAAAGCTGTGATACTACAGTTCAACCCTAACGAGGCTGCAGCTATTAAGGAAAGCCAGACAAGCTTTCAAGATGTTTCCCTTGAAACAGATTTAAAAACTATTTATAACAATTATAGAGGACTACACGACGCAATAGAAAAATTGCAAAATACTTCGTTGTTGTTAGTGGAATCGCTGCAAATAGTGGACGACATAAATACACAGCTACAGACTATAAATGACGCAAAAAATAAGCCCGTTATTGAAAAATTCGAGAGTGTATTACGGAAAGATCCTGATTTTACCAAATTAAGACAAATTTGTGATAGTGCATCTACAGCTGCGTTAAGTGAATTCACAGAGTGTTTTATTTATGCCTGTATTACTTCCGTAGATGTCGAACGGTCTTTTTCAAAATACAAGCATATTTTTTCACCACAGCGAACATCGCTTACTGAGACAACTGTAGAAATATATCTGATGCTACACAGTTATTATAGAAGTACTCCAGTTTGCGATAACGACAACCAAGCTACTTCATAAATCTGCTTAAGAAGGTGAGTTTTGTACATATTTTTATAAAGTGTACCAGTATTAATAAAATTTATTTCCATTTATTTTATTTATTTATTTATTTATTATTAGTTATCACTTAGATATACAATGTACATGTGCGAACGTCATTTAACAGTTTAATAATAATGTGCAGCACTAAGCTTAGAAAATATAAGAAAATACATAAAAAAAGAATTTAAAGCGAACGAAATAGTACAAAAACATACATCTGTTTTTATTATTGTACTTATTCAATTATTATGATACGATGCATACCCAGTACGTCTCTGTAGGATTAATGACCTTGGCCAGGCTTAGATATCAATGATTATCAAGTATAAATCACATTTCTAAGTAGTCTACTTCCTCGACCTCCTTAAGGTTCATTCGAAAACAATTTTAGATCTACAGAAATCTGTTTTCACGGAAGTTCTCTTCAAATCCGTTTGACATTTTTGGTCTGGTTTGAGGAACATATTGTCCATATTTAAATGTTTTTGAATCACCTTATTTGGACTTTTTCCCCGAAAACATTGGGGAAAATCAATTTTACACAAATGCCCATATTCAGGCATCTATAGTATGTCAATCAACAGTCATTAGTAGAGATCGGGAGGCAGCGATAAATGACGCGAATTCCAAGGTTACCTCCAGGTGACGTGTTACCGCGTGAAATGTTCATGCGTATAATATGACACCACAATTATCTTACCTTGGCGAGTTCGGTAACATCCAAAGTTAATACGAAGAGGGCTGTAAGTATTGGTGAATATAACATTAACATATATTTTCAATTGGCCATCACAAGTGTAAAAGTATATTACTAATATTTGTTGTAATCGTTCCGAAGTTAATCTCCATCGCCTCTAATTAAAAAGTTCATTTGTATTGTGAGAATAACTGTTCAACGTCGACAGATGTAATTGGCGCATATTTAAATTATCTGAACCTTTTCAGAGACTCCACATGTATGTCTTGTGTAGAGAGGTCTACTTATTTGTCACTTAAAAGGTCCACTATAATTGACATCGTAAGAAATCGGGAATTGTTTTTCAAAACACACAGGGGACGGTACTCTCAACTACGCTTTTTAATCTCTATTTAGCTGATCTTCCTACTCACCACCAGACCATCATGTACGGGGACGACACGACAATATACGCCAAATCATTTTACACACAGACAGCTACAACCAACATACGCTATCACAAACTATTATATTACTACACAGGTCATTACTTTCACAAAAAAAATCACAAATATGCGTACTTTTACGCCACCTACAATCAACAATAAAATAATTGAGGAAACCAACGTTTCTCATTTAAACCTCACATTACGAAGACTATTATCAAGGCGTACATGAACTTACATTGACTACACCTGTTAATTAACCGATGTTCAGTTTTAAATGCAGAAAACAAACTGTTGCTCTACAAGACTATACTACGACCAATACTAACATACGGTTGCGTTGCCTGGAACCGGATGTTCGATGCACAATACGGACGCCTCCAGGTACCGCAAAACTAATTACTGAGACTAATGACAAACTCAAACAGATATTGTTTGGAACTTATTTTAAAGTACTATTCCAGAATCATCATTCATTTTAACGATAGACGTGACAAAATATAGAAACTAATGGACATTTTAAATGGTGCTGGTTCAAAGTTTTCATTTTCAGATTCCCACCAATGTAAAGGGAAAGTCTGCTAGACTTATGATTGTGTGTTAATATTGATAAGACTAATTTTACTTCAGACATATTTAGAAAAATCTATTTTACTTGAATATCGATGCCTTATAACCGCCTTCCACATCTCTGGTCGAATGGTACCAGCAGAATTGATTAATGGTATGAATTTACTCTTATCTTGGACACAAATACTTTTTTAAAACCACTTTTACAAAGTCATTATTTCTCTTATTTGTATGATTTTGTTTGAATATCTTATTTATCTCTAGTGTAATTTTTAACCACATCGTAGGATTAAATCATCCCCAACACTAAATTCATTTAAAATCACAACTGTTTTTAGAAGTGTATAAAGATTTCTAGGGTAGGTACAAGAGAGAGACAGAGAGAGAGAGAGAGAGAAAGAAATGAGGTTTTCAAAACATTAACTACTTTTCCGTTCATTTCTTAAATTAAGTTTCATGTTCCCTGGATAAATTTGCTTGATGTTAACATCTCATTTGATGATACGATCCGAGCTTTACCCTTCTTCCTATTAATCTACAAAAGTATGTTGGATTAATCGATTCTATCGCTGACACCAAACGTACTAGCTTAATAACGTATTACGCTGTAAAAAACATGGTAATTTATTTTCCAATTACATGTTACATTAACTATATACAGGACATAAATAATGAAAAAATAGCATGGTCATTATCGACCTGGATTAATAATTTATGAGCGTTGTATTTTTTAAATAATTTATGACTACACAAAAAAGGGACATATTAAATATATAATATTACTAATCACATAATGGTCTACTATTAGCATACATTATACAAGTAGTTGAAGAAATAACAGGTTGTTAAAATAATTGGTTCGAAAAGCAATAACAATATCGCCTACAGAAAAATACAATTTTCTCTTGGTAATGCTACCTTGGGTGATCCCTTTTCAGGTATAAATACCATTCCCGATACACTGACACAGGAAAAACATCTGTTTTACTTATATTAACTTTGTTAATAAATGTTATTAATGTTGTTGCTAAAACTGTTAATTGTTATTATTATATTTAAATGCAATTTTGTCTTTATTCGAAATATCAAATTAAGACATGTATATGATTCTACTCATAAAAATAATGGTAAAAGTTCATGTAACCCTTTTTCGAAATGTCAATATTAGCAACTATATAACCTTGAAATTTATTTTTTCGTATAAATATTTTGTCATAACTTTTTTGCTAGTGAAGCGATATTTTTCAAATTAGGTGTATTTAATGAATTATACCAACATAAAAAAATTTAACAAAAATTGGAGAGCCCTAAAGGGCTTATATTCCATTGTTGACCACAAAGTTGACTAGATGTATGTGAAACTTTTCATATGGTCCAAATGCTACTATCCGACCGACATCATAGATGTCTCTGTGGCGGATAGCGACTTGCGAAGCAAGTACCGAGAGCGGCGACCTCTAGCCCAGGTGGACTAAACTACTATTATTAAATACGATTTGAACGAATGATAGTGGCTACCGATCTATCATAATTTGAAGGTATAATTCAATGCAGATCGGGGTATTTGCCCGCTGAGTAGTTGTTTTGTTCAAATCATATTTAAGAATTCTTTTAGTTGCAATTTTTTAAAAAAATTAATAATTTATTATTGAAGATCAATAAAAAATCTTGCCTAGAGATTATCTTGTTTCAAATTGATGAATCTACCGTTTTTGAGAAAAACTCATTTAAAGTTTCGCAAAATTTCCTAAATCCTTAACTTACATGTATAATAACATAGAATATGTAACTCTGCTAGTAGTGAAGAAATTGTTATATGAAGTTTTGTATCTTTATTATTGTGAGTAGAATTACCTCCTGAATTTTTTGCTCATAATTTCCCCGACACCCTACCCTGTATATATTTACTATTCGCAACATTTACCTCGTGAACAAAATGTTAAAATTAAAATAGTATTTTCATTTCATAGTGGCATTAAATTTGCATTTAAATTTATATTTGATCACGTATACCGACTATAATAAAAATTCATAGTTGGGACTTGCCTTGCCTGTTATGGTAATACGTTTACAATAGAGCGGCAATTATTTATTATGAGCATGTTATATTATTATAACTGAGGTTGTTGGATATACATTATATTCCACAAGCACTATTGTTGGCAATAACCGTAAAGAATACTTAAACCATGAGATAGTTGTGTATTATTACTTATACCCATTTATGTAGTGAAACTTTTTCCACTTGTATCTATTCTGTCGGTACATAGTTCAGTCGTTCTACCCTGAACATCGAATTTATGAGTGGATTTAATATTTAATCTCAGATATAATACTTCCTATTGCGAGAAATCTTAAGAACGTGTCTCTAACTGCCCCTACACTGAATTATTGAATTTTCGTCAATTTCAAAATGTATTACATGAACAGTAATTTTTTGTGCTAGAATGGAATTCTGGTAGCACTACTCCGGCCGATTAAGCTCACTAAACTGGCCAGTTCTTGCAGAATTTTTATTGCGTTCCGGCTGGAGCATGTTTTTAACATTGAGATTAAAACTTTCTTATTTCAAACGGTATTAATTCTAAGGTGAATAAACTAAAAACAATTTTTTCTATGTACTGTTTATTATGAGTTTCTATCCATCATATTTACTTCAATATTTTTTTTCTGCAATGATCTAGAAAATTAACTATTTTTTGGTCAATTTTTTTTAGTAGAAAATAGGTATTTACTATAAGAGATCAGTAAAATCATTACCGATCCCTTATATCACTTTTGATTGACAACAGTAGACTAGGTACCTAATTAAGCACTCTAGACAACAGCGTCTACATCTATCAATTGAATTTTATGAATTTTGTTTGTAAAAGATTTCAAGTTTTTTGAGACTAGCAAAACAGTTGCAGAAAAAATATTGCACACAACACACCCGGAAAATGTCTTTACTGGGCTGCCAGCACGCCCAGTTAAAGATCACTAATCCTGTAAAGAAGGACTTTCTATCCTAAGCACTGTTTAGAATGCCTGATTATGATGTTTCAATAGTTAGAAAAGTGCATACAAAACGTTGTAAAAAACTCATCCGGAAACACCCTTTGCAGAATTCGTTGGTTTTCAGACTTCGTTCTTCGTATTGGCCTTTAATTGCCTACCCATCCTGTAAAAAGCTATTTCCGATCTTCCGAACTTGTTATGTAAGCTACTATTACATCCCCGATTACGTCACTACAGTCTAGAAGCTCTTGCGCACGAAGGGTCATTTCGCCTATCGGTGAAATCTGGTGAAAACTAAATTATTATTTGTACAAATAGAAAGTCCACACGAGTCACCACCGGCAGTCCACTGGTTGGGGCTACTTTTCATATTATATTCCGGTCGGGAAAATCACTGTGCATGTGCATGGGCTCTATGTGCTGTGCACAGATAATTTGGTGATTTTCACAATGTAGTCTATTCTAGACTATATTATTATATATCAATATATCATCCTCCTGTATTCAATCATACATTTGAAATCTTAAGTCCTTATAGATAGACGTTAATATTATTTGATATTTGTTTCAATTCGACCGACCCCGTCACAGATTAGTCTATCAAGTACCATGTATCAGTTAGTTTGAGGAAGGGATTTTTCTTTGGTTCTGGAGCGAGTATCCGATGACTAAATGTATTAGAATATATAGCATATCTTTATCACTAAAAATAATATTAAAATAATAGACAAACTTATAAATAACTCCAATATTGACAGTGACATTAAAAACCAACTAAATTTAATGATTAAAAATTGTACTAACCAAAATTATTTTTTAATTTAACGGGGAAATTTATAAATTATTAGAGGGATTACCAATGGGTTCACCCATATCTCCCTTACTAGCTGAAATTTTTATGTCCGATTTTGAAAATGTACTCTTTAATACAAAAAACGTTTTAGTTGAAAACATATTTTTCTGGACCCGTTATGTAAATGATGTGTTTTGCATTTGGAAAGGTACAGAAAAGCAGTTAAATAAATTCTAAGGTCTTCTATATTTACTTAATCAGAAAATTCAATTCACATTAGAAATGGAAACTGACGAGGGTTTAAACTTTTTAGACATTAATATAAAAAATATCAATAATACCTTAGCCATTAAGCGAAGACAATTTTTAAAAAGAAGTTAACGTAATCAAAGAAATTACAAAAAACAATGGCTATAAAGAAAACCTAATAGATAAACTAATAAAAAACTAACAAAAGAAAAATTTACGTAAAGAGTTTTATGCCGCTTTTTCTCAGGAATGCAATAAGAGATATAAATGTATTAATTATAGGCCTAAGATCAGCAATAGAGTTAGTAATGAACTGAATAAACTGGAATGTAGAACAATTTCAGTAAATAAAAATAATTTAGGTAAAATGTTAATTAGTAACAAAGACAAAACTGAAAAGCTACAAAAAACAGTAGTATATGAGTTAAAATGTAGTGACTGTGATGCTATATACATTGGACAAACTGGACGAAATGTAAAAAATGCGATTCGAGGAACACAGGAAATCTATTGTAAACAATGTATACAGTACGGGCATGTCGACACATTGTATAGAAAACAGTCAATTTATAGATATAAATAATGTCAAATTACTCCATTCGGAAAAGAAAGGAAAGAAACTTGATCTATTAGAACAATTTGAAATAAGAAAGGCTGTTAAAAATAATAAAAATTTAACGAATGAATAACAAATTTTTACCGACCACCATATTTCAAATAAAATAATTTAAAAAATAAAGTAATATTCAACTTATAAAAACATATTTTACAATAGTTTTATAGTAGGTACCAAATTTTACTGTTCAGTATTCCCTGTACTCTTGACAAAGGCCTAAAAAGCCGAAACACGTGTAGAGTTTCTAATAAAATATTTTTGAAACATGAAAAAGCAAATTTCTTTCATATATTTAAAATATTTAATAATGTTTCACAAGGAGCCAACCGCAGAATCAGTTCAGTGTACGAAATTATTATATCATCACAATTTCAAAAATAACTACTTAGAAGGTACAAGCTTCTAAGAATATGAATTATAAAGTTAAGTCACGAGTAGTTTATGATTATCATCATTATTCATTGTCATTACTTTAACAGAATAACTAACAATAATTTAATGGAATAAAATAATAATTATAAATGGGTAGATCACTACAGTATCAACCCACATTGTTGACTGGCTCTAGGATATCTAATTCATTTCGAAGTTAATGCAAAACCCGACAAAAAAATATTCATTATAACAATTTTGAAGAGAATTGCAACACTAGGTGTTCATTACTTGCCTTATTGTATGACGTTTTGGTTCTAACCGTGGTACGACTGTACTAAACTAGTAATATTGGCGTGTGCAAACCAGTAGCGGTAGTCTAAAGACGTGATATCCTGAAGCTTGTCGACGTTTAAACCTGTCGTCCTTTTCATGTCAAATGTCTACCAGAAAAGGAATCAACTGTCTTTGAAAATGCAAACCATCATACTTCTACTAAACGTGATGTACTTTTTTGTAATCGATGACGTTTTACGTTTTTATCATTAGCTTAAATCTCATTCCCTATAAATATCATTGCGGTCTATTCTAAGTAATATTGTTATAATTATTATCTTCTACAGTTCATGTGACCATGAAATTGTAACGCTTGATTACATTTAAATTAAATCAAACGTGACAGTTTTTTCTTTATTACTAGATTGTTATTAAATACAATTAAAGAAGGCATCGCAAATCTTTTTACAAAGTTGTGACTTCTGGGTTCATCAAATGACTTAACATAAGAAACAGGTGTCCAAAAAATTATAATTTGACGATTCTCACTTAACTGCAATGTGTTTGAAAAAGTATATTTCATTATGACCAAAACCACCATAGCATAAACTAAAGAGAAAAAATCAGATAATTAGTAAAACAGAATAAGAAGTTTTTAGGATTGTACAGCGAGACAAAATCTAGGGCCATCAACGGAATCTCACATAATATACAAAAATACGTTAGCGAATTTGAGCACAAACGATGAACAGTTCATCGTTTGTGCTCATAGAGAGAACAGAACAATGATTAACAAAAAGAAATATAAAAAGTGTACATAAACCATAAAAAAAAGACTTTCATAAATTAGTTTATTGCCACATTTGAGAATCGAAATTTAAAAATATATTGAAAAAGGTATAAATCCATACCGAAACGTTTATACGGAAAAGAGAACTAATAAATGAATTCCAACACAATCTAAAAAATTAATTATTAAAACAAGACCATATTTCTAAGAAAAAATAACAAGAAAATATATAGAAACAAGGTTCAAGGAATAAAAAAGAAAATAAACTTTCTTAAAAACATAATATATATATATATATATATATATATATATATATATATATATATATATATATATATATATATATATATATTATACATACAAGTAAATTATCCTTTTAACAGGCAAAACTCATCAAAGACCAGTCCATTCACATAAAGTTACGGTATGGTTACGCAATTATAAGCTCAAGAATTATTGAACCTTACTTCTTCGAAGAAAATGGCCATCTGTTACTGTAATTTCTCAAAGATACGAGAATGGCGAAAATGTATGTTAAAAAATATTAATTAGCAGTTATTAAAATATCATTAATTAATAATCATTTCCCTGGCTACCATATCCATAGAAATAAAATAATTAACATAACCGTCAACGTTTGACAGTGATTAGTTGGTAACATTAACAATGCTAGGAAGTATCAATAATGCTAGCAAGTGTGCAAGTATGCCACAAATACTCCTCTCTTAAAAGAATATTACCTAACTATCTAAGAATCTAGTGTGAATCTCACTTTTTTAACAACTTCTCAACTATATCTAAATTTTTGTTTAATAAGTAAGCAAGTTTAACACTATCCAAACTAATTGTGACCTCTTTATTACGCTTGTTTATGCAAATCACTTTCTCTGTTCGTGATACCACCTTAAAGGGCACCTCATGTACTGGATTTGAAGAAAGTCTCAATCCTTCAATTTTAATAAATGCATAATTACATGTTTTAACATCAGGACTAATAAATGGTTTTTCTAACTAGTGAGGTTTCATCTTGATTGGTTTGAGGTTATTAAAATTTTCCCGTAATTTTTAAATAAAAAGAACGGAATATCCGGGTAAGAATTAACGAAGAATTCTCGCGGAAGACATAGAGGTTGACCTAAAACATGTTCTACAGACGAACACTTTAGTCTTCCTTTATCATGGTTCTAAACTCTAATACTTAATATAATGGGAATTCTTACTGTCCAGTTACGCATATTCGCTCCAGTTATCAAAGTCGCTTTCAAATCTCTATGTAATCTTTCAACCGTTCCATTACTTTGTGGATGATATGTGGTTGTGTGGATTCTATGAAAAACAAGAAATTTTTAAAATTCTGAAAATAGTCTAGATTCGAGCTGCACTTCCTGATACATGTTTATGTAAAGAGGAACACTAAAACGCCACACGTAGTATAGTTGAAACAATGTTTTGGCAACCGTTTCTGCCGTTATATTATTCAACGGATAAGCCTCAGGCCATCGCGAAAAATGCTTTACTATGGTCAGTATGTAAGAAAAACCTCATGAAGGGAGTAATGGACCTACAATATCTATATGTATGTGCTCAAATCTCTCCTTGGGCATATCAAATTTACATATATGGTTTTGGTGTATCTGCTTACCTTGGATGCTTGACAGTTAACATAAGTCTTTGTCAAAATGTTGCAGTCCGTATTCATTCTTAGCTAGAAATATTTACTAGTTATTAGCCTTTTTGTTGCTCATACCCCTGAATGTGTTAAACTGTGAAAGATTTCGAAAACTACGTCTAATTTCTTTGGATATATGGAGTCTAATGTTGGAAGTAGAAACATCACATCAAATTTCATTATTAGAATTAGAGATTTTAATTTTGTAGCACATACTTAATATTTTCTGGTCATACAATTTATTTTGTGGTTAATGTTTCTAGTTCCTGATCCTCGAGTTGTTTCTTTCTTAAAACTTCTAAATTGAAATCTGATGAATTAATTTGATTAACGTCACTCATTATGACAAAAATGCGCCATCTGTTCATTATTTACATTTTTTCGATCAATAGCACTTTTTGACAATGAATCTGTTTTGAAGTTAACATTTGTAAATTTTAAGGTAGATGCGTAATCTACATGTGAAAGCATATCCGCCACGATATTGGTTTTTCCTTTAATGTGTATGATATCATTTTTGACCTGTGCGATGTATTCCAAGTGACGTGTTTGTCTTGGACTTCTTTCTGTTTTAGAGAACAGAGCTGTTGTTAACGGCTTATGATCAGTAAAACAGATTTTTTCTGAGAATTTGGTAATTTCCGAGAAAAGAAGGCTAAAGGTTTACAGTCCTCATCAGATATCTGCTCTAACACTGTTGATACTTCCTATCATTGTTAGTATTACCAACTAATCACTGTCAAGCGTTGATAGTTATGATAATTATTTTATTCCTATGTTGATCCTATGTTTATCCAGGGAAATGATTATTAATTAATGATATTTTAATAACTACTAGGTAATTGATATATTTAACTTATACATTTTCGTAATTCTCTTCGAATAAACATTTTAAATCTGCCGCGCTTGATTAACTGTTGTAATCCCTATAAAATGGTGACCCCGACGCGCGACGTGATGTAAAAAATCAAACAGAAAAAAAAAATAAAAATTAACACCTTTTAATTTCAAGAAATATTAGTACAAAGTTCCTATAACAAGTAGTGGAGATTTGGGAGCTCTCGCTTAGCAAAATGTCCATTCGGCCCAGCAGTATTTATGTTATTATAAATTAATTAATGTTTAATTAAGCTTCAAAATGATAAAGATATTTGGCTCTCTATATTGAAATACATAAATAATTTTCTCATAAAAGATAATAATAACATAGCTACTTTTCTCAGTTGATTAGATTTATTAGTGTGGTCATCCTTGATCCGTCCCATAATGTTTATTTAGGCTAACTCTATAATGTTATGAAATGAAACATTAAATAAATAATAGTGTAGCAGCTGTGAGAAAACTGCCTTTCTTGTTTATAAAAAACAGCACGAACATTTGTAAACATTCTTGGATTCCTTTAACATTTTACTCACATTTAATTGAAAAATTGTAATTGGTTTTTAAACAAGCCTTAGATCTCTCCGCTAACGCTTCATCCATTAATCCAACCTCGTATTTGGTAACCTGTCTAATAAAACAAGTATAACCACTTCTAGAAATAAATAAAATAAGCAAGAAAAAATCCAACATTAAGATAACAGTTTTACACGCTACTGTTGATTTCCTTTTTGTATCTGCTATTAACGTTACGTTGTCTCCTATGTAATTAAGGAAAATTAGCGGTAATTTTATTTACCAGTCTCATGCAGTTTCTGGTTAGATATTAAGTTAACGTTTCATTGTATTTTATTAGCAAATCGTTAGTCTCAAATAATGTCTACGTCCACCCGAGAATGTACATATAATTGTGGATTATGTCACTGATAGAGAAATACATATAATAAGAATAATAAAACACGTGGGGTACAGTAAAATATGGAGAACAATACTTATTTACAAAATGTGACTTGAACTATTGAAAATACTTTTTGTGAAATGAAGTATGCTTTTTCAAAAAGGCGTAAAATGAGTGGTGTTAAACATCCTACTGAAAGTATGTATAAATAATGTAAATGTTATTCATTTCATATTATGTGGGCCACATAATAAAAAACAGTGTACGATGTTTTATTTGCGTGCTGACATAAACCATAAAAAAATCTTACTACTTTTCTACTACTGCTTCAGCATGGGGGTTAACGTGTTGAAGTATGGTTTGGTGTGTATCAAGGTAAAAAGTGGAGACAATATAATCAAAGGTAAACTAAATACTCTCTTTACTTGGGTATAATGCAACAATATTTAAAATGCCAAATTAGAATTAATAATTTTCATTAATCACTGAGAAAGCATGCCATGCAAAAAATATAAAATAAATAATGCCTTTCTACACATGTACCAAAAAAAATTGAACACATAATAGAATGAGTAAGTGGCAACTGATGACTCAATCAAGAAGACCTTACAAAATAGGAAGACAATATTTGTAGCTTTTTATTAATTATTTTATTTAAACTTAATGAGTTTGACCATTGTGAATTATCGAAATTTAAAAAGAATAATTGATGTCATCATCAAAAATGTGGCTTGCTATATAGTAATTTTAAAATTAAATCAAAAAACGTCTTGTTCGTTTTTCGACACATGCCTTTGACACGGTTGATCACAAATTACTATTGAAAATTGTGGAATTCGTGACCCAGCGTTAACTTGGATAAAATCTTATTTAAAGAGAAGAACTCAATCCATTGTAATAAAAGGTGCTGGTAATAGATTTACCTATAACTCTTTTATGGTTTCTCTTGGTCTCCCTCAGGAAAGCATTCTGGATCATATTTTATTTATTCTCTATATAAACAACAACGCTTTACATGAAAGATGTCCACCTCAGGTTGGAAGATATCTTTATATCGCTTTTTTACTGATGGCTCGACCAATGCTATTAAAACCATAAGTTCTACGTAGAATTACTGTGCCATTAAGGATCTAGGTCTTAAACACATGAAAACTGGCATTGCTTTTCTCTACTAGAAAACTCGGCTACATCAGACATTTACTGAAAACTAAAAATGGGCTACTCTTACGGCAAGTGCATCGTCTGTAAATATAGTTCCGTATATTGTAGGTCTGTGATCAGTCAAATATATTGGCAAAATTGCAATATATTGATACCGTCAACCTGTTCAAACCGTTGCATTTCTTGTATATGATGCAGATGTAAATTTTCTTTTTCAGGACCCTCCATACCTGTACGTGAGTAAATCCCAATTCAGTCGGGTACTTACCTCAGCATGTTCCTGAATAATATTAATGACATTTTCATGTTCTTCAATGTCTTGAATAATATGCCATTCTACTTTGATGATGTTCATGTTCTCTTGAGCAAAATACACATGAAAATTTCTGATTTTTTGGTATTCTTCTGAAAGAAAAACGCCTATGATATTCTGGTAAGGCTTCTCTACCATTACTGTCACACAATCCATAAACATTAATTATATCATCAACGTATTCTTTATTATTAGGCATGATTATTTGCAGATTAATTAATCAGTTACACCGACTTGTTGTTGGTGTAAATGGCTAAATTGCAATATGGCAAACTTTTCTATCGCAGCTGTGGATTTAATCTCGCTCCGGCACTGGCAATATCATCGGTGGAATGGTTGTTATGCCCACGTTTTTCTGAGTGTAATATTCGGATTTGGATTATGGCGGTTGTCTAATTTCTGTGATATTTATTATTATTGTCATTAAAATTTTAATGTTTATAACAATAAATTTCAACCTTCTAAAATTACAATAAAAATAACGCCTTTTTATTGATTCCTGTATTTACGAATTTGTACACTACACTTTCATTAATCTAAAATTGAAATAAATAACTTAAAAAGTCTTGGAATTTTTAAGAAGTTTGCTTTTAAATGTTTTAGACAATTTATTTAAGCAAATTGTAATTATTTATCTTTCATTTCCTCATTTTGTGAAAATCAATCGCCTGTAAAAAAAAAAATTGTGGCAACCAAATTTATTCACGTAGTTTTGTTTACTAATGCATGGACTTGTATAAGTGATTGTGGTAGATCGAAAAAAACATGTAAAGGCGATTTTTTTTACAGAAATAAGAAAAAATGTAATTAAAAGAGTCCATCCCTGGAATTTTTAAATATTAATAATGGTAGTATATCAAATGCGATAATACACCAAGTATAAAATTGAAACAAACACTGATAAATAGTAAAAAAATACTGGCCAAAAGATATTCTGGCCGCAGCGGTTTATCACCCTGTATCTCAGCAATTAAGAGGATCAGACAAATTTCTATAGTCTTTCTTGAATAGCTAAGGGATTCTCTATCACCCCTAGAAATTCAATTCGTCACGAAACGCTCTGTATAATAAAACATTTTTTCAATTATCAGGATGAGATGTGATTAGGTAAATTGTTAGAAAATATTACATTTTAACAATTAAAGACTTTATTACAAATAAGTAAGTGCGATTACATGAACCAAAAATTATATATACTCATGATTACTCATGAACCAATTATCAGTTAGGTATGTATATTCTTCAAATTATAATATGTTTGCGCCCGGATTGCCAGTCGAATTGGGGCACGGCTCGGGTCCAAGTAATTTTACAAAATGTTT
The DNA here is from genome assembly GCA_029963845.1 of Rhamnusium bicolor. Lineage (NCBI taxonomy): Eukaryota > Metazoa > Arthropoda > Insecta > Coleoptera > Cerambycidae > Rhamnusium > Rhamnusium bicolor. Next base: position 772,752 of record JANEYF010005822.1, read on the forward strand.
TAATAAATTACTTACTTGTGATATTGTGCTTGTAGAAAATTAAACTCTTCCTTTATCCTATCACACGATTCCCCCCACTGTAAATTTAAACGGCTGACCCGGTTGTGGCGGACCCTGCAAAGATAATAAAAAAATATAGTACACAAAAAAGTTCAGGATGAAATTTGAGAGAAAAATACAACTTCAAATTTAATTGCCAACTTAACAAAAAAATATATTTACTTGGGATGTATAAGTTGTGATTACAAGGCAAGATTTGCTGAGTAAATATCTCATTTTAACTGCTAAGAATACGATGTTTACGTAAGGTTGAGTTTGTTTTTGAAATGTATAACACACAGAACCCATAGAAATCCTTTGTGGTGACAGCTGCTTTCCTGTGGCGACATAACCTCGCTTGGCAAAATGCAAACTCGACACGACAATAGAGCCAGCTCACGATCCCACGGACAATGCTATCATTCAACGTTTGTATATTCCTTTACTTACTGTCACATGCTTTTCTTACCAATAAAATGTTTACTAGTAGTTTGTAGTCCTAGTTGGCTGTACAATTTAAATCAAGGAAATGGGAAAACAAATCATTTAAAGTCTACTAATTTAATAATTTAATATACATACTTCTGCTATAATATGAAAGTGTGACATATAAACACCATGACTGAAATATCTCCGAGGTAAATATGTACATACATACATATGTACATATGTATCTTCGTAATTGCTTAGCATATATGCATTCATTTTTGAAAATATTAAAAAATAATTAGTTTGGTAAGGTCAACGCCAATTTTGGTTTTCAGTAAAAAAAATCTTAGATGTATCATCAATTGAAATATTAAAATATACAGGGTGTTCCTAAAGTAATGTGACAACACTTTAGTACAGCTTCGTAAGATCAAAATGGAGCGATTATTTCCAAATGAACTAGTAAAAAGTGCTTCGTTAAGAAGTTATAGAGCTTTAAAGATGAAAATATACACTGATCCACAAATTTAAAGGAACACATTTTTGAACGTTTATATCTTTAAAAAAAAATGATTAACACAGGATTTATATTTCCATATTTGTGTCTAGATTGTTGCTGGCAACATGCAAAAAGGATTATAGTGTTTCCTTTGCTATATAGACGCTTTTGACACAATAAACGTCAGTTTTGATAGTTTCAATAATTGTGGGTGCAAGTGAATCCATTACTTCTTTAAGTGATATTGATGTCGAGGGAGCTGTTGCTTTGCTCGGTATATGTGATATGTGGCAAACCAGCTCCAAACGAGTCCATCTATTATCTGCTGTGCGTGACATAAGTACCTAAAAAAGGGTAGATACTCCAGAAAAAATGGACAAGAAAAACTACGCATGGACGACAGGTAAATTGTCAATTCTTGTCTACGCCATGGAACTTCTACTACTCTTAAGCTACCAAATCTACTCCGAAATGCCACCTGTGTGATAATTCCAACCAGATGGTTAAAAGAAGAGTAAAAAAAACCAATCTGACTTCTCGCGGGTCTGTGCGAGTTCCTTGCTTGAGCAGGGATCACAAATTTAGCCGTCAACACTTTGCTCGCAAACATATTCAATGGCAACTTTGACACTGAAAGTTTGTGCTTTTTACAGACGAATTGTTTACTCTAACTCATTGTGATAGTCGTATATGAGTGTACAGACGTCCTGGAGAGCGATACACATCCAGTATATACAGAAAGTGGACAAATTTTGAGGTGGATAAGTCGTGGTTTGGGGCGGAAGCTGCACAGACAGTCACACCGACTTCGTTGTCGTTCCCCAACGTCTCAGTTCACAAATTTTTGTTGAGATAATTCTTCAAGAGTATGTTGCACTATTTGCGAACAATTTGGGGGATGATTCATCTGCTACATGATAATTGTAGGATTCGTATTTCAAATTTAACAAGACGTTTTCTTCGAGAACAAGAAATCCAAGTGATGAAGTAGCCATTCATGAGTTCAGACCTAAATCCCATCGAATACGTTTAGGATTTATTCAGAAGGCGTATTTGGAAGTGTCCTGCTGGCCTCGGGCTCTTCAGCGGCTGACAGAGGTCCTTCTGGAAAAATGGAGAAATTTCCTATACGACATGTTAAGACATCTTATTCGCAGTGTGCCTCGACGATTCCCGGCTGTAATTCATATAATGGAGGGCGAACGCGCTACTAAAGCTCAGCTGTAAGAATATTTCCATTACATTTTAAGTGAAATCACATTTTCATTTTGGTAGTCTTCTAAATTGTTTGGTGTAGCTTAAGAAAACCCTTAAAGTAGAGCATATTTGTTTGTATCTTGTTAAGTAATGTTGAAATAACAATATATCGAAGTTAATACTTGCATTTGCTTCAAAAAATGCTGCACGGCTAAAAAGTGTACCTCTAAATTTGTTAAATAGTGTATTTTTAGTTTTATGTAAATTTTAGAAACTACTAGTTGAAATTTTGTAAGACGTTATTATTTACACCTTTGTAGCTTCGTTGTTGTTATTTGTAGAGGGCGCTAGTCACACCTTTTTGACTTTATTTTGACTGTGATGTTGACTTCGACTTTTTACGCACCATCTTCATATTATGAATGTCTTTTATCAAACATTCGTATACATAATTCAGTTAAATAAATGAAATGTACTTGTCATTTCATATCAATTGTATCAGTCTAAACAAATAGTTGACGATTTTTGTCAGTATGTAGTATTGAACAGTGCGCGAATGAAGAAAGAAAATTCTTGCTAAATATGAAGGAGGTACAGCCCAATTAAATTCTTAACTGTGTAACTTTAAATGAATAATATATCTGGTACGATGAGTAATAACTTTTTATTCTGGATTTCTCAAAGAACGGTGTTATGACACTTGTTTCTCCAGAGTTAATTTACAAAAAAAAGTTGGTTTTTTTATCTGAGAAACCAAAAATTTGAAAATGAGAAAAAAATGCGTAAGGTAGCCGGAAATGTAATGTGTACAATATAACATAGGTGTATCTTTTACAGTTATTGAGATGTGTAATTTTAAACATCGCCATGCTTTGCCAACCACAGCGAGACTTCGTAGTATGTTGTCCTTTAGTGCTTTAATATAATAATAATAAAACAAAACAATGGACACATATACGGTATACACTTTTATTTATTTATTTATAAATATATTCCTATTAAATACACAACGTTAAAAGTAAAAAACACAATAACCGTACAGAAAATGTCTATACATATGTAACAACAAATGTAAATAAAATATAACAATATGCTGAATATACTATATTAATTAATTAGTTAATCAATACAATTCATCAATTATTAAAATAACATAATTTTTCTAAACTGATCTAATGGATAAATGTACAGTGTGTAGAGAAAAAACAGTTTCAGCCTCCTCCTTGATTTTTCTCTACAAGACACTTGCATTTGTTTACAATGAAAAACAGTTGGCCATGACTTCAAAAGGGGGCTATTTTTCTCTTTAAAATATTCCTCATAAAATTTCATTCTAAAAAGCTTTTACCGCATCAAAAAATCTCCACTATTAAAGAAGCAGCGCCAGTTGAAAAAAAGTATAAAAATCAATTTTGACAGATTGCGCAAGAACGGGAAGAGATATCAAAATGGGATTCACCATTGGAATAATCTAAAAAAAGTGGGATCAAGAATGCACAATCCATTTTACTCTACCTGTTTCAGAAATAGGTGAAACCACCTGATTACAAACAATTTGAGACATACTGTACACGAAATATTAAAATTTATATAAAAAAACGTATTTTGTTAATAAACGGTATTAACCAAAATTGATAAAACGAAATCAGTCAGTATTGTATTGCATGAGTGAAAATTTGCTCAGAACAAAATATTATATAGAATAATTTACATATCGATAAATATTGTACGTATTAATGCACATTTAATTACCTTGGCGGACAAACAGAAAACATTTATTTACTCTAATGGTTATTAAATATCAATTACTCTAATGATGACATTATTAACACTTAATTTGTTATGACAACTATCAAATAATAATTTTAATTTAGCAACCTAACCTTAAGGATATAATAAAACAATAATTTTAAAATACTCGTATTACTTCTTGTCCTTTTGATTAAAGAAACAAACTTTGCAATAAAAGTAAGGTCTTGTTTTTTATACTATTTATTTTTGTACTAAAATCAATTTAAATAAGCGAAACGAGGAGTGGTATAACATGCACTTGCTTTGCAGCTTAATACTTCGCCGCCGCTGACATAATCTCTTATAGTATTTTCGTAAATTCTGTAGAGTAAAGGAATGCGGATTCAATCGCGTGCATGCGTGGGAAATAATACAATAATAAAGATGAAATAATTTGATTAAGAATACCTATGAACTCATATTGATGATTATTAAATATTTTCTCGTATAAATCGATACATTTCATTTTAGGTATGAAAAATAATCATTACAGAAAGTTATGTTGTAATTAAATACATTTATTTATATGATCTGAATTTTATAAACATTAAACAATATATTATTTATTATTTACTCACAAATGGATTGTGATTTTCCTTATAAAAAATTGTATTTACAATACCCAAATAAAAACAATGAATATCCTTCTTACTCTCTGGTCTGTCTTACTTCAGACGTTTTCTCCCTCTGCTCGAAAGTATCTCCTTCGTATTACGTTCATTGCATCATGTTTATAGGAATAATAAGATAAGTGGATGGTCCAAGATCAATTGCATTTCGATTTCCGTGTGTGTAGGTACCTACATATGTACTATTGGGATATTTGCGACGCATAACGTTCAAATTGGTATATGTGAAAGAATTGCCCTTAGCTGCATTAAATGAAGTGAAAGCGGAAAATTGGATTAAGTATATAGATCATGTTAAAAAAGATCGAATTACAGATGTGGATCTTGATACCAAGATGGATAATCCCGATAATCCAGTCATAATAAGAGTAGGTGAAAGCACTAGTGAAAGTGAAGAAATGTTTTCTTCAGACAATGAATAGTGCCATATTATATATGTATAGTCAATAATAAATCAGTGCTCATGTGTAAATAGTTTTCGTCCATAACTTAAGTGTTCAAGTGTTTTTCTTTTATGTGTGTATAACATGTGTTACGTATATCCTATATTGTGTATTATCAGTATGTACTGTGTAGTTAAGTTTACATTGTTTTGGTCAGTTATTTTTTCATTCATAGTTTATTGTTGATTTAACTAGCTGTCCTATCTATACTAATATCTCCTTCTACCCATTCCCATCATGGCAAGGGATGCTTTTACCTTTTCGTGGTCTTTGCTGGGCAATAACAATTTTCTAATGAGGTATCGTATTATTTGCTATAAATAACATTTCTTTAAATTGTTATTGGCTAAATAAAGAAACATATTCTAAAATATTTTTAATTGCAGGTACATATTTTAGAGAACTAAATTTAATTATTCTGCGCTGATTACTAATTACAGTAATTCAAATTTCATTTAAATAAAACTTTTAAATGTTTCAAAATATTTAATGCATAAATATGTAGGGTCAGGTGGGGTAATTGTAAAACCGGGGTAAATGTAAACAGCATGTTTATTTCGATGAAATAGAACTCTTGAACGTTTGAACTAATGGGAATTATAGACTGTTATGTTGAATTTAGCCGGCTGGACCTTTTAGCGCGCTAAACAGCAGACTAAAAGTGTTGCAATATTTTACGTGAAACAGTGCAAATATTTCTAAAAACTGCTTCACAAGTGGTCAAGCATAATTTCCGTAAAAATTATAAAGTGGAATTATAGGTAAGTTATAGATCAATACCCGTAATATACATGTTTTAAGTCAACAAATAGTAGTGTTATTTGAGGTTATCAATGCTCAGAGAGTACGTGTGGTAGCGTTTACAATTGCCCCGTAAAATTCATTAGATTAGGGGTAATTCAAAACAAAAAAATGGGGCAATTGAAAACGTTAATTAGTGCACAATTAATGAGATGATTTTTATTTTTACACAGCATTATGGTTCGCAAATATATCAAGAAGACCAACGGCCCTGCCTGTACCATTGAGGACCTGGATCGAGCTGTTTCAGATGTGGTAAATAAAAACAGAACGTACCGACAAGCCCATGAAACGTACAATATCCCGATTTCTGTTATTTTTCATAGAATAAAAGGTAGAAATATTCCACTTAATAAAATGGGAGCCGGGCGCTCGCAAGCACTTTCAACGGAGGTTGAGGAACAAATTGTTAAATGTCTAATTGCTAGATCCCGTATGGGATATCCCTGTGACAAAAATGAGCTGTTTCAATTAGTGGCTGACTATGTGTCAGTGAACAACATCAAAACTCCTTTCAAAGATAATAAGCCGGGCTCAGACTGGTACTATTCATTTATTAATAGACACCCACAGCTGTCTTTTAAAAAGCCAGAACATTTACAAAAATTGCGTAAAACAGCGAGAGATCCCGAAGTAGTCTACGACTTCTATGAAAAACTGAAAGCATTAATGGAAACCTCTAATTTAACTGATCCAGAGAAAAACTGCTTCATATTTAATGCTGACGAAACAGGTTTTTGTACAGATCCCTCCCGGTTAAGAGCTATTGGCGAAAAGGGTAAAAGTCTATCGAGAATATCAGGAGGTTCTGGCAGAGAATTTATCTCTGTTTTAGCTTGTGTATCAGCAGATGGATCCTGCCTTCCTCCTCTTATAGTTTTTAAAGGTGCAGCAGTTCAAGCCCGATGGACTAGTGATAAGTCATATCCTGGTACATTATACGCAGCATCAAAGAATGGCTGGATGGAGGAGCCACAATTTTTCACGTGGTTCTGTACATCCTTCATTCCACATGTAAAGAAACTTCGTGAAAGCAAGGGATTGACCAATCAGACTGCTGTATTATTATATGACGGTCATTGCAGCCATATCAGTGTTCGCATTGTAGAAAACGCACTGATGGAAAATGTAAAACTAGTAAAATTTCCAAGTCATCTTACAGATCAAATACAGCCACTCGACAAATGTGTCTTTGGGCCTGTTAAAACCAAATGGGATAAATTGTTAGTTGAATATGGAAAAACTCAGATGGGATTATCTTCTGGAAGAATTACAAAGGCGCAATTCTCTGAACTACTAAAGAACGTCTGGATGTCGGGAATCATTCCTGCCAACATCATCTCAGGTTTTGTATCAACTGGCCTTTGCCCCGTAGATGCTACAAAATTTCCAGAGGACGAGTTTGACCCCGCTCTTCTGCGAAAATATAGAAAACAAAAAAAGACTGTCTGACTCCGCTACCCAAACAGAAGATAAAGACACTACATTACATGAGCCAAGCACTTCTTCTGAACCGCCGAAGGCAATTGATTATACTAAATTCCAGGTAACAAGTGTAGTAGAAATTTTTTATAACAGTATCATAGCTTTAAATTACAAACCTGATCAAGTAGGTCAAACTATGCCTAAAAAAGTAATTCCCAGATTAAAACAAGCCAAATATGGAGAGGTACTAACGACACCTGAAGTTCTTCAGAGGTTGAAAGAAGCTGAAGACAAAAAGAAAGCAAAAACTGAAAAACCTAAAAATGTCAAACAAAAAAAGAAACAAAACAAAATTGAAAAGAAAGCTAAAAATTCTAGAAAAAGGAAAGTAGCAGATTCATCAGAAAGCGAAGATATTGATGAAAATGATTTAGTTCAAGATGAATCCGATGATGACATCCCATTTCCTGGAATTAAATCTGCCATATCACCAATTGAAATTGATACTGAGGAAGCTTCAACTAGTGGAAAATAATGATAAAAGAAATGATACTCCAATGGAGGAGGATGACTTACCTCTTTCAAAATTTAAAAAGCAGGAGAAACATAATATAGAGCACGTCACGCTGGAGTTTAAAAATATCAAAATAGACACATTTTTGTTGGTTGAATTCATTGGAGGATACAGAAATGAAACTAAGTATAGGTATGTCTGCTTTGTCAATTCGATTGATGAAGAGGACGGTGAAATTATCGTCACAGGCTTTCATGCTCTAGATGATCAAACACGTACCTTTATGATGACAGATGGAGACACTAGTGCAATTGATATGAAAATGGTTTTAGCAATTTTGCCGACACCCACAGTAAACTTTAAAGCACGGAAAATGTTCTACTCTTTTCCAATTTCTATTGATGTATTCGAAAAATAGCTATTAATCTGTTACTATATAAAAAATTTTTGAAAAATAAGTTTTTTACTATATTTCCCCGTTTCCCACCGACTTTTTTGGGGTAATTGTGAACATGGCCTGATCAACTTAATTTTCGTAGGAATTTACATTAGAAAGCGAATTGTTTACAATTGCCCAATTCAAAACCTTTATAAACGTCGTAGAAACAACATGATTATTCACATTTACCCCTAGATTTTCGACTGCCCTAATAAGTGAAGGGGTAATTGTAAACTTGAGTTTTTTTCCAAAACAACACGAAATTTGCTTATTCAACAATAGAAATTGACATAAAACCTAACAAGTACTTGAATTAATCATATAAACATCTAAATTTGATCTTCATTTAAGATACATGGAGCTTCAAACGTCAAACTTCCAAAATCGTGTACAATTACCCCACCTGACCCTATCTAAATCACATATATACAATTAAATGCACTTTCATTTTCAGATCTATCTATACTATATCCAACGTTACATTACGCCTTTGACTGCACCGTTTCACTCAGGTTTATGCAATTGAGTTTTTCTACCTGTTCTCGAAAAAGATCGCTAAGTCGCCCAACGGTCCTAACATTCGTCTCGTATACGTTATCAACTATTTTAATTATATGGTCCACTGCAGCGATTTTCGGCAAGGTTTTTATTTTTATACAAAGCGGCCTGATCATTCAAACGAAAGAGACGGGTGTATATAAATTGCTTAAGACACGTGTCTAGATTTTATATTTTGCATGTGCCCCCCTGTATTTAAATAAATGCCCTTTCACTTTGATAAATAGCTGACATATTTTTTGTTCTCTACAGAATTGATGAAAACACTATAGAAAAGTCAAAACCGATTTATTTAAGAACTAAAATATTAACTAATAAGTACATGACATAAAAGAAACATAGTATATAGCAAAACTGAGGTTTTATATCGTGGCTTTAAAGTAAAGAAGTAATTACTATACCTATGGTCATTGATGATGGATAAGTAGAAGCATATCCAATCACATGTACTTTTTCTGCATTCGTTCATAGAGTCGGCCGTGGTAGAACGTTACCGGCCGATAAATTCACACATACTGTAACTTATGTTGGGCTGAAGCTTGTACTATAAAATGTTGCCCTCACGTTTTGATTTCTGCTCGGGATTATATGGCAGTAATCATGTTAATGAATATAAACCACGAACCCTCACCTACAGATTTGTCGGGATGGGCCAATAAAACAACTGTATTCTATCAGCTACGCGACATTTTGTTTACTCAGGGTATTTATCAAGGATCAGAATAATGATTATAGTTGGATAGTTCCAAATTTCCAACCTCGGTTTCATTTTGGGCCATAAATAAAGTAAGTAAATGAAACTTAGGCGATAGAATACAGTTATTATTTTCCTGACCCGACGATTATTCCCAATTCATACACATATTTTTAACCGTTTTACCTTTTCATCAATGAATTTTTCAACGTTGATTAGGGTAATGTATTCCTATATTTGTTAAGCTGTAGACATATAGTATAAAGACCCTGCATCACCGATTTAGACAAGACCTAACCATTATCTCTGACAAGATCAGAATTCTCTGACGTTATTATAGTTTTATAGAAACTATAATTTATTGACTGAAGTTGTAAACGTGTATGGTCAGCCTAAGTTTTAACAGTGTTTAGTTTCTGCTCTACAAGAAATTAAAGTTTGGGTATGTAAATCTTAACATAAATTTGCAAAAACAACAGTATCAAATGGAAATGGTGTATAATAGCATATGTTATTTATCATGTGCTCTAATAAATAGACATATTATTAATATATTATCACTTGGAAGATATTCCGGCTAATAAAGAAAAGTAAATAACAAGAAAAACAAACTGATAACATAAATCTATATCAAACAAAATAGTTAAAATACTAAAGGTAACCATACACTAATTTACAAATAAAATGACAGACATTTCCATAAAGCAACTATTAGATGAGACAATAAAAAATCGAAGCGAAACTAAATATACTATAGAAGCATTTGAATCGAGATTCTTGCTGAAAATTCAAGAAGATAAAGTAATATTAAGCAATTTAGAGACTGAGAACCTTGTACTAAAAGAAAAAATAGTCATTGAATTAAACAAAAAAAAAACATTATTATTTTTGGCGTTAATCACCAAAAAGGAGTGGTGAGAATTGAATTTATAATTCAGCTTCTGAAGGATCTTCTTCATATTGATATAAACGAGTCAGAGGTGAATGACTTTTATATATTAGGTAATCAAGAAGACAGACCAATTAAAATAGAACTCACAACTCATCTAAAAAAAATATATATATATTCTCGAAAACTACCATAAATTAAAAGGGAAGAATATTTTCATTCGTCACGATCTAACCACTAAACAAAGAGAAGACAATAAGGTACTAAGGAATCATTTACATCAAGTAAAAGAAAGAAATCAAACATGCTACTTAAAGAAGAACATGCTTTATATAAATGAAAACGTCTATACCGTGGATGACCTGCTGTCTCTAGAAAATAAAGAGAAAATCGTCGAAACTGGACCTAATAGTGCTCCTGCTACTCCAAATCCGTTGGAGAAAGAAGTACAATTGACAAATCAAGAAGAAACCAAAGCTAAAAAACGAAAACCCCAATTGATACTATAACGAAAAAAACCGGCAATTAAAACGTCTGATAAAATGAAAAAAACGCACTGATAAATAAAAAAAATCTGGATTTTTTAAAATCATTTATGTCTTGTTTATATACAGTTCTACATGTGTTTTAATCTGCAAGAGTTGAGCTTAAATTTCTTTATTTAAATCTAAAACAATGGCTCTTATAACATTCCAGAACCTTTACACATAAATTAATAGATTTAAAAAATAATTATTATGTATAACTATAATGAAAATTATTCTGCAGCTTCATTAAGCTGAATAGTAGCACAACAAGTATAAATTGCAATTATATGAATGTTTGCACTTATCTTCTGATACATGTCACCAAATTTTGGGCTTAGTAGAAATTAGTATTTTTTTTTTCGGCTACCATGGATAAAGCATCTATTAATTTTAGTACTTACTTATTCTTTTTTTGTTCTATATCCACTAGTGTTTTATTATCATAGTAGATGTGAAGATAGTCAATATGCCCACCACAAATTTGTCTTTTGTGGGTTTTTCTACCCTTATTTATTTACAATGTTAATTATTTACAATATTAATTATTATCTGCCCTGTAGTTTTTTATCTAATTCTTAAGCATGTATTTCCTTTTTACTTTGTCTTTTTTATTTATTTATATTTTACTGAGTGTATTGTACTTTTCATATTTGGCAAATAAATATTATAATTATTGTTATTATTATAGGTGCTCCACAATTGTATCGGTATGTGATTAATTAATTGGGACAAAAGTATATTTTCAGTTTCCCTAGGCATACAAATTTGTGCAAGAAATGGATTGTTGTTATCTACGGGCCCAGTTTATTCAACCTAGGAAATACAAAGTAAATTTTTTTGGTAGCGGAGGGATAGTGGAGCGTTCTTGCGCCTAGAACCACTCCGTTCAAAACCGGGCAACAAGTAAATAAAGTAAGAAGTACATAAGCGGAACTGCTCGCATCGCCATCTTTCAATAGACATGTAAACTGTGGGTTCCTTATATCTGCGATATAAGTACGTTAAAGATACCTAACCCGCAACAAAATTGAGGTTCGCACAATTTCGAGGTTAAGAGTAGCAGTGTTTACATAACCACTTATGAGCGTATCTCCTGTTGGCGGTATACCTGATACAATCTAGTAAAAATTATTGAAGATCTAACCTACAAAAAGTTGAAACTTCAAGAGTACTATAGTTTAGGACTACTGCAACTAGGCCTACTTTTGTGATATCACATCAATTACACTAATGTTTTGAATTATGTTGGTAACACTTATAATTAGAGACCGCAGATCAGGTAGTCATTCTAGTTTACGGGTTTACGTACAACTAATAAAATCATATATTGTGAAATTCATTGGTTAGGAATTAATTAATAAACTTCTCTCATGTATTTGCGTAATTAACTGAATTAGTGAAAAAAAGCAAAAACTGTATATTAAATGTGGGTGACGTCATATTACAAATATAGCTGTATTGTCATGCGCCAAAGCGTTAAGTGTCAAACGTAGCTGGTTTACTGCCTATCGACCCCCGGATTCAAATTCCAGTTTCGACTCTGACAAGGTCGAAGGAATTGGTTTTGTGTGTCCGCGTTTTATCAATTTTGTAACCCCCGTCAGTGCAGCTCTGGCTTTGGTATGGGGGGTGTCTAATTTATGTGGTGTGTGTGTGTGTGAGTACATAACTACTGAAAAATTCTAAAATAAATGTTGCTTAATTAAACCTACATGAATTACCTAAAACTAAATAACAAAGCACTAAATTAAATGCAGGTTTTGTATGATCGCAAAATATCTGTTATAAATTGAAAACGCATATATGTTGCAATTCAAATAAATAAACAAGCAGACATACCTGTAAGACTGAACCACCGTCGTACATACTTCGCAATTGAAGACACGCGTGACGTGTGAACTTGCTGCGATTCTGATGACCCAACGGTCAGCAGTTTGCAATTGCATTTCAATAGAGCATCTTACCATGATTATAAAAATTGCTCAGGGGTTTCTAACGGTGGATACAAGATAACCCAAAACTAGAGTTTAATGGTACAGAACGTTATTGCAAATACTGCAAAAAAGTTAGCTTGTCTATACAAAAAATCGAACGTATGAAAACTTTCAGTATATAAAATACGTTCCAGTTACGTCTGTAGACGTGAAACGGTCGTTTTCAAACTACAAATGGATTTTTAATGACAGGCGTCGGAATCTAACTCCAAATAATTTAGAACAATTATTATTAATAATATAGTTTAATTCTAATGCCAAAAGATAATTGTTATTATAGTGCAATAGTATTTATTCCTACATATTCAGCTTTCATCTTATTTTGGACATTACAAAAATCACTCGTAAAAAAAAGTTTATACTTTTTTTTTTACTTTATGGTAAGATATTTCTATCTTGTATTGGATATCATTTTGCATATGACAATATTGGTGTGTTCGCACACGAGCTAATTCCACCACTAATATTCGTGAAATGCGCAGCCGCATATCTTGTAAAATTTATTTCTAATTTTATATATGTATCTATCAGTCGCCTCAAGTTTTACAGCTGTCAGTTAGCAGGGACATAATCTACTTGCTTTTATTGAATTGGTTGACATTATTTAAAAAAAAGAATAGAAAACTCGAAATTCTAAAAAAACACAGCCATTGTTGTTTCTTTTTCAGACAATAAAAGAGAGGGATTAATTTAATACCGGATTGCGTTTTTTATGTATAAAGCTGTATACTTGGATTCTGTGTTGAACTTCGTTCGTGTGTCAAATATATTGGAAGGGTGGCTATACTTGCGACTAAAACGGTGGGTTTATATAATCATTCAAATATCGTAGTGAGGATGATCTTTTCTACTATTGCCGTTTCTAGTATTTAAAGAAAAGAAAAAAAAAAAGGTATTTGTACCCTATTACGGAAAGACTCTCATGCGGACAGTTTTATGTCCCGGTTAGAATATTCCTAATTTTATATCCCACAAAGTGAGTTTTCATTATAAAATTTCGAAAATTTTTACTGTGCTGCTCAAGATAAAAAATAACTATCCGTATAAATTGTGAATAAGCGTTCCATAAAAATTTGAATTTTAGTCAAAAAAATACAGTGTTTTCTATCTATTTTTTATGAATAAATATTATTTTAAAAAACTAAAAATAGCTAGTCTTAGATAAATAAAATTACACAAACGATGAAATGTTCCTTCGACAGGTTCTATTTATCTAATAAAGTAAAACTATTAAAACGTGATTTTAAAAGCTACTACGTATTTTCTTAGGGTTAGAATCGGTCAGAGATATGACTTCAGGCACAGATGTCTAATACAGGATAGCTGGTAGACGTTCATCAGAACTAAAAGCTTCCGTGCAGTCACGACTTCAATGTTTGATGCATTCTATAATTTTATTGATATGAAGCCAATTTCGTTAAAAAATATGAATACCAGTTCTAAGATTTATACCACAACAAACTCACGAGATAATTTTTTCTTTATTATTAACTTTGGATGACTCATCAGCTAGTCTACTTGATTTATTTATTATAGACATTAAAAAGTTGTTTTGAAACAAATATGTGTGTACGCTTATTTTTACTAATGGAAAAAGTTTTCTGTTATTAATTATGGTCAAAGTGTATTTAAAATTAAAGTTATCTATATTAAATAATATTGCCAATAGAAAATCATAAAATGGTTGCATTCTTTCCATAAAAAAATGCTCAGATAGGCCCATTTTTATTTTCCATTTGACATTTATTATGATTTGTTTCAGTGCTGTTACTTTCAGTTTTTCCGGAAATTATTCTAATTTTGTTATTCTAAATGAAACACCTTATATTTTCGCCGATTTGGATAGAGGCCATCAAGACCTTCACAGTGAACTCCTTCCTACATGGTATAACTATTATTATAATTTTGGGGTTAAGTGGCAGAATAGCCTAAGCTAAACTTCGACCATGAAACTTTATATTTTATTGTTTCACAATAAAGACGTTTATTATTATTATTATATAGGAATCTAGAGATATTAAATAAATCGATTATGAAAATGGCTTTACTTTCACAAAAATGATACTTAAAAATAAACTAAGTTTCGAAATGTCGATCGTTCACCTCGTGGCATCCAAACTGAAAATTTTTTCATCCTAATAACAGGGGAATCAATCTTATTTTCGTCTTCATATGATTCTTCAAATCTTCCAAATCATGTGTTCTATTTCTGTAAAATTTACTTTTCAAATAACTCCACAAGAAGAAATCAAGTGGGATTGTATTCGGTGACCTTGCAAGCCATTCAATAGCCTTCTTCTTCCAATCTATCTGTTTGGAAAAACTTTGCTCAGATATTCTAGGACAGCCCGTACATAATGAGATGGAACGCTATCTTGCTGGAACCAAATCGGGGCATCGGAAATTTAGAATTTTCTTGGTTTGGGAATAAATCGCCTAAGCAGAAATCAAATCAAATTGAAAGAATTCTTGTAGATAACCTTCCAAGTAAGATTTCCCCCAAAAGAGTAAGTTTCCAGACATTGATTTCTCGAGGGTACTATAGCTTTGCCGAGTCTTCCGTTCGGCAAAGTTTCACTAATAAAAAGTCCGTTTGGTTTAAGAGTTATCAGAATATGATTATGACTGAACTCAATTTTGCAAACAAATAATTGGAACGCACGTTGAAAATAACAGTAAATGTTGAACCGATGCTACTGAATTTAACTGATATTTGACTTGACCTATAATGTCGAAGTTTACTTTGTATACGTGGATTTTCTAGTGCTTCGAACAAAATGCCGATTTTGATATTTCCAGTTATTCAAATTCTATAAACTTTTTCTCGACGTTGACTGATAATGTTTTTGACACCTCGCCTTTTTAAATATTAACTGAAACAACTAAACAGGCTGTTTCTGTATAAAACCACACGATCATTCTTTCACCTTTTTTTGAGTTTATATTTAAAGAACACATACAAGAAATCTATTATCGGAAATGTATAAAGTAAGGATGCAACAGGTACTCGCCCGCTGTGGCTGGGTACCCGATATGGCCGGGCAATAAATTATCTGGCCGAGTACCCGGCATTTAAGAAAAGACGCATGCGACAGTAGATTTTAAAAAATATTTAGTAAACTCCAATTTAGGAAAAATTATTATTTAATTATTTTGAAAAGTTACAGTTAAGAAACATTCCTCGTTGTATAATATTTGGGTAAATTTAATTTTTTTTTTTTTTTGAAAACGTTAAGGGGCCTCTCCAGGCCCTAAGGGAGACCTAAAATTTGCGATAACTCGTTGACATAACGAAGGTGTCAATTCTCGGAATTTTTTCGTATTCTGGCGTCTAATTCGGTAGCAAAGTCCTAGGAGCATCAGTGTACACCTCAGATTTCAAAAAACCCCACAGGAAGAAATCCATCAGCGTTAAATCGGGGCTTCTGGGCGGTCAATTAATGTCCTCTCGCTTGCGTTAAATCGGGACTTCTGGGTGGTCAATTAATGTCCCCTAGCTTAGAAATCACTTTTCCAGGGAACATGGTTCTAACGTCTTTAATTGATGCATTTGCAGTATGGGCTGTAGCCCCATTCTGCTGAAACCATGTGTCCCCATTACATCCAGCAAAATTTTTAAGTTCTGGTTCCAAAAAATTTTCTAACAGATCGCGATATCGCAGAGAATTAACGGTAAGTGCAACATCGTTTGCATTCTCAAAAAAGTAAGAGCCAATTATGCCTAGTAACTCTACATGTATTAATAATGCCTACATAGTACATACCTAGTTTCCTAGTACCCAATACTACATATACATTAATAATACCTACATAGTACCTAATGGTACCCACATACAGGGTGTCCCGAAATTAGTGTGCAATATTTTACCAGCTGCTTCTACGGCCAGAAATAGGAAAAAAATGCATATAAACATTGGTCGAAAAATGCTTCATAAGGTAGCTACAGGCCCCTAAAGGTGGGCCCCTGAGAAAGGTTTTTATCGAATATCTCCAAAACCACTCAAATCAAATATTGAAAATTTACACAGCTACACTTTTTTATGTGTAATAACATGAAATAGAAATAATTCGAAAATTTTATCCAGGGTTGTCCCAAACTGGGGGGTTGTGGGGTTAAAAATAACCCCAACTTTTTTGTATGTAACTTTTTTTCTATTTTTAACGGTAGAATATAAAATTTTAGAGTTTTATACATAAAAAAGGTACTCTTTAAGAGACCCATGTCAAATGATTCAGTACACAATCTGTACACTATTATGTATATCTGTACAACACACCAGTTTGTACCGAGCAAAGAGCATCAACAGGATTTTAAATAATATGTAGCAATTTGATGTTTGGGCCAACAGTATCGTTGAACTGTGAAAAATCACATGTTGTTATTGAATAACCTAAAGCTGTTGAAACAACAGTCTTTTATTTTAAATATTAATAATATATGGCTTATATTTTATAAATAAAAAACATATAAAAATTATTATAATAATCATTCCTCAAATAAATTAAAGATTTAAATGATTTTTATACATCATTTCGGGTATTTCAGATGCGCAAGGATTGCATTAAGGAATTAATCTAATTCAGAGGACTCCCTTGTGGGCAAGGCACACTACGCCATCCAACGATCGGTTTTTGACTGTTGGTGGTCAGCACACACAGACAAGTTCGTTTATGAAGACTTCAAATCTAGTAAATTTGAACTAATATAAATTCAACGACTTATAAATGAAATAAAAGAATGCAAAATATAAAGTAAAGGAAAAAGTAGGTTAGCAAATAAATAAATCTAATTATAAAATGGGACAAGGCAGATAATAATTGTATATCGTCATACTAAACAAATAAAACATTGCTATTTTGTGGGCAAACCACAATATTTCAATGTTATTCGTGCTATCTTTTCTAATGTGGTTTTATTATTTAACAAAAATGTTAAACACTTTTATTGGCATAATAAAATTATAAAGCAAATATTATGCATCTTAACTTTCATAAATAAAATCGTTTACATTTTATTACAATATATGCAGATGAAAGAACGAATTTTTGGCATGTTTTAAGTGCACATGCTATAATAAAATATTCGGGCGAATTCTGAATATTAATTTTTGGTTTTATGAGAATATTAAACGTTTTACGACTGATGTATACAAATTTTAATGTGTAATAACAGTTGGACTAATAAAAAAGACATTAAAAATTATTTGCAGGTATGTTAACCAAGTTTTGAACAACATATATATGAATTAGTTGATTTTAATAGTTGAGTTGTTTCGAAGTCCTTAAACATGTTTGTATAATTTATATTTTACTACTGTATTGTAAAGTATTAAAACCTGAGATTAAAAAATTATTTCATTTAATCTTAATTTTAAATTTTTCTCTTTCAACTTTTTGCAGAGTATCAAAAACATAATTAATTCATTGATGAAAAAATCCGTTAATTTAAGGTAGATTAACTATTTTATAAATATAATTATAAATATGTTAGCAACTCGCTTAACAGTATTAATAATATCTGAACGATCATGTTGAATAATCACTAATCAGCAAATGTATGGTCAGTGAACAAAGTATTGACAGTTTTACGTTGCTTCATTGCAAATAAATAAGAAGACAAATATAACGTTAATGAATTGTTACTCACTATTTAAATAATTATTGACACTTATCTTAAAAAGAGGTAAATAAAAATATATATTTCCATTCAGATACGGAAAATAAATAGATAGGTACTTAGTCAAATCAATAAAATTAATAATAATTACATCTTAATTCTTTCATAAAATCTCCATAAGCTCAATGTAAAAATTTATTATTTAAGAAACAACGTATAAAGCATGAAAATTACGAATGTGATTTTTTATTTTTTTTTTTTGATATTCAAGATAAGATTTTCTCCAACGTCAATAAAAAAAATTGTTAAAAACATCTGCCTTTTCTTTATCATTTTCCGTCATTAATTAATTGTCACTATTATAAATATGGATATATAATTACTTGTTTCATTGATGATTTGCCATATTTATTTTCAATTTATAATGCACACATTTATTTTATTTTTGTAATATAATTTTTTGTCCTTTTTAAACTTAATTTAACCATTTTCAAAAATAAGAAGGCCGCACAAGTAATCAAAACATTATTGGTTTGAACACATTTTTAATAAAACGCGAACCTTTGACGAACAAAAGTTAACTTGCAATCAAATATTACACCAATATCTTTTAACTGATTACATCTTTTCACGACCTGATCATTGAGATAATTGTTAATTATCGGGACACTTTTTTTAGTATAAGATATATTATAGAATTTTCCGACACTCAACGGCAACTTGTTTTTTTCACAACACGATTCAACTGTAAGAAAATCATTTTGTTAGCAGATACAGATACAATCATTTATTGTTTTAGGGATCTATATATTTTTAAATCGTCTGCATACAAAAGAGACATGTATTGGAGGTTAGACACGATATCGTTTATAAACATTATGAAATAAGGGTCAAAGGTTGGAACCTTAAGGAACACCAAATTTAGCTAATATTTCTCTACAACTTGTAACCAGGGTACAATACATACACTTTTCTATTGTGCAAATAGGAAGGAAAAAACATAATGAGAGACTAAAAAAAACCGAATCAGCTTATTTTGCTAAGTAGTATGCCTTGGTTTAGACGGTCAAAGGCTTTCGAGAAGTCTGTATAAGCGACATACATCTGGTTTCCAGTGTCTTCTGCTAGGTGTTGGGTAATGCAGAATAAGTTGCTGGTAGTGGATCTACCAGCCATAAATCCATGTTGATTAGGCAAATGAGAGGCTTGGCATGAGGAAAAATAATATTATATAATACAATTTCAAAAGCTTTACAAAATTGTTCAATATCATTATAGGTCTATAATTTTCTATTTTATGTCTGTTATTATTCTTGAAAATAGGACATATTCTTGATTGTTTCCACATGTTAGGAAAGGTTTTAGAGCGTAACAGTAGGTTAAAAATAACTGTTAACGGGATTGCGAGTATTACTGCGCAGTCCTTTAAAAGAAAAGTTGGAATACCATCGGAACCAGCAGTACATTTGGGTTTTCAATTTTTTTTAGGGCTTTTAAGACATCATCCTCAAAAATTTCGTTTAGTAGTAAATGAGGAATATCATGATAATTATTATCTAATGGCGTATCTGTATTTGAACTTGCGGTATTAGATGCTTCGAAATATTTAGCAAATTTGTTAATAATCATGGTGGGATCATCAAAGGACTCATTCTTATATCTCATGTAATTACATGGGAATACTAGATGAGTTTTTTTCTCGTGAATATAAGACCAGAAACAGTTGGGATTAGATTTAATTTGATTTTCTATGTCACTAATATGCTTTTTATATGCTAGTCTATATCTAATTTCAGTTTTGTTCTAATGGACGTATATTCATCATGGACGTTTTGGTTTTTGCCTCTTTTGTATTATCTCCGCAGTAATTCCTTACGTTCTATGTCCCGTATAATATTTTCATTAAAACAGGGAGTATTTGGACTTTCTAGGTAAAGTTTTTAGAACACATTCTATGAAAATTGAATTTAGAATCGATTATAATTTTTCAGATGCTAAGTTAACATCTGTAAATGTTTATAATATTTTTTAGTGAAAAATTTGACCTACCACACTAAATGTAATATTTTATAAAATCATACTTATAACATATTTATAGTTGTCTCATTAAAATTTAAATTAACTTATATTAATTCCTGTTCAATTGTATACATTTCTTCGTAATCAATTTTTCGATAAATTTTTTACATCATATTAATTTTTAATTTTTTCCATGTTCACTAATTTTTGGTGTATTTGATACATTAGCGACGAAATTATATTGCTTATTAGTTAGTTATAACTAGAGACTGGGAGGTAGCGATAAATAACGTCAATTCCAGGGTTGGCTCTAGGGGATGTGTCGCCGCGTAAATATGGTCATGCATATATATATTACACAATATATTCTTGTAGTTATTTTTGTGAGTTCTGCAAAGTTAATACCAAGAGAGCTGAGAGTATTTGTAAATGTATAACTAATCCCTGGTGTTATCAACATTTTAAAGGGACTTTTAACTTAAAAAAGCTTTTAGTGACAATAATGTATTACCAGCAATTCCAGCAAAATATAAGTCGAAATATAAGCTGCAAGCATGTGGTTTCATCCACGCTAATCCAGACATATTTGTCATTCAATTCAGAATATATATTTTTTGTTTAATACTGTCACATCTTTGTGATAAATATTCTTTCTTAGTGCCGATCCGATGGCACCTGAACATTGCTACGCTGCCCACTAATACACTTTTGCAAAAATTGAACGAGACGTTTTAAAAATCTCTAGTCATGTTAATTCTTGCCGGTTTGTCCATCAGCTGTAATTTTTGGCATCTGCTTTATTATCAGTGCGTCCATAAAATATTGTACAAATTCATTTTCAGCTAGATTAATTATATTAATAAAAAATCCTTAAGCAGGTCAATTTTTGATTCAAATTGTGTATAATTTGTAATTGAACTCAAACTTACAGGGTAGTCAATGTTTGAGTTTTGTCGCATATTATTTCAAAATTAAGCTATTTTTCCCAAATACGTGGAAAGTACATCGAATTAGTATTTCAGAAAACCCAATTCACCTATTTTGCTCCAGCCATTCTGGCTCTACAGCATTTTCAAAATTTAAATTTCTGTTACTATAAAATACTGCACAAATTCATTTCAGCAAGAATAATTATTTTTATGTAATAGAAAAAGTTTTTAGACCGGCTTATTAATAATTGGAAACATTTTTTTTGGGTAAGGGTCATTATTTTGAGAAAAACTACTTTTTCAACTTGTTGACGTTACGGTAAATTTTATTACCATTTTCAGGGCACTATATGATATAAAATTATGATGTATGTATAAAATTTGTAAAAAATGTAAATTAAGAAATATGTATATAATATAGCATGTGGACAAACAATAAAGAAATATAAACAAACCGATATATGCACCTACATATATTCACAAAAACACGTGCACATACATATATATAGATGTTAATGATCACAACATATTAACAATAATTAAAAATATTTAAATATACTTTTTTAGGGCATCTCAAAATCTAATTTACCATATCACACTTAGTAAAACTATAGATATATGCAGTCAGTGATGGTACTATCTTGAAAAATAACAAGTACTTATACTATTAATTATGAGTTTTTCCTGGTCCACCCTAATATATATATATATATATATATATATATATATATATATATATATATATATATATATATATATATATATAAAACAGAGAGTTTTATATATATTTTATGGTGACCAAGAAAAACTCATAATTAATGTAGTACTTGTTATTTTTCAAGATATTACCATCACTGCATATTATATAATTTAACTAAGTCTGATATTATGGTAAATTAGATTTTGAGATGCCATAAAAAGTATATTTAAATATTTTTAATTATTGTTAATATGTTGTGATCTTTAATAAATATTTATGTATATGTGCAGGTGTTTTGTGTATGTATGTAGGTGCATATATCCGCTTATTTATTTATTTCTTTTTATTGTTTGTTCCAACTGCAAGCATGTGGGTTCATCCACGCTAATCCAGACATATTTGTCATTCAATTTAGGATATATTTTTTTTGTTTAATACTGTCACATCTTTGTGATAAATATTCTTTCTTAGAGCCGATCCGATGGCACCTGAACATTGCTATGCTGCCCACTAAAACACTTTTGCAAAAATTGAACGAGACGTTTTAAAAATCTCTAGTCATGTTAATTCTTGCCGGTTTGTCATCAGCTGTAATTTTTTGGCATCTGCTTATTTATTATACAGTGCGTCCATAAAAAATTGCACAAATATATTCAATACATATAATATAATTTATATTGTATGCATGTTTTTTAATTTACATTTTTACAAATTTTATAGATACATCAGAATTTTATATCTTATAGTGCCCTGAAGATGGTAATACAATTTACCGAAATGTACGCACTGTATTTAATATTTTTACGCTGCAATAGGATTTCTTGTTATATTAAAATTATAATAAAATTATATTAAAATCAGCGGCAAATATAAAATTATTATTCATATATTCATTTGATTCTAAAATAGTGTCAGAAAGTTTAAAAAAGTCATTAATAGTTGACTTTGGTGACCTGTATACAACATCAACATAGATAACTTTTTTATTTGATTTTATGTTTAGCATTATAACGCTTCATCATATTATGTGACTGAATTTTTATTACATGAACGTAACTATAATCCACAGTTGTATTGTCTCAGATTTAACATTTGCCCGTAACCTCATTTTTCGTTTGTTTATTATTGTAAAAATATAGCATAAATTATCTGATCTACCTTCTACATATTTTTTTTTCATATTTGTGTGCTTTTAGAATGTTTTATTTCATAAATAATATGCGGCCATAAAACTTTAGCAATTAAAATAAAATATTTGTATCGCGGTGTGAGTATTTGATGGCTATATATTTTTATTTCTTTATTTAATATATTTTGAAGTCTCAAATGTTGCACAATTTATATTTAAGCAAGAATGGTTGATTGTAATTTAAACTTAAATTATGTTTTTTATTAGCATTAATGCAATTTATGTATTTATTGCATTTTGTTTTGACAGTCTTTGCCGGCATAATTTTCTGAACAGTTATGATAACATATTTCTTCTTTACTTACACAGAATTTTTTTATATCCAAACGCTTGGCCGTAAAAACATCGAATAACATTTAATAAAAATATGTTTGAAATAGCCTCCACCCAATATTAATTTTACCTGAATTGTTTAGGACCTTTTCCGTTAATGCATCTGTTTCTAAAATGTTTAGTATTTTTGCATTTTCAAAATACCCTTATTCATTTATTTCCCCAAAATTACTTAGATTAATAATTGCCGAAATGAATTTTTTTTCATAATCAAAATATGTACGTACTATGATTTAAAGCCACTTATTTTAATAAAAGGATTATTTTGCTTGGACTTACAGTTAATTGATTTTTAAATACATTTTTAGCCTCATTTGGCATTTTACTTGTAAAAGTTTTATCACCACACTTTATTAAAATGTCCCCGTACAGTTCTTTAAAATCTTGTTCACACCTAACTCTAAAGCTCGCGCACTAAATTTTCTCTTTGGTAACTTAAACATTTTGCTACTTTTCATAATTTTATTTACCACTGCTTTTTCATATAGTGTTTGCAGTGTAACCTACCTGTATCCAATATTCATTCACTAAGACACTTTTCATGCTCGCGTGTATGTGTACGTTCACGTTGTGACTGCCGATGTGTCTATATACATTTACTGGTGCCCTGTTTACATAGTTTTTACCACCCACTGTTTTTGTTAATATTTGCAAATTCTTCCTTAACTAAATTTATGGTTTTATTAAACTTATGTTCATAATTATTTTCTATTTTAATTTTTTCAATAAGTAATTTTTCAACACTATTCTTTATAGCATTATGCAAATTAATTCTATATACTATTATCGCATTCATCAGACTATCAATCATATAATATAATTTTTTTTTACTAATTAATATTTAATTTAATAATATTTCGACTATGGTTCTTAGATTACTTGTTACCTAAAGCAATTTGAAAACGGCCTTATATATTTATATCATTTTATATAATAAATTATCCCATTTAGAAGAAAATTGAGGAAATATATTATTTACTAAAAAAGTATTGAAAACAGTATTCAGTTTACGCTCGAATACAAACAATCTGGATTCGAACAGCGCTGATCGGTGAATTATAGGTTATGATTAAGGTCCGCGAGTAAATAGTCCATTCAATGTGTTTAGTGAAATATTTATTGCTCCTGTTATTTTAGATAGTACAAAATCGCCAATTAAATGATAATATATCATTTATCAAATCTTTATATGTATATATCCTTGGTACAGCCACTGATTTTTACGCATGTACTATTTACTAGTGATGGGACTCGAATGACTTTTTTTCACTCGAATAACTCGGTAGGTTTCCGAATTTACTCGAGTTGAAACTCGAGTCGAGTTGAAACTCGGTTTCATTGTTATAAAACTCGAGTCAAAAGTTAGGTCGAGTAAAACTCAAAATATCGACTCGACTTTTTGACTCGAGTTGCTTTTTGACTCGAGTAGATTTTTGAATTGAGTCGATTTTTGAATCGAGTCGATTTTTGAATCGAGTCGATTTTTTGAATCGAGTCGCTTTTTGACTCGAGTCGCTTTTTGACTCGAGTCTCCTTTAGACTCGAGTCGCTTTTTGATTCGAGTCAAGTTTCTTTAATTTAATTGTTTATGGTTTTATTAATATTTTTAAATATTCTTTAGTGCCAGTGTGATTTGTTTATATAATATAAATATGAAAAATTATTTACATGAAGGCACTGAAGGCACTAATCTTGTAAAAGTAATGAAGATGAAACATGTAACCATGAATGAAATCACTAATCAATTACTATATCATCGGGTCATCGGGATCGGGAATTCCGCTCCAGGTTTGTTGTTTCATGTTTGTAGGTCAGATTGTATAATTATTAATTAAAAGGTTTGTTCGTAGAGCAGTTTCCAACTGTTTGAAACTCTCAGAAGCATGCGCACATTGTTGTAGAGCTGCGCTTGTTCAATCAGAACGTTTGTTATTGCAGAGCTCTCGTAATACTCGCATTTCTATAGTCAGAAAACTATCACAAATCACCTCTACGTACAAACCTATAATTGTTACATACTAAGTTATTACGACGTATTAGAAAATTAGAAATTAGAATTTACAATTCTTTAAAATCAAGACTCGCACGACTGCAGCAATGAAACTGGCACATTTATGTTCATAAATATTTGTTTTTCGATTCAATTAGTTCGAAATAAATAAAAAACCGTAATCGGTGTGTTGGTTTTCTTTAAATGTCATTTTCTATACAATATTAATTAAATATTTAATTTTGTATTTGAAATGTGTTGTTTTGCCGGAAAAATAATATTTAACCTGGGTCCATTTATTATTTTGTATTTCAATTGTTATGATTTATGTTTATCCTTTCGATTTTTCAAACTTATGTTGGAATTAGATGATAGTGTTTTAAATGCTGAGAAAGAAAAAACCTAAATACACTTTAAAAACTTACCGTTTAGCAAACCACTGAATCATCTCCAACTACTTACTCTATAGTTCGCCTCGAGTTTGATTTCGACTATGCCCTGACTCTAGACTCTAGTCAAACTCAACTCGATTTAAAACTTAAATCATATTAACTCACTGATTCGAGTAGCAATAACTCGACTCGAGTAACAACTTTACTCGAATTGCAACTCGACTCGATTTAAAACTTGAATCATAGTAACTCACTGAATCGAATATTAATAAATCGACTCGAGTAACAACTTTACTCGAATTGCAACTCAACTCGAGTTAAAACTTGATTCGAGTAGC
Source organism: Rhamnusium bicolor (assembly GCA_029963845.1). NCBI lineage: Eukaryota > Metazoa > Arthropoda > Insecta > Coleoptera > Cerambycidae > Rhamnusium > Rhamnusium bicolor. Next base: position 799,127 of record JANEYF010005822.1, read on the forward strand.
AATAACCCGAGTCGAGTAACAACTTTACTCGAATTGCAATTCGACTCGAGTTAAAACTTGATTCGAGTAGCAATAACTCGATTCGAGTAACAACTTTACTCGAACTGAACAACCATATGACTCGAGTCACTCGAATCGGATTTTGACTCGAGTCACTCAAGTATTTTCACTCGAGTCCCATCACTACTATTTACTAGCGGTCCTTAGTTCTGATACATATCTAACAATTGAATCATGAAACCCATACCAAGATAGAATTATCAAAATTAAATGAAGAAGTTTAGAAAAATAACTACGAATGAAATTTTGCGAAAAAAAAAAATTGCAACATGGCCTGTCCTTCCCACCCAGGTTATTTGTTATTATAGAATTTTTGAGGAGGCCGTCGATAAGGGGAGTTATGAATCTGGGGACAAGGCTAAGGAAAAATTAAAACAAAAATGTTTTAGTTTTGTAATATTGTGAGAATTTTAATATTTGTTCAATATTTTCAACAAATTAATTTTATTTTCCTATTGCACAGATTTCGATTTCCTACTGCACAATTTGATTTTTCTACTGCACATTTTGTGCCCAAAGTTAGAGTAACTTCTGAAAAGACCTTAACAAAGTAAATAACAGTTATGTAAGTTTTATGGGAAGTTCTATGAATATCTCACACATACAAATAGTATGTATCTGTAGTGTTCAAAATAATTTACAAAACTTATTATGTTTTCATTCACAAGTGAAAAGTTTCATTTCCAAACAAGGCATTGGGTTAACCCTAGTTTCTGACTTCTTAGATTTTTTATTTTTAGAAAAAATACTTAAATAATTCTAATAAAGAGAAGAAAACTGTAAGATTACAGACAGTAGTACTTAATAATCTTAGATACAATATGTGTTTTATAATAGAATATACACTCAGCCGCAAAATTAACCGGACACTGGGTTTTCTTATGGCCAATTTGCGAAAACGCTCTGTATATTGATTTAACATGGATATACATATGTACCCACATGAAAGAAATAATGTTCGAGTTTTTTGGACTCGTATCACGAGAATAATTTTTTTGTTACCTATTTTTTAGATATTTTTCAATCATCAACGTTTTACTCGTTTTACACGCTGGTTTTCGTTTGCTTGGCATCTCTCGAAGCACTGTATTTGATGCAATACAGAGGTTCCTGGGAAACTGTTTCTTATTCAAGAAAACCTGGACAATGGAGACTACGAGCAACAATTGAAGTTGAAGACCGATTTCTTCGATTCCAAGTTCTGCGAGAACGGACACTTCCTAGTACAGCTTTGATTAGATGATTGGTAGATGTTCATGGTACCTTGGTTTCATCCGATACTGTACAAAGAAAGTTGGAACAAAATTTAACACCTCCACCGCTATGACCCTCTTTTGGTTGCAGATCATCGCGGGCAGCGCTTGGAATTTGCGCGAATTCATGCCGATTGCGATATGGACAAATGGCGATGCGTTCTCTTCACGGATGAGTCTCGTTTCAAAAGATATTCACCTGATCGTCGCCAATGAGTGTTTAGACCATCTGAAGAACGATATGCCCAGTGTTGCTTCTCTCCTAGAGTACAGTTTGGTGGTGGTGTTGCGATGATATGGGGGACGCATTTTTTTGGAAGCTCGTACGGCCGTTGTAGCATTTCGGGGAGGTAGCCTCAATGCTGACAGGTACATCAGGGAGTGTTTAGAAGAACATGTGGTACCTTTTGCGCCATTTGTAGGGGAACAATTTCTTCTAATTCAGGATAATGCGAGACCGCATATAGCTCGGATAACTCGCAAGTATCCTCACGATGTAGGTATTCAGGTACTAAGGTGGCCAGGAGGAGTCCTGATTTAAACCCAATAGAGCATATGTGGGACAAAGTTAGGCGGAACTACGGCAAGTTCCATACAGTACTTCAGCTGGAAAAGGCGCTGCTGAATGAATGGGAGCAGATACCCCAGGATGAGGTTGCTGCTTTGATACAAAGCATGCCACAAAGAATGCGTGCTGTCATTTAAGCTCAAGGAGGAAATACTCGATATTGAGGCATGTTTTTTCGCAGTTCTCTAATTTTTTTTTTTCAAATTTGCAAAAAATATATTTTTAACACGCTTTTTATTAGCTTCACTTGTATGTTTGCTTGTTTGTTTGTTTGTTTGTTTGTTTGTTTGTTTGTTTGTTTGTTTGTTTGTAACCGACTCTTTGGACTCGATTTTGACCCACTTTAAACGGACAGATTTAATTGAAACTTTGTACACTTACGAAGAACCGGTAACAATACAATAATTTGATAAGTTTATATCATTATCCTGATCAGGATCGCCAGTCCTTTCCTCACGTATCCTCTGCGTGAGAGCAAGAGGCTTAATATTGTAAGTATATTCCGTGATCCTCAGTTCGGTCGTTGGCCGAGCGGGCAAGTCTTAGTCGACGCGAAACGACGGACCCCTCGGGCGTGAGTTCAAATCCCATGGCTGAAATAAAAAATATTTTTTTTTTCAGAAATATCTGTTGGATCGTAATATGTTATAATATCAGCATCAATAAGCAATATAAATATAGTTTAAAAAAACTACAAAACACGCTTTCATAGCACATCAAACTAAAAAGTGAAAAATAAATATAGTTTAAAAAAACTAAAAAAACAAGCTTTTAAAAGCACATCAAACTAAAAAGTGAAAAATAATTATTAATATAACCTGAAAACAATAATGAACGAAAAATACTAGTATTATTGTGAAAAAAGAGTGGATTGCTCAATATACGAAAAATATGGCACAAAGCGCCCCACGCTTTTTTCACAATAATACTAGTATTTTTCGTTCATTATTGTTTTCAGTTTATATTAATAATTATTTTTCACTTTTTAGTTTGATGCTTTAAAAGCGTGTTTTTTAGATTTTTTAAACTATATTTATTTATGTTATTAAAGTGAAATTTTCATTTATTTTGTGATGTAATATTTGTTCTTGAATATTCAGTTAAAATTAATTTGATCAAATTGAAATTTTCCTGAAAACCTAGTATCTGGTTAATTTTGCGGTTGAGTGTATTTAAATTATTCCCTATTTACTTTTAAAACATGATATACATATAAAATTCTAAAGCGAAATTTTCAAGAGTAAATAAATTTATTACTGTCCAAATGTAAACTACTTCTAAAATCAATATTTATTCCAGAAAGCCTGAATATTTGTAAGGAAATGATATGCAGCCTGTGTACACACCTGAATGGACGAAAGCCAATATTTACTTTAAGCAAATAAATATAGTGACGCAATATCCGGCAGCTATTCGTCTTTAACTTTTTCATAAAACTGACATGCTATAAAAATCTCATTTAACGCTGACTTTTGTGTTCATTGTAAAAGCCGTACATCTACATAAAAGAATATTTTTTTCTTTCCTCAAAGATGTAATTTTTTATTTATATGAGTTTATTCGCCCCACGTTTTACTGTTGAGAATTTCTTAATTCACTTTTAATTCAATTCAAAACAGGTGTTCGGTGAACGTGGGTTTCTTAAATGAATTATTATGCCATTCAGACCATTTCTGATAATTATGTCCAAGAGGGAACTATAAACATGCATGTTTAGTTTTTTAATACATAATGAAGTTGTAGTTTATTGTTCAACTGGAATAGGAATATATTGTGTACGTATGTATAGCTTGACTGCACACCAGTAAGCATTTTATATTTGTCAGAAATAGTCAGCAACTAATAAAGTATATTTATTAGGTATTAATTACAAACATAAACATTATAATTTAATTTAACAAACATGAGGTAACGTAGGAAAATATAATGGCAACCAAAGCAAATATTTTCCTACGTTCATTCATTGCAGAGATATAAGAAATAATAACATAAAAATCACCGACAAAGATTGGCGGCGTCTTTTTCGACATTTTTATCGGTGATTTCATGACGCTTTTATATTTCTTATGTCTCTGCAATTAATGAACTATACGAAGTGCAATTAATAGGGGAGTTGCTTAGCTTCAATTTTTTCTCAAAGTTTTCATTTGTTTATCCCTTTGCCTCCAGAAACTCATAATTGTAAGGTCTGTATTTATTATTTCCATAAAGATCAAAATAACATTAAGCGTGGTTGGCACCCAATTCGCACGAATGTGAGGTCTGCCAGGAACACGAATTAAGCAATTTTGCCGGTTACTTGTGGTTCAGTAATGTGTTACCATCGATAGAGTGTGCATCATTTTACGCAGTTATGTCAGCTAAGAGTAAGTACAGATTTCTTCTTATTTTTTCATAATTATTAATATCTATAATTATTTTACATGAAAGATAAAATGTTGTAGAACACAGTGAATATAATTTCACCCACAAAATTTGAAAAGTTAGTCCTACACATAACCCCTAATAGTTCTATTCACAACTGTGTATTCCGGGAGTGAACAGTAGTTCATCAGAACTATTCACAAATTTCATTTTTGTTTTAGGTAACCGTATTGATTTAGAACCATTGAAAGAAAACCCTGAGGAGCTTTTTGATTTGCTAAGCGAGATAGGATCTGATTTAGAAATCGATGAGAATGAAGATGAGGAGGATTTGGATCTTTCAGCTTTACCTGAATATGAAGATGTTGACGAAGATATTCCCGACGAAAGTACGCCTTCTGAATCTGAGGGTTGGGATAGCGAAGACGACGCACCCCTGTCGTATTTCCAGAAAATATGGAAATGAGGTATCGCTTTTCAATCTAAAGCAGATCCTGTGGATGAAAATGAGCCAAGTGAGTGCGGAATTCTCTCACCCTGACAATGCCTCAAAAAGATATTTGAATGATGACTTTTTCCAAATGGGAGCTGAATTTACAGTTAGGTATTATATCCAAAACACAGGAAAGCCTGTCAATATTTCATCTGAAGATATAAAACAATTTTTGGACTACATGCAGTCATAGGTGCTACCAAGTTCCCCACGATTCACATGCATTGGAATGCCAACTACAAATTTCCTTTAATTGCCAACGTCATGTCTCGTGACAAATTCAATTTGATTAGGGTCAATTTTCACATCGTAGATAACCTTGCTGTTCCTGACGAAATGAAGAAAAACAAACTCTGGAAAGTGCAGCCCATGTTAAATTTGGTAAGAAATAGATGCCTCCAATTAAAAGGAAAGGCACAAGCGTCATACTCGATTAACGAACAAATGATTCCATTTCTTGGCCGATATCCGGTGCGCCAGTATGTTAAAAATAAACCGCGACTCGTTGGTTTAAAAAATTTTGTTCTTACCACGGGTACAGGAATTGTTCTTGATTTCGAAATATATCAAGGAACAACAAGAAATTTAAAGAATAGGGAACTAGGCTTGGGACCATCAGTAATTTTAAGATTAGTAGAAACTGTTCCCGAAGGATGTTCAGTATTTTTTTATAGGTATTTTAGCACTGTACCGCTGATAGAAAAATTGATCCAAATCAAGATAAATGGAACGGCCACTATAATGTCCAACAAAGTGAAGAGTTGTGAGTTCCGAAAAGATAAGGATATGAATCGTGGGGATAGCAACCAGTTTGTACGACAAGATACAAATATCTGCGTTACGAAATGGATGGATACCAAAGCGGTGCTTATGATTTCAACAGCATACGGGTCAAAACCTCAGTGCATGGTTCAAAGGTGGGATAATACAAAAAAAATCAAAAATAGACGTACCCTATCCGAAAGTTGTGCAAATTTATAATCAGAAGATGGGAGGCGTCGATATCTGCGATCAAATGTTAGAGTATTACAGATCCTTCTACAAAACCAGAAAATGGCCTTTAAAAGTGATCTTACATTTGTTCGACCTAGCCATTGTTAATAGCTGGCAAGAATATAGGCGGGATCATGCAACGGCTAAAACTAAATCGATGAAAATGAAATTACTCGAGTTTAGGCTGAAATTAGGAGAATACTTGATAGATGGAACAAAGAAACGAACAACAGAAGAATGCGATAAGGAGAACGCGGACACGCAACGAGTGACAAAAAAGATATAAGTAGCGCCATTAGCATGTGAAGATAAGAGATACGATTTGAACACTGGCCTGTCAATGATGAATTAAAAGACCCTGTAAGTTGTAGGAACCGTGGCTGTGATAGTCGTTCGAGAATACGTTGCGTTAAGTGCAATATCTATTTGGGTCTCAATAAATTCAGAAATTGTTTTCTAGCATCCCATAAGAAATAAAACAGATGTTTCTTGACATTTCCTATGTAATAAATATTTTGTTTCACAATTGTGACTTTTCCTGTTCACTCCCAATACTCACAATTATGAACGTCCTGTAAGTCCTGATTCCGATCCTGGAAGTGAAAACGGTTGTTATATTGATGATACTTGTATATAAATAAACCATGAAATGGATGGGAGGCACTTTATATAGAAAAAGGTTAAATTGTGTACAAAATACCTGATTTGACTTTTTTTTAATTTAAATTCATGTCATTTTGCGAAAAAATAAATGTGAGCGCTAAAGCTTAGGCTGCGTTGAATTAACAAGGCTTACAGGTTTAATTCAATGAAGATCGGGACTTTTGTCCTGTAAATATGTATACGGGGTGGCCATTAGCTATCTCCTTACATGGCTAACTTTTTTATTTGCAGAGTTACAGAGTCGGTTAAATTAGCAAAATAGGGAAGAATTGTGAGAGCAATTGATTGCCGTATTGAGATGTGGTATGTTTTCAGGTTGCTGAATTATACTGAAAAAACTGAAAATGGTCGATTTTCTTAATGTTAAATAACTTCGAAACCGTTAATCTTAGGAAATCCGTGCAAATTATTATCAATAGATATTTTTACGTAGAATTCAATAAATCTATTGCCAATTCCATGGCAAAAGATTTAACATAAACTTGCATTGTTTTAAATAGAAACTATAGTCGGCTATAAACATTTGTATGTCCACTTAAAAAAATGCAAGTTTATGTTGTATCTCGGAAATCGTGTCAGCCATGGAACTGGCAATAGGTTTATTGAACTCTACGTAAAAATATCTATTGATAACAATTTTCACAGATTTCCTAAGATTAACGGTTTCGAAGTTAACTAACATTAAAAAAATTTACCATTTTCAGTTTTTTCAGTATAATTTGGCAACCAGAAAACATAACCAAAATTCTCAATACGGCAATCAATTGCTCTCACAATTCTGCCCTATTTTGCTAATTTAACCGACTCTGTAACTCTGCAAAAAAAAGTTACCCATGTAAGAAATAGATAATGGCCAACCCGTATAGTTTAGCCCATCAGGACTAGAGTCGCAGCTTTTGTTACCTGTATCGCAGGTCGCTATTAGTCACTAAGACATTGGTGATTTGCAACAGGTAGTAGCACTTATCACTAGAGGGATACACTTATCACTCACTGTGTCTGTCTTGCTTAGTCTCCTTTAGGCTAGCCTGGTTTGCTATCGTTATTTGTCTTTTCCATTACTTATATCGTACTAACGAGAATATAACAAGTTCGAAACCGGTCTATGTCTAGTGAGGAATTAACAAATGATTTAGCTACCAAACAAGACATGCAGGTTTAATTCAACGCAAGTCGGAGCTTTTGCACGCTGAGTAGTTATTTATTGTAAATCTTATTCACCTTTTTTATTAATAAAAATATACCTATTTATTTATTTATTTAATTACGAGATACCTAACTGCAAAATCCGGATTTAGGTGTCATTTTTTAAGATGACGTCCAACGAGCAACGAATGTAGCACTCGTATGCTATTATTTTCCATGTCAAAAACCGTACAAGTGTTGTTAAGTTTCATGGTAGTATCACATAGTGAATAATTAACTGCTTTACTTAACTATTTCACTATCAGCGGTTAGACGAAAAAAATTAAAGTCATGCCTAAAACGGGATGTTTCTGTTTCAATAATGATTAAAAAATAGGAGGAAGCACTAAATTATGTGTACATGCAATATTTTTAAAGTAACTTGATGATGTAGTGCCGAAAATTTATAATGAAAACGTGATAAATATGCAAATTTAATTAATGATATATTCTTTGATTGCATGATTCTAAACCACATCGATGTATCAAATATGTAAATAATTTAATTAATATATAGCAAAATGTAATTGTGTTCAAATAACATAATGCCTTTTAATTACGTTGTCAATTAAAAGGATACCTTACCGTGTTGCTATATAATGTGCATTATTAGCAATAATAAGCAAAGTAATTGTGCCATTCGATTCGATATAAAACAGATGGCCGGCCCCGCCGATAATAAAACAAATGCAGGGCATATATGCATATGTATAACCATTAACCAGCGAACTGCACTCCAACGATCAGGTCGTCTTATTAAAATGTCATTACACTAATGAACAGGTTGGTATTATGATGAAGTGGATAACTTCTCCTAATATAGAGCCAGCGTAAATTATCATTCGTGTAAATTAATCTCTGGGCAGCTGTCCAGCCAAGTGCAAAATATCATTTAATGGACCCTCTTAAGTACTATTTGATAACTACCTGCTATAACTCTATTCTATATACCTATTATTATTACTATGCGTATCTATAAGCTGCTACTTATCTGCCCCTATTGTGGTTCATGAACCAGTTCTTCCCTTAAAGTTGAATATACTACGGATTGTTATTCATGGCATATTCAAAATATAAGTCAACGCAAGATATAAGAAACAAGAAACGAGCCTGAGATTTAAATTACTTGCTGACTGCGAAATGAGGCATTGTACGAAGTTGCCTCGGACTATTTTACTATTTCCTTTGATGATGTCGGTGTCAGTATGCCGCCGTCGACAGGAATTATTCTTCGGTTTTCTGTTTCTCGTATCTTATGTTGCACTATACCCTAATAAATGATTTTTATTTTTAATATAGTGTCAAGAATAAATTCAAAACATTTACATCTTTTAACAATGCCTCTCATTTAGAGGAAAATATAGTTCTTCATGATTAAGTACATACAGTAAAATCCACAAATAACACTTGTGTACAGAGACATAAATTACATGCTAAGGATCAAAGACGCTGATGTTTACCTGCTTGCAGCTGTCAATGGCCGGACGAATGTCGGAGAATTTGACGGATATCTTTCAAGTTAATGCAAAAATTTAGGTATGGTAAATAAAGGTATAATAATTATTGATTAAAGTATATATTAATTTACCATCACGTTAAATAATTTTCGGAACCATGGGGACACCAACACAAAGCATAATTCACAAGAGACAAATCTTTAGAAGAAATGGGCCAGCTGCTTCTCTTCTTGCATTCTTAAGAAAAAAGGTAATGTATAACAATGGTATTAAATTTACAACTATCTTGGCCTATCTTATGGAATTGTAAGGTGGGACTAAACACTCAATCGAGACAGTATACCTTAACGATTAAAAGCGCACCAACAATTTGGGAAATTTCAAGACAATCGTAAATTTAAAAATACCTAACACTTTTTTGAAAGTTCAACAGGTAAATAAACTTTTTTTCAAAAAGTTTTGAAAATTAAACAATAATTTTAGAAGCTGCAAAAAAAGCTACTGACAATTTTCAAAATTTTCAAAAGAAAACCAATGTGATATATGATACTACTTTTATAATAGCAACAAACATTTTTAAAACTTTAAAAGCCGGCCCGCTTTATGCAGGCTAACGACCGGACGATATCAGCAAGTTACCAGCGATCTGTAGGTTATCTGGACTTGTAGCTAAACACAGTAATCGGTGCCTCTAAGCGCAGCTATCCTGAGAATCTATCCCGAAACAGTCAGTGTTGTGTAAATATGAGCATTTTATCAGGAAGAGGAAGCTTTTTTGTGGTTTTGCTTCATGCTGTATTCCAAGTTATAGATACTATTATTAAATTTACTGTGCTTTCAGTACGTATTTATATACTTTATTAATTTTTTTATTTGTTTTTTAATGTGGTGTGGTTGAAGTGGCAAAGAAAAAAGTAAGTCACGTCTGTAGTTATTTAGAACGATATTTACATATGCAAATATTAAGTCTTTGGATGTAAAACGCTCATTTTCAAAATACACCTTACTATTTATTTACATTCCAGCGTTTAGCAGACGATACTATAGAAGGTTTGTTAATTATTCAAGTGTGATAATCTAATAATATGAAAACTTAAGCACACTAATTTGTTTTCGATTTTCATGAACGACATAAAGAGTCGGAAAAAAAGTTCTTTGAAATTTTTATACAAAAAAAAAACATTAATAATTTTTGAATTACGCCTGTCAGAAATCGATTACAACAAACATCAGACAGTTATTAGTGCTGTCTCCGCGAGAGTTAAATTCAGTACCTAATAAGTTGGAAATTACTTACTTACATTTTATACTTTTTGATATAACACAAAAATGAATCTTCAAATTCGCTAAATAGATCAAAATCACAAAAATTTCTTCAAAACAATTCTCAACCACCAAAACACAGTATTAATACAAACAGAGAAAATATGACAACACCTAATTACTTCCTCACCCCTCAAAGTGAGGAAGTTATGTATTCGTGAAAAAAATTTTGAAAATTTGTATTGCATTTCTGAACGAATCTCGACGAATTATGATGATACACAAAATTTCTGACAGAAAAAATTGTCTGTCTGTGTGTCCGTCTGGTTTCCGATAGCAGCTACAGTTTTTGAGATAAAGCTTTCAAATTTGGTACACATTCTAGAAATCAAGGAAGGGATTGAGTTCGTTGATGAGCAAAATCGGTCCCAATTTCTGAAACGTCAAAAAATGTGACTTTTTTTGAAACGTCAAAGTGACTTTTTTGAAACGTCAAAATTTGACTTTTTTGAAACGTCAAAAAATGTGACTTTTTTGAAACGTCAAAAATTACTTCTATTATAAACTCCACCACATGTCGAGTTTTACTACGGTAAGGAAGTTCTGATCCCCAAGTAATTGGCAGCGGTTTTTTAACTCCCACCATTTTTTCCTATAGGTATGATAATGTAAAAAATCCATCGATTATACCAAATTCGAATGTTTTGTTTCTTAAATGTTTTCGTCACTTAACCTTATGAATTTTACGTTAAAACGTAATTCGTGAAAATCGCAAAGTGGGCGACATCTATGAATAAAGTCTGAACTACAAAGAGAAAAACATAAAGAAAGGGAATTTCAGGAACTAGAAAATTAACTTTTTTGTAAGCTTAGATATGAATGAGTATATTAATATGGACAATTTACTGAATTTTGAACATTGACGATATTGTTGCTTTCTTGAAAGATGGAGAGAAATCTCGAACTGATCATGGGGAAGTTAGTGAGGATGAGCAAAAACTACACGAATTAGAGGTTTTATCTATCCAGGAAGCTATGAAGAATGTTAACGACAATCACCATTTTTGTGGTGCACCGAGAGCTATTCTCGACAATTTGTGTAAGCTTGAAACATGATTTGTAAATAAAAAGCATTCGTACAGTCGAAGATAATGATATTTTTTTTGGCAGAGTCTAGCGGTTCGTGTTTGCAGTTCTGTTCGCGTTAGGTTTTTATTAATTATATATTTTTATACATATTTATGTACAAATTAAACAATAAAGGTGTTCTAAAACACTCTGTCACTATCGCTTATTGCGAACCTCGGATATAACGAACCGATTTTGATAGTCCCTCGAATTTTATTATATCCGAGGTCCACTGTATATAATTTTTATAAATATTAATTATAATGCAGAATCATATACATTAAAAATCTAACTGTTAATGTAATGCAACATCTCCATTAAGCAACAGTAATTAACCTGTACATGTAACACTTTCAGTAATATTTTTATTCTTTATTCTTTGTCTCGCCTGTGGTAAAACTATGTTAAAATTTATGACTTTGAACCATACTGTGTGTGGTTGAAAATCCAAACATGTCGCCGGAATGTTTTATATCGCTGCCGGTCGCATGCTAGCCATTATCCGTGCTGCTATCAATATTAGCGAGGCAAGCGGCATAAAATGCTCTCCTATATCCATTGTTTTCAATCCGACTACGCAAAAGCACGCACACTCCTTTACATTACCACCAGTCACGCAATTTCATATTATCACCTACTTCATTATTAGCCACCTAATACAGATTGACGACTCTATTTTTTTATCGCACGCAAATGTTAATGCCGTTTGTTTTTCCTAATGTTGAACGTTAGCTCACTCAAATTGGGTAAATTATACTATTAACAACATGCACGACAATGGTCTAAATGGAAATTTCGTGGGCAGGAATCATGTATAAAAAGTGTTAAGTATAATAGTTGTCAAATAGTTGGGTTAATTCGAATTTTTAGCACCATGTCGAAACCCACAGAACTTAATAATAACTGATATTATCTCATAACAGAAAACAAAGAAACGAATTTATGCCGCTGTTTTCTTCATTGTTTAAAATAACCAAAATATTCAACGCAGCCCAAAAAAAATCTGTAGACTTCGAAGTGTATGGAAAATTATAAAAGAAATTAATATAATCACAGCCGACTATAATAGAAAATGAGTTTCTATAATATAGTTTAGCAATTAGTAGAAATCGTGTAGATTACTCTAAAGATAATATCAATGTAAAATTGAAGCCAATGCTTATGAATTTATTTATCGTCAAAGTAGCGATCGTGCATTTTTTTGTCAAGTAAATCTTTTTTTTTTTTAATAAAATAACGATTTTATTAAATTTGTTTTAAATAACGGATTTTTATTTCGTGGGTGACTAAACAAAATTTATTAAGAGGTAGATACGGGATTATTCACATTCTTCCACATCAATCTTCCGTATCTAATTCAAAGAAAAAACATTTTCTGAGAAAGATATTTAGTTTAATAATGGCAGAACATTTAAACAATTATTAATTATTCCCTAAATCCTATGAATAATTTCAATGCTTAGAAGACATTAGATGAATCATAGGTAAATTAATTTTACATTTAACTGAGATTTCTCGCATAAACTGGCGAAATTTGTAACTAGGTTTGTCACTGGATTCAAAAATGAGATTTAGATTTGTCGATTTCATGACGTCTGCAAAATCATATCTAAGGAGGAGTTTACTTATAGGGCTTTGCAAAAAATTCAGCATGACAAAAATGTTTAAATTTTATAATAATATAAACAAACAGGTCTAATTTAAACAACAGAAACAAAGTATTTTGTTTATGAGAAGAAAGCAAATAAATGTTTCAAAACTTTAACAATAACACTTAAATCAGTCTTTCTTGAATAAAACTATGAAAAAGATATTAATAAATGGGTAATACATAAAACTAACATTTAAGAAAAAAACTGTATCCATTTCAAGTCCGACCATTCTAATATCTTCATTATTATAATAAAGACATATTTTAGTGACCTCTATAATACTATAACAAGGCTTCATACCCTCAAAACATGCGTCTATTATGATCAGAAATAAATGTAGTTCGTGCAAAACCCATATTAGCGACAAAGACAGTCTTATGTTTAAAACAAAATGTTCAAAACAAATATTTAAAACGCATTTAAAACACATAAATAAATATAGTTTAAAAAAAAAATAAAAAAAACACGCTTTTAAAGCACATCAAACTAAAAAAGTGAAAAATAATTATTAATATAAACTGAAAACAATAATGAACGAAGAATACTAGTATTATTGTGAAAAAAGCGTGGGTTGCTCGATATACGAAAAATATGGCACAAAGCGCCCCACGCTTTTTTCACAATAATACTAGTATTTTTCGTTCATTATTGTTTTCAGTTTATATTAATAATTATTTTTCACTTTTTAGTTTGATGTGCTTTAAAAAGCGTGTTTTTTAGTTTTTTTAAACTATATTTATTTTTCACTTTTTAGTTTGATGTACTATGAAAGCGTGTTTTGTAGTTTTTTTAAACTATATTTGTATTGCTTATTGATGCTGATATTATAACATATTACGATCCAACAGATATTTCCGAAAAAAAATTTTTTTTTATTTCAGCCATGGGATTTGAACTCACACCCGAGGAGTCCGTCGTTTCGCGTCGACTAAGACTTGCCCGCTCGGCCAACGACCGAACTGAGAATCACGGAATATACTTACAATATTAAGCCTCTTGCTCTCACGCAGAGGATACGTGAGGAAAGGACTGGCGATCCTGATCATGATAATGATATAAACTTATTAAATTATTGTATTGTTACCGGTTCTTCGTAAGTGTACAAAGTTTCAATTAAATCTGTCCGTTTAAAGTGGGTCAAAATCAAGTCCAAAGAGTCGGTTACAAACAAACAAACAAACATACAAGTGAAGCTAATAAAAGCGTGTTAAAAATGTGTTTAAAACAAAGTTGTTTAAACAGTTTAAAACTTTCTTTTGAATCGTTTTAATAAACATTTGTATGAATTTATATTCGCTTCAAACGAAAATAACACTGCACACACTAGTGCGGAATGTAATTTTTTCCACACGGGGTACGCCATTATCTATACTGCTTTGCATGTTAGAAGTTCAGACTTTCCACACGATCATTGAGAACGGTATTTTATGATACCATTATAATATAATAATAATATAATTAATTTAGTATGAATGCTCTTTTCCTGTTTAATATGATAATAGGAGTTGGCAAAAATGCGTCGCAGGACATAGGCGTACGAATCATAATAAGTGTAATCAGAGAAATTAGCTAGTAATAAAAGCAATAAACTGTTACAATTTATAACAATGTATGCACAGCTTACCCTCTTAACTAGCTTGGGTTATTACAAACTGGAAAAGATCTGTAAAAACTGAAATGCACGAAGAAGTTTAGGAGATTTAAGAAACACTCTTTTTTAGTACTTGCTATTAATGCATCTACCTCTGGAAAAACTTTGTCGAATAGTTTCTTCCTCAAGGTGTAAAGCATGCACTTTACACGTAACATGTACCAACCTTCAACCGTGTTTTTGAAGAGAACGGCCTACCAAATGCATTGTCGTGGCACCATTGGTTACAAACATCAACACTTGACTTTTTGACAGGTCAAATTTTTCTAACGTCTCCAGCACCACTCGCGTAATTGTTTGACCAGTACACTCAGTTAATTTTTTGCTAGCTAGGAACTGTCGGTTTAAGAGGGTTCAGTACACGGATTATAACATTTAAAATAGATTTTTTTTACAATCTGTCGTCACGTCAACACATAACCACAGCCGTGTACTTTTTAGTACACATTTTATCTTATTTACAATGTCTTCGCTTACAGTTGGTACATAGTTACGCAACGTTGTGCGACTTGATAACGTCACCTTGGGATTGTATTTATTTCAGAACTCCTGAAATGGTTGTTTATCGAGTATGTGCAGCGGAACATCACAGGCAAACAGCATTAAGAGTAAATCGAACATAAACTGTGTTGTCGAAGGCACGCAATTTTTTTTATATTTATGTTGCACAGAATTGACGTGACGTTTACAGTAACGTTTGTCCCAGCACATCAGGTCTGTCTCGCACACCTTACAAATTATTATAGCACCATTGTAGAATAAATCCGGGAAATCACGGCTTACAATGCGTAAACACGCCTTCCCTACTCCAAACTCCTCCACGGACGTAAGGTCAATTTTTATTTTCAAAATAAAAATATTATTTTGAGCAGGTTTTTTGAAATTTTCCTGTGTACATATAATCATCCACATGTTCTCTGTAAACTGACTTTTATTTATTAATTAATTATTTTTTTATGTTTTATGAATTATAATGCATTGTTTGTTTCTGTGCAGGAAAATGCCTCCGTGCACAATAATAAAGCGTGAAAAATGACATGAGCTGCCACAACACAGGCAACTAGAAGGGACCAGCTGTACCTGAACGATATTGTCATCCTGGCTGGATACCATTTTTTATCATATTGTTTGTTTGTTTTTATATATTTATATATGAAATAAATGAAATAAAAAGTAGCCTTAATTAAATGTATATAAAATAGGAAATAAAGCTGATTAAATCGGAATTTGAATTGGGAATTTACTGATAAATTTATTCACTGTGTTAGCGTATGGCCGATTTTTACGCTTGGGGAGGTCCGACATACTTTATTATTAAATTAATATCAAGAGTAAAATAAAACAAATAAAATTATCAACAATACAACGGAGAGAAATAAATTACGTTGTACACACCACGTGGCATAACAATAAACTAAAAATCAAGTTAGTTTTGCTAAAATAGTAAACAAGTCTCGCTTACGTACATATTTGGATATTTCTTTACTTCCCACCGCCCATGACTTGCGGACCGATATGCTAACTCTACTGATAATAAAAACTTTTTTAAATACTTTCCTTTTTATTTTCTGTAAATAAGAGATTATTTGTTATTAAAATAAAATCATGATTTTCCAGTTAAAAAGAGCAATAGTTATATTAAAATGTTATTTAAAATTACAAATACTAGACTTCTGAGAGCGTAGTATCGGAAGCAAAAAAGTATCGCACTGATCAAATCACAAAATATCAAAATTACTAAAACAACTAGTTGTGACTCTGCTAAACGACAGTGGTAGCAGCACTACACAGACAACAAATATGTGGATAATGGGATGCGGGTAATTAAAATGAGTGAGAGAGCAGTATGGAACGCTTTTAAAAAAATATGTCGCGCCTCCTTACATTTCTTCACTCAACAGTTTTAAACAGTTTAAAACATTTTTTGACAAGGTGTTTTAAACAGGTTTAAACAAAAAAACCAGTTTTTAACAAAAAAAAAAGATTTCTTTTACATGGTTTTTATCAACCCTGGATGAAATTACGGTAAATGTGACTCCAGAATTGTGTTATCCGTACCTAAAAACCCATTTAACTAGTCAGTCTAAAACATATACAATCCTTGATTTGGTTTAAAAGGTAAGAACTACTTTCAAGATAATATGCCCATATTGTTTCAATGAACACTGATCAGTATGAATAAAATGTATGAAGTGATTATTTAAATGCTTGGCGAATGTTTTCACCATTTAAAAGGTGTATTATACAGTGTATAATATTCCAATCACCAGATGGGTTATCCTTTTAAAGAAGTTTTGATTATTTACCGCAGTCGTTAAGCAGAACTTTACCTTATTTCAAGCTTGTTTATAGCAAAGTAGTGGGCAGAAAGCGGCCTAGCGAGCTATTCGAAAACACAATCACTAAACATGCAATCCTTGTTCGTGCTGACTACTATTGTATGTTAATATCTTCCCTCTTTACTTCTCCAAATACAATTCAACATGTTTACTTGTTCATTTTACATAAATGATAGAGTTTATATACTTGGTTAACTGTAACGTATGTTTATTCAAGTAATTTTGCGGTCCACAAAGCCATATGAACAATGATGCATTGATAAGTTAAATTTAAATAAATATAAACATGCTGACACTGCAAAGTGTCTCACTGGATGTGCTAGAAAGCTACTGTAATTGTTATAATTTTCATTAAAATAAACTTTAATTACGAACTCTCAGATGCGTTTTGCAATGTTTTATTCGTAAAAACTTTGTAACAAACTAGTTTATATTCAAGTAATTTGATTGTTTATAGGAAGTAACTTCAGACACCTCAATTTAAGCAATTACGCATAATGAGACATCTATTATGGAGTTTATTAGATGAGAAAGGAATTGTTTTGGAAAAGGGGTGAAAGATGTGAAGAAGGGATAACATATAGGGGGTTAGTGGAATTGCGAATAAAAGTGAGGAGTTTCTTTGGGGAGAAGGTGGAATAAGGAAACGTTGGGATAGTGTTCTTAGACTTTAAATGGTAGTTATGGTAGTTATACGGATTCTGTAGTGCTACAAAAAATGAGAACACAATGGTATCAAAAATTAGTTGAAGCCGCGTAATATGTTATAGATATTAAAGTATCAAGTATGTTATACGGATAATAACGCGTCGAAGTCAGCAATGTACTTCCCGAGGGCCTCTGGCACGAGGGAATGTACGTTGATCGAGGGTGTCATTATGCTACAACATCCGTGGTGCCCTCAACGTTTATTGTCCGACTAGTCCGTTATGTAATTCGAAAATTCTATGATATTTACGGTTGATTAACTTGACATCTATAATATTCATGTTAATATATTTCATTTAAAAAAGTAATAGTAATAATCAAAATTGCTTAAAAACACCGACTCTATGCAACACATTTTGTTTGTCGATAGCGCCATCATCACCATTTAGTTGTTATGTGTTGTGTACTAATGAAACTGTTAGCGTTATAAATTTGTAATGCCGCAGGGCGTTATGTATATTCATAACACCCTAGGGCGTTATTTATCATTTAATGTATCTCAAAAGAGGGTTATTATTACAAAATAACAGACTAGTAGAACATTAAAAATGTTAAGGAATGAAATATCGCTTATGTGGATAACCAGACCATAAATGAACCATCGTAAAAAAATAATGACAGCACCCTACAAATTTATGCAGTATCATTTTTAGTACTAATAATGTCTCTCTTACATTCATCCAGGAGGTTAATAGAACTCTATATCGATCCTGATCGCAGGATTGAATTTTGTGATAACATGATGCTGATTTTCCTAGCCGTGTTATCTATTCTGATGAAGATACATAATCTACTCTGGATGATGGAGGCACATACTTAACATCCAGAAAAGTTGAATGTTTTTGTACTGTTGGGGTTATAATCTAGGACCTATTTTAGAAACACTGGTGAAAATATCAGGAACTACTCAGAAACCAGCTCGTTCCCGCTCTAGCCGTGCTGTACCTAAGTCAGGAGGCCTCCGATGTTGCCAATAATGCTTTGTGACTCCAGCAAGATGAAGCGCTCCCTCATTACCGCGGTACTGTTCGGGATTACATTTTTCCTGGGCGCTGTTGCATTGGGAGCGAGGAGCAATTGAATGTCCGGCACGGTCTCCTGACCTCACGTGGGGTTACCTTAAGAATAATGTCTACTCTAATAGACCATTTCCATTGAGACCTTAAAAGAAAGCATCAGAAATGAAATCCTGGCGATTACCCCAGAGATGCTTTAAAATATTTAAAAGAATCATTATATTTAATTCTTCACTTACCTTAATTAAATTTTAATGGCGTACTTTGAAATGTTTCAATTAAAATTTTTAAATAATCAATTATCAGCGTCATTCGAAATGTCAATTTATGTCATATATTTTAATAATTTCTTATTATTAACATTGATATTTTTGTCAATGTCAAACTGTTAAATTTATCCTAACCCCATTTTATGAGGTCAAATGTGTAAAAAATTTCATTTTACATCAGCTTTATTTAAGTACTTGAAAAATATATTTAGTTTGCTTGATATAGTAGACATGATTTATAATCTTTCATCAGGAATATGTTTTTTTTAAACGCAAATACAAAAAAATGTGGATCCCGTGGAGCCCCTTTCAGATGGACAATTTTGCTCATCACCAAATTTTTCATTGCCTTTGGCCTTTAGAACAAGTGTACCAAATTTGAAAGCTTTATCTCAAAAACTGTGATTGCTATCGCGATACTACAGACATGTGAACAGATTTTTTTCCATAAAGTTATGTTATTTCATTATAACTCGTCGAGATTCGTCCAGAAATGCAATACACTTTTTTTCCCGAAATTGCATCTTTCTTCTTCTTTAATTCATTATGTCTTTCCTGGTGGTACTACATTCACCAAATGTAATATGTCACCTAAAATGTTGTTGAACATCATAATTGCCAAATTTGGGAATTCTCCTATTAGTAGCTTTTGAGTTATTGCGGATACACACATACACACACATCCACACACACGCGCACCGATAGACATCATCGGAAAATAGTCAGAATGGATTTAGGAGGGTTCAAAACGTATATATCAATCAAAATCTCGAGGTAAAAAAAAATCACGATTACTGTACTTCCTAATATTAGGTATAAGAAAGTAAAAAAGATAATTTTTGGCGCATAATTGAACAGGATATTGCCAAAGGATTAATCCTATTTTGATTTCCATATTTTTGGAACGAGATGGTTACCCTTAATGCAGTTTTTTGTGATGGTTGGCAACATCACTGGCCATCACCCTGTAGGTGATTAGCTAGACTCATACATTTTTGTTAAATTTTTTCGTTCTACAAAATTCTTAAGAAAAATGCATTTTTTAACATGTTAATTATGATTTATGAGTTATTTTGAAAAACACGTTTGGAAATGTTTGTATAGCTTTGCTATTTTCAGAGATATATATCATTTGTTGATTTTTCTACATTTCAGGTTACAGTATTTTAATATGGCTGCCAATTATAATTCTATAGGGAACCATTGAGTCGAAAATTCTTCCTTATCAATGTAAATGAATTTCTTTCTCAATGAATAATTTTAATATCTTTTATTTTCTAAAGCAATGGAAAATTTTGAATATAAAGAAGCAAATATAATTAATGAACATGTTCCGCAGTGATCTAATAAACAATTCAGATTTAAAATATGTTTACAGAAACGAAAATATATTTTACCAAGAAAGATTAAAAGTTCACAAACACACTTTAATGAAAAACTCAACTGTTTAAAGTTCACTGGCCCGTAACTGGGGTCCCGCGATTACTAAATATTTACATCATTGTTTCTAAATCTTTTCAAGCAATGATGAATTTTTTATTTGTTTATGTGAAGGCAATTAACTACTGTTTATAATAAACTTTACAAAAACTAATAAACAATATGTCTTAATGGTATAATATACGTAAGACTATACTGTTTTGCAGAAAACAATTAGGTATCTAGATTTATCCAAAAAATTTTATAATTCAGCTGGATTTATTAATGGAATATTTAATACACATTTAACGTAAAACAATTTCTACGATCTACAAAAGTTGTTATTTGTATTCATTGCAATTGTTTTCCTGGTTCATTATTCATTATTCAGGCAGCTCTTTGTTAAAAAAAAAAAAAAATATATGTGCCACGTTTTCACTCCTTGATATTCGTCTTATTGATATGTTTTTTGCAAACAGCATTTACACCATTTAAAAAAATGCAAGTTTATGTCATATCTTGGAAATCGTGTCACCCATGGAATTGGCAATAGGTTTATTGAATTCTACGTAAAAATATCTATTGATAAAAATCTTCACGGATTTTCTAACGGTTTCGAAGTTATTTAACATTAAAAAAAATCGACCATTTTCAGTTTTTTCAGTATAATTCAGCAACCTGAAAGCATACCACAATTCTCAATACAGTAATCAATTGGTCTCACAATTCTGCCCAATTTTGCTTATTTAACCGATACTGTAACTCTGCAAATAATAAAGTTAGCCATGTTAGATAGATAACGGCCACCCCACATATAACATCTGGGCAGTACAATACAATTATTGTATTTAATTTTTATGGTATGAAACGATGGGAATTTCTTTAACTTATACTATTTTGTCTAAAATGTCGTAACCGGCAAAAAATTATTTGATCATTTGTTATGTTCTTATTATTTTTTACAGCTTTTTTAATTTCTAATATTTCTAATAAATTTAATTTTTTACCTTTATATTCTGAGTGAAGGAAGTCGATCTTATCCAAATCTATGAAATGATTACTTTCTATACAGTGTGTTGACATGCCGGTGCTATGCATATTGCATGTCAACACAATGTATAGAAAGTAATCATTTCATAGATTTGGCTACGATCGACTTGCTTCCCTAAGAAAATAAAGGTAAAAAAATTAGATTTATTATACATATTAGAAATTAAAAAAAGCAGTAAAAAAAATAATAAGAACATAACAAATGATCAAATAATTTTTACCGGTCATGACATTTTAGACAAAATAGTGTAGTTAAAGAAACTCCCATCGTTTCATACCATAAAAATTGAATACTTTATAATTGTATTGTACTGTCCAGATGTTATATAAGTAAAGAACACGATTTAAAATCTAGGATCATCTGTACTCTTGAAAAGAGCCTAAAAAGCCGAAACACGTGTAAAGTTTTAATAAAATATTTTTTAAAAAGCAAAAAGTTTCTTTATTTTTACACGCTTTATATTAGTCTCACCTGTATGTATATATGTATGTATCTATCTATGTAACGGAATCTTTCAAAGTAATTTTCACCAACCTCAAAACGTCTGATTAAATTGAAAATTTGCACACGTATTAAGGACCGATGACAATACAATAATTTGAATGCGTATCGACGCATTTATCTTTAAAAAAAATTCTAAAGGGATGTCAAAGTTGTGTGATCGGCGCATTCGCCAAAATAACCTAATCTTTCAACGTAATTTTCACCAACTTCAAGACGTCTGATTAAATTGAAAATTTGCACACGTATTAAGGACCGATGACAATATAATAATTTGAATGCGTATCGACGAGCATTCTCTTAAAAAAAATTGTCTAAGCGGGTGTCAAAGTTGTGTGATCGGCGCATTCGCCAAAATATCGCATCCATGATAAGTTGGCAGAAAGTTAACCACTAATTGAATACCGTAACTCATACTTTACTTGAAATACAAGATGAATTAGTTACCAATTTACGATACGAATGTTTTTTTTAAGCATTTAATTCTTTCGTTTTGTCAAAATATACAGCAAATCAACAATAGCAATACAATAATTTGAAAAAAGAAAAAAATTCCGAAATAAATTCAAATCAATAAAATTTTAATTAAAAAATTTCGAAAAAATTCTTGAAGACTACGTTTGTTTTCGCTTCATGACTAAAAAATAAAAAATAAATCATAGTTTAGAAAACTAAAAAAACACGCTTTAATAGCAAACCGAACTAAAAAGTAAAAAACAAGGATAAAGTGATTGACAAAAAAAATTCTTTTATTGTAAAAAGCGTAAAAAAAAAAAAAATTTTTATAAAATATTTATAACACTTGATATCAAGCACCCCACGCTTTTTACAATAAAATGAATTTTTTCTGTCACTCACTTCATTCTTATTTTTTACTTTTTTAGTTCGGTTTGCTATTTAAGCGTGTTTTTAGTTTTTTGTACTATAATTTTTAATAATTTTAATAATGTTTCACAAGCAGTCAACCGCAGATTCAGTTCAGTATATTAATAGTAATGATTAATTTTTTATCTTTATTATAAACATACTCATCGAAAACTGTTGTTTTTAAAACCTAATCTGTAGAGCTACTGGCCGTAAGTCTATTGGTGCATAAAAAAATAATAAATAACAGCTAGGTAGTGAGCAACGCCCGATTGCAATTTATTGCTAGTTAAATATAAACTAGTGTACACAATGATAAAATATATCTAAATTTAAATTCATATTTATTAATGGAATATACAATATTTTTCCGAGGACATCAGTTCTATTTGTTTAACGGCATTAAAGACGCATTCGACATAAAAATTAGTAGTCAAACTTGTAGCATACGCGATGAAATGCGGAATAATTATAATAGTGGTAGAATGCCACGGTCAGTTAATTTTCATTGCAGGAATAATCTCAGCGTTCTCGAAAATGTCTATAAATTATTTGAATAATTCACATAAAAATGAACTTGTTACTTAATGCAGGCGTTCATCCAAATTAACATTTTCAAATGAAGATTGCTGGTTGGTTTTTTGTCAGCTTAAGTGGTCTGGATACTATGCAAGAAAAGCTCTTCACGCTGTTTGAGTCGCGTAACGAGTGAACAACTAGGTTAACGAGAAAACTGGTAAAACGCTACACACTATCATTAAACTTTTAAAATCGTGACAGCATTGTTTAAAATGTCACTTAAAATTCCCACTAATGGATAGTTCCGTATATAACAACAATCTTAACGGAAGTACTGAAAATTAATAACGATATTAATATGAATTAATATTAGAGTTTGTTAAGTTGTTAATTATTCATATAGAGCCTTCATAAATGATTAAAAACCGCGTAATCAATTGGTACTTTTTAACTTGTGACTTTGTGCCTTTCATATTACGGTAGTTCCTAATGAGGAATTTTGCACATTATGTATATGTCTAACACCATTTTAGATTTAATGCACTAATGCAACATTTATTGCAATTAAATGTATCTCTATCTCTTATTAACAAAATGAGAGGAACGAGGATCGAGATACATTCAAGCGCACTAATATGGTATAATGATTCGTTTTCAACCATATTTTACGGATGGGACAACCCAACGAGACTGTTAAAGGAAATTAATTGGTCACGTGGTATTCAATCATTTATGAAGACCCGTTATATAAACGGCTCCTCAAAACAATGACATTCTTCAAAAACCCTGGAATATTAACACAATAAAATACATTAGGTTCAAATCGGGCAAATGAGCATATTGCTGGCAACTGGTAACTACATAAGGCGCGGGCAAATGAGCATATTGCTGGCAACTTGTAACTACATAAGGCGGAAACACTCTGTAAACATTTTGCACCCTGGTAATTTCAATACCTTGCGTGAATTTTTTAATTCTTTTGAGTGATTGTAAGTATTTTTCCCTATTTTTAGTAATTGTAGTAATGATTGGGGATGTTGGCATCTCGTATGTAAATCACAAACGAACCATTTTTATCGATACGTTACTAGCTCCTAAACCATTCACTCTCTTGCTCTCTCTTCAGATCTTTTCGATCTTCTGTTAAAGGTCAAGATGTCATTCCATGAAAAGGAGCTTATCTCTTCTTACAAAACCGCCTCGGTGCCGAAAATTTCTCACCTCAGTCACCCAAAATGCCTCACGCTGCACCAAGAAATGGTATGACGTTTATTCATTCCTACTGTATCCTGTTTTGTATTTTCATTTTTTCTTAACCGCCTCTCAAGGTACCGAAATAACTCCTAGAGAATTCTAAGATTTTGTGTTGAGTAAAGAGAGACAAGGCCCTACAGTTTATTGTGGAGTCCAATGACATCTAGGGTATCGACAGTTCCGTCTCCCATCTTAATCCGAAACAAAACATCTAGGACGTCGACAGTTTCCTCACCTATCTTAATCCGAAACAAGTAATTGTGTAGGTAGGATCTTCCTCCACGTCCATCAGTGGTAGAAATGTTCAAAGAATTTCAATTAGCTGATTGAGAGTCTCCAGGCCCTGATTTGTTCGACCCTGTTACAAAGTCTCGAGTTTTTCTGCAATATCTGCTTTATCTCCAATGCATCTTTAATGTTCCATAAGCCCACTCATTAAGAGTCGTGATGATCTGTGATACGCAAAATGAATTTGGGTCCAAGACATGATTCCTGGGCTCCATGACTAACCAATTCATCTGTTTTTATGTCTGGCAAACTCTTAAGAACCTCCCCCCACTCTTAAACAAGGGCTGATCTCCTCTTAAGATAACAGACCGCTTCAGAGCCGCCTGGCTGTCAAACTATTTGTATAGTTGCTCCGTACATTCCTGATTTCTACTTTACTTTCCAACGCGAAGATGGCAAATATCTCTGCCTGGAAAACCGTTGTGTACGATCCTAGAGCATAGTTCTCTGCAATTTTTCATCTTCCAGGTAAATTCTTCCTTCCCAAAACAGTACGTCAGCCACACGAGAATAGTGGAGCATACCAAAGAGTCTGGAGAAGAGGAGTTATTTTCCTTTCTTCCATTCTTCCCTCATCGGAAGAGTGAGAGTATACGTCCTCTTTAATCTAAACTAGACTTTCGCCTGCATCTCCTTAAGGTGGAGATAGGGATTTCCCTTTCGGCCAGTTCAGAGATTGTCTTTCTATCTACATCTACATCGCTAACGTCCAGAGTTCCGCATTAACTTAATTAATTAATGGGATAGGCCGCTGTAGTCACCTTTTTATCCACGAGGATAGTGGAGTACTTTGAATCAATATTTTTAAGATACTTAAGGTACTTTGAGTCAATATGTTTAATATTCCTTGAGTATAAATTCAATATTTTGAGTAAAATCATCTTTAATTGATTTGAGTATCTTGAGTGTACTGTTTGAGTACGGAATAATTAAATATGGTGAACATTCTTTGGGTTCTTATTTTCCCGAGATATAACCGCCAGGTATTGTTTAAAGTCAATAATAAACAATAATTTTTAAAACCACATTTTATTAAAATATTCTTAATGAAAAATTATACTCTCAAATTTCAGTCAACAATTTCATTATACGCTTTCTTCACATGTTATTTTAAACACGATTAAAAGTTTTTAATTATCGAAGGAAATTATATAACGGTCTATTTAACAAGTTTTCAGCGAATGATAACCATAATACGCTACTTGTTACAACTTTTAAGAACAGAGGTGTGTGTCAGCGTTAAGCTTGGTTCTCCTCGTGAAACGCAGTAAATTTCTAGCATTATATCGGGAGCAGTTTTATCAATTATCAAACGCTTGAAACTTACCTCGGAACTTACTGATAATGTTAATTCAATAAAATAATTTGGAGCATTTTTTTTATCCTTACCAGAGTAATAAATCTTTCTCACACAATTAGTGGGATCGGGATAAATAACACACAATATTTCAAACTTGCAAGGGGTACAGAAATTCTCAAAAACATTTCAATTTGAAATCATCATCAACTTTAACTAGCTATTGTTATTTTTATGACCACTAATATTATGCTTTATTGTAATTTTAACTGTTATCACACATTCATAACTAAGGAATATTTTCAAGAAAACCGCTAATCGTAATAAAAATTTTTTATAAAGATTGGGTATTTCGCACTAAAAAACTTTAATTTTTCACAAAATATGTGTTAATATTCTGAAAAATAAATATTCTCTTGTGTATAAAAATGTAATAACTGTACAATAATGTCGGGTAATTGTAGTTAAACTGATGAAACTGAAATGATAAAGTTGTAGGAGATGGAGGTAATAGAGAATAATGCATCACTAGAGTAACACTGTTAAGGCTTACATACTTAAAAGCAATTAAGTAGTAAAATGGTGTAATTAGAGAAAAAAACAGCTTCCTAACGTAGGTGTAGTAGAATTCTGCCACCTGGCGTTTACATTGGTGACCTTAAGTTTATAATAAGTGGGTGTCAATTATAAATAAACCCATTAAATAAATCTCTAAATTAAAAGAACCATGCGTTTCCATTTTGGTCTCTCTAGGTGTTCAAAATTGCAATTTATTTTATTAGGAAATAAATGACTTGTCTACTTTTATATGTGAACAGGCTAATTTAAATCCTCATGAATATTTTACTAGTAAATCTAAAACTATCACGCTAACTAACAAATCACTTTAATGAACCTCGGTAAATATTTTTCGTTTTATTTATAACGACAATAACGACGAAATTATCATTCAGCCCACACAAAACGATTCGGAAAATCTAATTGGTTTTATTCGCAACATTTTTAAGAGATATTATGACTTTATTTACAATAGTGACTGACTATTGTTTTAATACAGCCGTCTGCTATATTCTGAAATATTAAATATCAAAACAGAAAATTTATATTTCTTTCCCAACAAACATAAATAAGTATGAAAATAATTAAAAGGGAGACGAAAGCAGCCTGTACAAATATCCTTTCTTCCAAATTTTCGGTTCCATTTTAGCGCTTGCAATCAATATATTTATGTCTGTATAATCGCAGCGTAAAACACATTAATATCTATCCAATGTAACTCTAATAAAATTTAAACTAGACATTAAATGCATATTTTATTTTTGAAGCGGAAACTAATAATACGCTATATATCAAGCGTTAACAGTAACACCATCGTGTAGAAGATGGAATGTATCATCTTAATAGTCGTGTTAATGTAACAACAGGTTTATGTTATGCATAGCAAGGTGCCCCTAAGCCGAGATGACAATCACTACAAGGTAATTACGTGTACAATCAACCACTTCCCAGCTACTAATAGCCTATCAACATTGCTGTAATCATTAATAATACAATATTCCATAATTATTACATACATACGTGATATAACTAGGTTGACATTATATGTTGTGATTAGACATAATACATTGGATTATAGGATTATATTGCCTAACACTGATAATAAACCTTTTCAAAAATAGTGCACAATCTTCTGAATTTGATTTTATTTGCATTGCTGTATACACGGTATTCCACATTAAGCTCCTCATATTAGTTAATCAGAAACAAATTTCAATTTATCAAATAAAAAACGGCCGACATTGCGAATAGCCCAAAGCATTTTATCTGAGAGGTTCATGTGGAGTATGGAATTTTCCTCAATTCAGTAGGTTTTTAAAAGGGTAGAATCTTAATTTTTTTTTTGAGAAATTGTGGATAAGATTTGCCGAAATTCGTCAGTGACACATGTTCGAATATACAGATATAAGAACTGAGCCATAGAAGTGTCGAGGCTGTTCGAAAGACCATTGAACGCGAAGAATTGCGACTCTAAAAAACAGTTTCACTACAACAAGGTATGTGGCAAATAAATGCTTAGCTGCAACGGGTCAACGACTCTCAATCAGGTTCATTCATCAAAGAGTAAATTCCTTTGATCTTATATCGTACCAAAGCCTCCTTATTTTGCCACTGACCCGCAGTCCCGAGGGGTAAGACTTGCTTGGTACCAAGAACGTTTCTAGTGGAATGAAGATAGTGCTCCTAATTCTGTTTGTGTTTACACGAGGGGGTAGACGTAGAGAAAGGGTTGAACTTTCCCATCAGTTGTGTGAAACCTACTTAGGACTTACGGTCTGGGCTACAATAACATTTGGAATATGGATTCTAGTCATCCTAGAAACAAATATTAATGCGCAAGAATATATTCACAGCATCTTGGAGTCAGTTGCGGTGCGATATCATCAGGGGTTAGAAAGCTAATCTTCCTAGAAATACACATTAATGCACAAGAACACATTCAGCCTTTCGGAGCCGATTGCATTACGGTATCCTCAGAGGTTGGAAAACTCTATGTTCCAGAAGAATAATTCCAGACCCCAGACTGCTTTCATAATCATACGGCTCCTACAAAATATTGATGTGAATATTCTTCCATGGCCCTCAAGATCTCCTGACCTTTCGCCAACTGAACGTATATAGGACAGGATACGCAGAGGGCTAGGACAATTACCAGTCCCACAAATAAACTTTAAGTGCTGACGACAGGAACTCTAGACAGTTGAATTATAATACATAAAAAATATATCGACCATTTAATTCGAAAGATGCACTGCAGATCTGTGAGCAAAATTGCGTGGAGCACCAACTCACCATTAGTTTTAAGATATATATCGACTGATGAAATTTTGATCATTTGATACTCTTTATAACCCCAATTCTTTCGCAAAAATTTCGAACTGCCTCAACGCAGCTTCCTATATGTAGGTATCGGTAGTGCGCTTAAAAAAAATTTATATGTAAATTTATTTCATGTAACATGTTTAGCAAACGGACTCCATCGCATTGCCAGAAACTATTAGAGATCGCTATTCCACAATAGACAGATTAATAGCCAGCATGAAAAAGACATTTTCAAAAGTGCCATCTAGAAGAAAATTATTTGAAGAAGTGCTGAATACGCCATGACTACCACAACGTGGTTAGAGGTGGTAAGCTAATATTATATTCATTTTAATGTTGTAAAGAGGGTGAACGAGAAATTAAATGCAAGCGATGCACTCTCTTTTTCACATACTCAAGGTGTTTAATGACCCAGCTGTTCGGATTGACCTAATTTTGAGTGTTCCGAAACAATCCCTGATTTCGTACACTGTGTGGTATTGTGAATTCCTTTGTTGGTATAAACTTCATATATTTTTAATATGCTCTTGTTGCCTCTATAAACGTTGAGAGGTCGTTTTCCTCATTCAAATGGATTTTGAGCGACAGCCGTCAAGTGTTATCTCCTGAACATCTAGAACAGATGCTGCTAATTTACTGGAACTCTATAAATAGGGAACTTGCCTATAATTTTAAAAATAAAAATAATACTAAAAAACATATCGTAACGTTGTAATAAAACGTGTACTTCACAAAAAAATAAGATTTCTAATTCCACGCGATCAGTATGAAGGATCTAAACAGCGATAAAATTGAAGTGGCCCGAAACGAGCTACTATTGACTGTGACGTCACACCATACAATATTCGGTAGTCGTCGCGCCGGGAAGCAACACAATCAGATGTTTACCAATTCCCATTCCAATTTAAAATCTTTATTCACAATTAAGTAGATTATTTACAACTTGTATGGGGTACAGAGTAAGATTTATATTAATATATACATATATTATATACAGAAAAAAGAAAACTAAAAATCAAGTCATTCATAAAATACTTAAAAATAATAATACAAACAAATTAACAAAGTATGACATTCTATATAAACATATGTACAATATGGTGTTATTAGAACTGTGGTTGATTTGTTAGTGACTGTTCTGATATAAATATATAATTGTGTTTTATAGTACCGCTTATTGTAGTTGTACAGATATTTTAAAATGACTGAACAAGGTTTTTCAAAGAGCCAATCTGATAATTTGCCTAAAGTGGATATGTTTATGGTGGCATCTTTTATACAAAATAGTGAAAGTTTTTCCCTTGGAGAGGTCCGCGGGGTCAAGGCAGAGAAGTATGTATTTTTTTAGCTTTTAGTAATAATTTATAAACATAAAATAGTTATGACTTGATCACGGAATAAAATGAAATAATTACAAAATGCTTAGTCGCAACTAAGCATTTTTAGCAGACTTAGTCTTATGTTTGAAAGAATTTAGAGTAATTCTTTACAACAGCCACTTCTATATTTTTCGTGTTTTTTTTGTACACACGTGTAAAGTGTCTCTATAGAAGACATTTGCTGCAAAGGAAATGTTGCGCAAATGTATAATTACCTATCGTAGGTATTTTCGTACTATGTTTTGGGGCAAGGGAAATAAGTGATTGTGTCGTGTTATCATTCACATAATAGATAAATGTAAGATTTGATTAGAATAAATTAAAGGGCAAGGGAAAGGTATTTGCAATATACTATATATACTAGAGGTAAACATTTTACTCTTCGCAGACAGTAGTGTTATTGAACTTTTATATAATTGTTGCACATTCTGTAGGATACTCTTCGCAGTTTTTTGAAAAGAATCTTGTGTTTGTCTTATAAACTTCATTCTTACAATACCTAATGTATTGACTACATATTTAATTTTCTCTCCCGATGGTGCCGACTGTATTGGCGAAATGCGTGGCAGTATGTTTTATAGTATAAACTAAGATTCATTCTTACAATACCTAATATATTGATCACATATTTAATTTTCAACTTTTATTCATCTCCCGATGATGCCGACTGCGTTGGCGAAATTTGTGGTAGTATATTTTACAGCATTTTGGTGTCTATAGAAAATTACTTAAATTTTAGTAGCACATTGAAAATTGCAACCCTCTGTAGATTCATATTTTTAAATAAAATGTCCTATAACTTTTTTATTTACTATTTGATTTTTTTCAAAGACAATGGATTTCTTCCTCGCTAACACTAACTTATAGCCCAAATTTCAATTCGATCGGACTTTTCTTTCTTTAGTTATCGTGCTTACAAGAAACGTGACGGACGGACAGATGAACAGACGGACATTTTGAAAATTTTTCAGAAATTCCTAAAAAAAAAAAAAATTTTTTTTTGACGGACGGACAGATGAACAGACGGACATTTTGAAAGTTGTTCAGAATTCGATGACGAACGAAATGATTTTTTCTCTGTGAGCGATATTAACGATTTTAGAAATGTCCCGATCAAATGTAATATACTCTTCGTAATCGTATTTGCGAAGAGTATAATAATAAATAGCTGTTTACTTTCGCACCAGGAAATTACCTTTACTTAGTATCACTAAATTATATTCTATCTACTAATCTTATTTTCTAACATTGTATACACATTTTTTCTTTAATCCTACCCTAATTAAAATTCAATAATTCGGAATTCGGAATATTTTATTGCCCGCCTGCGAAAAACTAGTAGATAGACATAATAGTATTTAATAATGTACTTACATTAAAATGATCACACACATGTAGAGACCTACTGCTCTGTGAAATGTCTTTTTCATTTCTTCTACACGCTTTTGCCATTTTGATCGACGAATCTTATCTTCTGGCAATATTATAAATACTTTATCTGGCACTTTCATTGTAGTATTCTTACACAACGGTACAATGCAATATTTAAAATAAGGAGTTTTTGTTTCCATTTTAAGTATACACTTAAAATTTATCTGAAATCAAGCGGTCGAGTGCTGGGATCTCCGCCGTCGTTTGTAAATTGTATGGTGTGATGTCACGACTACTCCTGCGCTTTTGAACCTGTTTGAAACGGTTCGCTCGCGCGCGAAACTTTAATAATTTATAACAAATTTATTATTGGGAATTAAGGCGTCATATTTTGCATATCTTATTTTTTAGTATTGTAGAACATTTTTATGAAGTAAAAAAAAATGTACAAGTTCCCTATTATTGGTGTGCATTGTTCTGTATTTAGTGAAATATTTATTGCTCCTGTTATTTTGGATATTACAAAATCGCCAATTAAATGGTAATATATCATCTATCACATCTTTATATCTGTATCTCAGCGCAGTGTCCTGGATCAGCCCCTGGTTTTTACGTCATATACGATTTACTCGCGGACCTTAGTAATCATACACAAGTTACATATATGTCTAGAAAAGTTGTAAAAATTGGTCCAATCTAATTGTGTATTCTTTGAAAGAAATTGTTCACAACTTTATCAGTTTCTTACTGAAATCATCACTTGAAGAATGTAGACGTCATAAAAGCATATGTACATATAGTGTTTGTGTAGTAAAAAAACTAATGGGTAATTTTATTGAAGTATTATATCCTACTGTTTGTTTTTTATAGTTCTTAACACAATCAGGATGTTTGTATGGTAGCACTGGGCCAGAAGTGTAGAGACATAACAAGTGACTAGTTTTGTTTTAATTGTAAACTAAGGCATATGTGTTATGTCGGGACACACCTTGTATTTATTTAATCTTGTTTTCATTCTTGTTCTCGAGAAGCACTTTTATTTTGTTCCTTTTTTGTCAAGCCTGTTTTGCGGCTGCCTGTGTGGGGGTAAACATTATCTCGAGCACATGTTCAAGCTTAGCAGCATCGTCTCCCAGGTCGAGCAGTTGTAAATATCGCAATTTTACTCAAGCCGTATTTCACGTTTCTTACCCCAAGTGATTTTAAGTATCTTCTTACCTTGTGTCATTATTTTCAGCTTAATATATTTTACCTATAAATTCTACCCAGCCTTTTAAAGTTGCTAGAACTTTATTACTTCACTCTAATGGCGGAATTTTTGTTTACAATTAATGTTGTTAATTTATTTTTTCATATTTTTGAGTTTTTATTATAACTATACGTTTTTACGACCTCTTGGGAACACTTGTTTTTGAAAATATCTTTTAAATAGTTGAAACATTACATTAAAACGAAAATTATAATAAACAAAATATGCTGAATAATATAAATATATATTTTAATATACAGAATTGGGGTTGAAACGAAATTCCGGCAGTTTGGCTCTCTGGGCTGAAATTCTGGTTCCAGCTGGATTTTTATTTCGTTCTGGTCAAATCACAAGTTTTTAAATCAACTTTAAAACTTTCTATTTTCAATTTTCTTTATATACCTAAAATATTACCATATTAATTGTCACCATGCAAAAAGAGCCTCGTCCATTTTAATACAGATTTTGGGCCAAACGTGCCCAAGGATGAGTTACATTTCAGGTTAAACTCCATTAAGTGCTGATTAAAAAATTACTACTTTTAGTTCACAAAACCCCAGCCGGACTAAGTTATAAGGTACTGTTGGTACCTACTGTTGTGTCCATATCATGACCATTACGCTAAATATCTTGCAGATAGTTTACGGACACCATCTGAGAAAATCAGTGATAATTTAGACAGTTCCCAAGACGATGCACTAAAAAAATCTCACCAAATATGAAAATTCTTTTGAATTTTTCCGGCGGTCAATAAAATCCAAAATTATTTCATTATTATTATTACCGGTGTGCGCTATAAAATGGTATATGTTTCATCCCTGGGTGCTCTTGGAACAAAATAGGGGTGATCCTTTCTTCTACTTAGTAATTTTCGCGAGAAGTCTCAATAAAAATAAAGTAAAGAATATAACAATAATAATAAGAAAGATAATTACTTCAAGATATGAAAAACAAAAATACAAAACAAAATCTTTTCCAATATCAGAGGCTCCCGCTTGAAATTTTGCGAAGTGCCCAAACGTGTTATATTTGCTATAGGTTCTACATCACAGTGGGCCGCAGTGAAATGACTAAATTGAAAACTGGAATAATAACGTGGTCGATGTTTTACTAACTTGACTCTTCAAACGAAAATTGCCGATTTAATCTGTGTGTTCTCAAACAGATGTAATTCTTGTGGGAACAGGTGAAAACAAATTAACAATTTTTATTTCTCTTAATATTGTTTTGTAATAATACATTTACATAGCTCCATTTTCAATAAAAGTATCACGAACTCAAGGTACATCAGGCGATTTAACTCTTGTGCTGTAGCTTGGCAAATTCGGTGTGAAGGAAGTTTTTGTAACTTTTTCCTTTTTTTTGCGAAATTACCTAAAAAGGAGTTGGCAACATTGATAATAACATAGTCGCTGCTTTATTAACTTGACTATTATAATGATAATAATTGTCGACTTATCAATGCTGTGGGTTGCTGAAAGATCCAACCGATCTGGTATTCCAGCCAAATGTCGGTCCATTCTATCCATAAAAATTGTCTCAAAGTTTCATATTAAAATCTTCATGACTTCCCAATTTCTAATCGTAAGAAAATCAAAAATGCAGCAGAAAATGGTTTCTTCTAATTAATATTTTCTGAAGTGGGTTAGAAACTTCTTTTATAATTGTTTACCAAAAGATATGCGAAATTTTCCGTCTAGACAATATAAGCAATTGGTTAGAAAATTTTTAATTGATAAAAATTGTTATAAAAGAATTTCTAGGTCTCAGCTAATACATCTTACATGAATACTTACTTAGTTAATTGCGTTCACATTCTACACGCTTATTTTGCATATAATTCAAAAAAGTATGTATGTATATGTACATGTATTTTTGTATGTAAATTTGTGTGTGTACTACTAATTTTGTATCGTGTATGTTTTATATTTAAATCACTAATGTAGTTATTATATTCTTTGCTTATATACTGTTTATATACCATTTACTTACTGTTTATATGCCGTTTATATACTGTTTATACTGTTTTTATATGTTCTGTATTTTGAGTTACCAAATGTACAAATTTGTATGGAATTAGTGAATAATATTATTATTATTATTATTATTATTATTACTATTATTATGCCAGTAGTACTAAAAGGGTGTTCTACAACTATCTATAAGGATATACATTAACAAATATTTATTACCTCATAATGTGACACGTGATCATTGAACCATAACCTTTCAAATGTTCATTGCACTTTAAATCAACTCCCCTTTAGATAAAAATAAATATTAAACATCACAACAATTTCGGTTGGTAATTTATCAATTGATTATAAATTAGGGGGCGCCAACTGTTACAACACAATCTTAATATTTATATTTTTTGTTTGCTTCAAGTTAATATTTGCAACAAAACTAAAATAAATATTTGTCGGTTTTATGACTCTTCTAGAAGTATTGTGTGTGTGTTGTTCATTTACTTGAGAACTATTTATACTGTTTGGTGACACTTTTATCAACTTAATGTAAAATTACTTGCATATAAAATTATTGCTTCCCGTGCATAAATGTATAATATAGACACTGTTACGTTGAATAATTACAACTTATCGGACAACTACAATGACGAAAGACATTTTTATATTTCAATAGAAAAAGAAATTAGCGTATATGAAAATGTAACGATTTTTAATCGCTAGATATAAGGCTAGATTTAGGCGATTAGAAAAAACATACATTTTAGTAGTGATGCGCAGGGTATTCAGCCGATTCGGTCTATTTTCATGATATTCGGCACCGGCCAAAGAGGCTCAGACGGTCGGTCACCGGAACAAGAAAATTCTCCTCGAGATTTGTCATTTTGTAAGCTATTTGGACGTTTAAGGATATTTATTTTAGTTTTTCGCACTGATTTCAAAGCAAACGCCACAGGAATTATTAATTGTAAAGTCATGGGTTATAAAAAGAACATTGAAACATTTGGAACATTTATGTTTTATGCGAAATTACTTTCCATAATTAATAAAAGATAATTTTGATTATTAAGTAATCAAAATATCGAAAATATTACATCTTCAAACAGACGATTTTTGTTTACTAGTTCAACTTTGGTTTACTTTGGTTTCCTCAAATGATTTATTTAGGTAATCGCCTTTCTTATATACAGGGTGGAGCAATAGTGTGTCTGACTTTGATATCTTGAGTTCTATGATGGTTAGAAATTTGATTTATAAACGTAATGAAAATAGACAAGGAAATCTATAACAGGAAATTGTTTTCAAATATATAGGGTTAGCCAAGACGATTATACAGGGTCAAGTAACATTTTTTAAAATGAAATGGCATATTATATATCAGAACATTTTTTGAAACCTCTTGGTGGCCTCCTTTCACTTATGTATTATTATTGACTTTCTTCCAACCACTTGGATGTTATTATTTTTTTTTGTTGAAATTATACCATTTACACTTGTACATTAAAAATATCATTACAAACACAACTATCGATTTAAAGAAAATATATGTTAGTACCAGTTATGAGACATCTGTGTGATAACACTCAGCTATTTTTACTTCCTAAAAGTATACATCCAAAAGGATTTTTAAATTTACAACTTCTTGAACTGAATTTTCTCAATTTTTTTAAATAGAACACCCTAAATCTTTTTGGACGATGTGATGTAGGATTGAAAAAGGAACGCGTATTGTACGTACATTCCTATGGCTATTTGTGACCATTTTCAATTTATTGAACAATAACTGCAAAATTAAGCAATACCAATTAAAAATGGGTTTTTTTTTCAAATAGTTCATGAGAAGGTATTCTAATAAGCGTGTTACATGATGCCATTAAAAACATCACACTAACAACAATCCAAAGTTTGAAGGAAAGGATAATAAATGCTTTTAGAAGTATCACTCGGACAATTTTATGAACAGTAGAAACCTCATTCCAAAGACGCATAGAAATGTGTGTCAATCAAAATGGGCAACATGTGGAGTACTTTTTATAATATCTTCTCTACAATTATAAAAAAATAAATTTTTAATTTTTATTGCTGAATTTTGCAGTTATTGTTCAATAAATCTAAAATGATTACAAAAAGCCATAGGGATGTACGTACAAAAAAATGTTCATTTTGCAGTTCTACATCATATCGTCCAAAAATATACATTTGAAAAAATTGAGAAAATTCCATTCATATAGTTGTAAATTTAAAAATTATTTTTCGCCACCGTGTATACTTTTAGGAAGTGAAAATGGCTGAGTATCATCACACAGATGTCATAACTGGTACTAATATATTTTTTCTTAAAATCGATAATTGTGACTGTTGATTATTTTAATATACACGTGGAAATGGCATAATTTCAACAAAAAAAATCATTACATCCAAGTGGTTGGGACAGAGTCAATAATAATACAGGAGTGGAAGGATACCATAAAGAGGTTTAAAAAAATGTTCTGATATACATGGCATTCCGTTTAAAAAAATGTAGTTGACTCGGTAGGATCGTCTTGGCTCACCCTGTATATTCAAAAATAATTTCCAGTTATAGACTTTTTTGTCTAGTTTATTTACGTTTTTAAATCAAGTTTCTAGCTATCATAGAACTCGACATATCGAAGTCGAACGCAGTATTGTCCCAGCCTGTATTTTAAGCTTTTTTCTTTTTTCTTTTCTGAATTGCTTTATTATTTTCACGGTGACATGTATCTCTGTTCTGATTCGCCATTCTTTTACTGGTTCTCTTAGATTATTCTACAAACGAACACAAGGGCCGTGAGGAAATTTTCATTATCTAGAGGAGATGGTGTGATTTCTTCTAATAATCTTCTTTCTTCTTACGACGCTTCGTTTCCCATTCTATAATTCTTCGAATTAATCTTCCAATGTTCATATTTTTGCTGTTCTCTTGAATTTAAGTGAGAAAAGGTCTCTTTTAATTTTTATTTTTATCTGTTCTTTTGCCCTTTGTATATCTCTTTTTGCAGAATCATCCCTTATTATTAGTCTGTCTATATTCACATTCCCTCTCTCTTATTCTTCGTTTCAGCATTTTACTCTTGTTTCTTTTTCCCCATTTTAACCTATTGATGAATAAAAACTTTTTATGAAATATGTACTATATACTTTCAAAATAAGCTCACATTTATAAAACTTCATTCCCCTGACTAAAACCTTCTAGCTTCTGGCAGCGGTCAACCGCGGGATAGATGCCACGGGCATGATGTTTTTTCTATATTTTATGTATATAAACAACAATAAATTAATTCAGCTCTGTGAAAACTACATGAATATTTAATAACAGTAAATTAAGTTATTTATTTGCTATGTATAAAAAACATTTCGTCACGCATTTATTACGAATATTTAAAATCTTACTCCTACTATATTTTGAATTTCCCTTGGCAACGATACATTCCTAGATACACTCTTTAACTAACTGATAGTTAAGGTGCCTG
Organism: Rhamnusium bicolor; assembly: GCA_029963845.1. NCBI lineage: Eukaryota > Metazoa > Arthropoda > Insecta > Coleoptera > Cerambycidae > Rhamnusium > Rhamnusium bicolor. Next base: position 837,719 of record JANEYF010005822.1, read on the forward strand.
AATTTAAGCAAAAATAATAAAGAAATATTAGTTTTAAATATTAGTATGTTATCTACAGAGATTATATTATTCAAATAGTTTAAGGTCCTTTTGCATTCTCATGTCGAGGTCGTGTTCAAACGATAAACTAAATGCATATCAGCAAAGCAGCAATCATGCTGTAACCGACTGAAATAGTTTTTTCAGTACCGTCCCCCCACTATTTTCAATTTATTTCAGCAAAGAAAAAAATCGTACTTTATTCATTACAGTATTTCACAGATATTATCTCTATTGTATATTTTGTTACACCTATGCAGTAGGTATAATTATGTACCGTCTTATTTCAAGAGAAATATTGTTGTTAGTTTCATTCTTTCACAGAACTAGTTTATAGTTAAAATAATGGAATCTGAAAAGATTTAGAGCCTGTCCTGTCCTGTCTCTGAGCTAAATTTTGCATATGTCGTATTTGTCAAAATACTATTTTATTGGTTTTGTGCAAAATACATTTAGTTTCTTTCTCTTTATGAGATTTTTATATAATTTAAAAGGTAATTACAGTATTTAAATGTTTATTTTTGTACACGTTTTTAAGATCTACTGTGTGTGCAAATTTAGTGGTATTATTCGAATGTCTTATTAGGAGGTCAATTTTTGGAAAATATTATTTCTCAGAATATACAGAAATAATATAGAATGGTATTTGCAGGTATGTTTTAAATAATAAATATTCTTAGTAATTTTGAATCTGTCGAGTTGTCCCCAAAAAATAAAAAATGGAAATTCCGAACAGAGCTCAGAGCACTGATGAAGCCGCCTTAATAGCTACTAATTTTCTTACTATATCTAATATAATTGTTAGTAATTTCCATTGAGATTATACCGTTTTATATTTATTTCGACTACTCTTCCTAAATAGGAGATACAAACATAAATTTCATTACAGTAATTTTCAAACGCTACTTAAAATAAATGCATGCATAAAATAAATTATACCCTTTTCAAAATACTTAATACCGTAAAATAGGTATATTTATTTGTATTCCTACATAATTACTGGAAAATTACATAATTACGACAACTATTTTCATATTAATGTTTTAAGAATAAAACTAAATTAATTTATGTAAATGAGCAGACATTATACTGAACGACCTATACATATTTAAAAACCTATATATTGATTTCCCATAAAATAATGAATACGATGAAAGGAGTAACTGCTGAAATGAGCAAATGACGAAAGTAATGACTATAATATCCATTACGCTCTATGTCATTAATATTTTCAAAGAATAGTATTTATTTGTCTTAATGTATGTGAAGGTAACCCTGTCCGACAGCCGTCAATTCCTAAGTTATGTTTTAATAAAGTATAATATTTAATTATAATTTAACAGCTCAATCTTTCACTTTAAGTTGAAATCTAAAATTTGGCCTATAAAATACGAGATAAAATTATATTAAGATAATTTTATTAGTTTCATTATAACAATCTCGATAGTAATTATCTGGATCTAATCTATATGCAATGTTTTTGTTATATTCAGCGGAAAAGTTAACATTTTCCTTCATGCATGAGATATATCTTAGAATTTGCCTACTATATTTATATGTAATAAATTTGCTGGGTTTTTCCAAGCTTTCTGTATAAATATATTATTACTAAAGCTCGGACGATAGGTATCGGTTCCAGTGACGGTTTTTATGCAGACAATATTATATTGTAAACACCTGAAGCATTTCCAAACTACAGAAATTAATACATGATAAAATGAAAATTGTCATGTTTGATATTGCTACAAAAGACAATCATTTATCAAAGAAATTTTACTCTAGTTTTGAGAACGGAATCAGAGAGTATTCCGAAACGACAACTCTAGTTATCTAAAATATTTGATATTTAAGTTTCATTTCTCAGATTAAAATTTCAAGCGTCACATTTTTGGATAGGAAAAAGCATTTTTTTCAAAAACCAACCTGTGACTGATCTGGCGCAGAGGATTATTTAACAATTTTTTAAAATAAATTATATGATAGTGGCTTAATACCCACAGAAGATGAGAAATAACCATTATAGGGTGCCACAAATAAATAAAACATAAAAACATACCACATAAATTGGACAACCCTCCAACCAAAGCCGGAAATGCACGGACGAGAGTTACACAGTTGAAAAAATGCGGACAAACAAAATCAATTTCCTCGACTTTGTCAGAATCGAAACCGGGATTTGAACCCGGGAGTCTATAGATGGTAAACCAGGTACGTTTGTCACTTAACGCTCTGGCCCACTGCGCTACTGAGCTCGGTACTATAGACAATATATGAGTGAATTTTATTCTATTTTAAAATGTTAATATATAAACTAGTTTTATTGGCTACCGTACTATATTAAATAAAATGGTAATAGATTATTTTACAAATGCACTAAACTGTGGCAATTGTGGGAATTTACGTAGGTACCTGCGAAGTGAGTCAACTGAATAAATGGGAAGACAGATAACACATGCAGTTCATCAGTACATTGGATAACGTCGAGTCGTATGTAGCAACATTGCGAAATTATAGAGCCGAACGGTCTTTTTAAAATCACTCATTATAAACCTTCACAGGCTACAGTAAATTTGTGGATTCTGGATATCCCGGATCTGCAATTTGACAGTACAAGATTATACTGCAGTAACTGTGACAAAGCACTTTTCTGGGCATGTAACACTAATATTAATAAACAGATTTACTAAGAAAACCAGGAAATGAGTGTGAGTGGCTTTATTAATAGTGACAAGCAATGTAATTTTAACTTAAATTTAGTGGAAGTCATAGTTGTATGTAACATACCGTGGTCAAAACTAGATAATCCACTTTTGCAAAAGTGTATTAGTGGTAAGTATAGCAATGTTCAGGTGTCATCATAATTGACACTAAGAAAAAAATATTTATCAACGGAGTGTGACAATATTAAGACAGCAAATTTCTTCTGACCTGAATGGGAAATACATCTGGCACGAAGGTGGCAAATGTTTTAGTAGGTGGATTGGAGGAAAATTGTTCAACTTGCGGACACTTGATTGCCTCTAAAGTATTAGAATTGTACAAATTCTGGCATTATAGTGGACACAGTGCACTCAACTTTACAACAATTATGGTGCGACAACTATGTAGAAAATAGAAACAAGTTATTATTATTTGTTACCAATGGAGTTAAATATATGAATGCTGCTAAAAGAATATTGAATTAAACAAACCAGAATATGCTTTATATAACATGCTTAGCACATGGGTTTCATAGGACTGTTAGGGAGTATTATCCTAATGTTGATAAATTAAGATCTAGCGTAAAGAAAGTTTTCCTTAAAGCACCAGATCGTGTACAGTTATTTCAAGAAATTGTTTTAAATATACCATTACCTCAACAACCCATTTTAATACGACGGGGAACGATGGGGAACTTGGCTAGAAACAGCATTACTATTACTGTAATTTTGAACATTTAAAATCTGTTAGCAGGTATTAAATCCAGATGACGTAGTTGCTATTTGTCAGGCTCAACAGACATTAATGGATTCAACTGTCCAAGAAAATTTGAAGTCCATACACTGAAATTTTTTACGAATTTCTCTAGCTATACGCTACCTCAAGCACAGAACAGAAACATAAAATTTACTATAATTTCTGAAATAAATATTCGATCTTCAACAACATATTTCTCAATTATCGGGAAACATTTTTGAGACAGTAAAACAAAAATTTTAAACTGTTTGAAAAACAAGCCCGGATTTGTTACGATGACTGATGTAACAGACCTTGTAAACGGTAAAGAAGTAGACGTTTCTACAGCAGGCATAAATGTGGTGACTCTGCGAAGCTTCAGATATTTTAAGTATGCACCAGTTATATCTGTCGACGTTGAGTGGTCCTTCTTACAATATACATAGATTTTCAATGAAAGACGCCAAAGTTCAACTCCAAAACGTTTAGAACAACTATTAGTAATGTACTTTTATTATTGTAAGTAATTCGTAGTGAAAAATAATTATGTGTGTTTTAGTTCAGTGTTACATATACCAATACCTCCAATCCTCTTCCAATGAGTGTTTATAATAAATTGACTTTATCAACTTTGGGTATTATGGAATTCGTCCAAAAAATTACAAGGTAAGATATATTGTGTCATACATGCATGAACATATTTACACGCTGAGACATAACCTACAGATAATCCTGGTTTTAACGTCATAAATACTTAAATTCCGAACTCTACTCATTACTGTTAAAAAAACTTCAACTAACGTTTTTATTCTAAAACTGATATACTTACTTGAGTTTAAAAATACCCTAGGAAAAGCCGTTTGTACAAAATTTTGTATTATACATAATATGCTACAGAAACTTAGTTCTATTGAAAGACTGCATAGTTATAACGAAAGTTTCTTGCCAGCTAACATACATACATAACACAGACACAAATATTTACGTCCAGATATACTCAGGTGACTACTCTCTTCCAGTGTTGTGAAGCATATAGTCTAGTTCACAAGTTAAAAACGGTGTTAATTAGTGATAAAGGTCGTAAAAATATGGGTGATAGCTCATTGGATTCGGAATGACGTCTAGAAAAATTGTATAAAAATTGTTTACCAGCGCATAAAAAATTGCAAAAGATATTAACAAATTAAGATAAAAAAAAGGCATTTAGTTTTTCGCAAATAATTCAGAAATTATTAATAATTAAGAAATTTAAAAAAAATATTCTTAAAGAGGACGAAATTTCTTTATAAAAACGACTTAAATATCCATTGTCATATCTCTAATAGTTTAAAAGATATAGAGCACTTTAATTTCTGTAGAGTAGCAAAATTGAAAATTCTATAAAAAAAAATCGAAAAAAAATTTTTTCTATTGGTTAAATATATGGTTGTTTTTAGTTTTTTTTTTCTATAAAAAAATATTAATACATTCGACCATTGTTTATTACAAATTGTTTATTAAATAAACAAATAAACTTTAAGCGAAAAAAAATTTTTTTTTTACTTTGTAGAAAATTGCAAACGATAAATTATAAAAAAAAATCTTTTGTTAATCTATCATTTAAATAATGAAAAAAGTTAAAAAATGATTAACAACAATTTTGTTAAGAAAAAAATTTTTTTTAAACATCATAATATTCCACTAATAATTTAGCAAAAAATTTTTTTCTAAAATATGCAACTAATTCATTTGTTTATAACATTTTTTTAAACAAAATCACTAAAAATTTAAAAATTATAAAATCTAATAGTGTTTTGATTACAAAAACAGTAACAAATATTGATAAAAAAAAATTTTTCACCTTTTTCTATGGTTTATTAGTTTTTTTGTTAACGTAAAAGATTAATAACTAATGAACTATAACAATTAAAAATATCGTGATGTGATTATTTCATAAAGTATACTTGTCACAATGTATCCCAGCATCACTTATAATTTTCAAGTCTTTAGTTTAACAATTATCTAATTATAAACATAAACGTGAACTCCAAAAAAATTTGTTAATTAACAATAAGCGCATTTTATGAAAAATGGATGAAAAAAAAATTTTTTTAAGTGGATATTGTTCCTTGGGATGTCTAGATGATCCGATAATTTTTTAAAATTTTTTAATTAATATTTCATAGCTAAAAAAATTTTTTTTTGTTGCTACGGTCGGATTCTGAGGTCTGCGGCAGCATCGCGCTCGCCGCGCGGAGCACTATTTTCACCATTAAATTAAAATTATTAATAATGGAAGTACAGTTCCGGGAGTTAGGACTTTTTTATCCGAAATTTCTTCCTCATTAAGAATCTTTTTTTTTTATTTCTTAATTATTAATAGTTTCTGAATTATTTGCGGAAAACTAAATGCCTTTTTTTATCTTAATTTGTTAATAACTATTGCAATTTTCTATGTGCTAGTAAACAATTTTTATACATTTTTCTAGACGTCATTCCGAATCCAATGAGCTATCGTCCATATGTTTACGACCTAATTAACACCGTTTTCAACTTGCGGACTAGACTAATATTTAAGTGCAAATTTCGCTGTTTTTTTTTCTACTTGAGTATGGAAATCAGTTTATCGTTTGCATGAAAAGAACAAACTAAAATTTTCTTAAAATTTATTCTTGAATTTAAAATAAATATGAAATATATATCTACTATAACAAAAAGTTGATTGAAGATGAAGTTACTTTGTGAAAATCCATTTTGATTTAAAAAATTATAAACACTTTTTATTACTTGTCTAATTTTCACTTTATTTGTTATTTTACAGACAGACAATTAAAAATACTCCTTGATTTTATCAATAACACACATAATAATATATCTTTTACCTTAGAAACAGAGAACGATAATAAATCGATAAATTTTCTCGACAACTATAAAAAGACATTAAACATCATTTTCCTATAATATTTACCGCAAACCAACTTTTACAGACGCCACTATACCCTTAATTCCTATAACCCTCTCTCCCACAAATTAGCCGCATATCAATCTATGACACACCGAGCCTTCAGCTTACCTCTATCTGAGACAGATTTAAAAGAAGAATTAGACACAATAAGACTTATTGCACATAATAGCGGGTACTCTCAAAATATAATCAACAATTTAATCTATAAAAAACAAAATAAGTCCCTGTTGAAAGAACTTTATCCCACGATTAACGAGAAAAAAGTTCAAACATACATTTCATTACCATATTCAGGTCAGCTCTCCTATTCAATTAGCAACACTTTTTCCAAATTTAATATTAAAACATCTTTTAGTTCTAACAAAAATATAGGCAGATATCTTTTCAATGCAAAACAAAAAACTGATATCTCTAAAAAATGTGGTGTAAATCGGTTAGATTGCCCAGAATGTAACGCCTCATATGTAGGTCAAACAAGTAGATCGTTCGGAGTAAGATATAGAGAACATATTCACACACAGAAACGACATTCCAACTTTTATAAACATCTAACAGATTCTGGTCATACAATAACTGACGACCATCAACCTAAAATATTACATATTTGTGGGAAAAGTAAAAAACTTAATTTATTAGAAGTGTTAGAAATTAATAAATTAATTAGGAATAAAAATTACATGTTATACGACCAAATAGATTTAAATAATTCTCCGTTATTAAATTTATTCAGATAAACTGCTGCTAATAAAAATCACACCATAATATAATTTACAAGCTTGAAAAAACCCCTACATTTAAAAACATAACATCTGTACAAATTTGAATTATATTATCAACCATAAAGTGACCCATCCCTCTATTTAGTTCAGTTTATATTTAAATAAAAGTAAAATCTGTGTATAATTTAGTTTACTTGAAAATGTCCGAATAGGATGAAACTAATTGTAAAATAACAAATAAAGTGAAAATTAGACAAGTAATAAAAAGTGTTTATAATTTTCTAAATCTACTATAACATACTATCTACCTATGAATCTCAGTATTAGAACGGATGTGGAAACAAACAATTCTTTCCTAAAGTTTTAATTACAATTTGCAAGCTAATTACTTAAGAGACGTATTCTAACAACGAAGATTAAGTGCTTTGTAATGATGGCTAGGCTGGGAACATTAATTTAAGGAAGATGATACAAGTTGTACTTCATAGATAACATTCTGAAGCAGTTGTGTTAGGGAGTTTAAGCAGCGTCCTGTATGATTAACTGTTCAAGCGGCCCACTAATCGTGGGAACATGGCGAACACCATAATCTACTTAGCTACCGGATTACGAGTATCAACCGGATTCCATCTGAACATACAAGTAATGAGTCACCTTCTGATGGGTATTTTCTATTTAATGCTTCTGGGGGTGATGGTGTTGCGTGAATTTATACATAGCACCACCCATGTCATGAATATATAATCACACTTTTTCATCTTCAACTGTGTGGGTTATTTTATCTCGCTATATTATCTTGTCACGCTTTTACCTTTTTAAATTGTTAATTCTTACCTTCTCTGCTTTAGTCAGCCGTGAACAGCTAGCAGCATGATTTTTTATTAAAGGAGGCTTAATATGTTATTATACTCGCATTAAAATATAAATTGATCTAAATTTACTTCGTGTTTATATCACTTAGACAATTTAAATCGAAATTAAGATATAATTTATAATTAGTATTACATTTTCCACTATTGAGATAAAAAAATTAATCGTTTCAAAAATAATCTGCGTTCTTTATGAATTTTCCTGGAATTACAAGGTGAACTAAGAAGGTGCGTGACCATATAATTATATTCGAATGAGCAGCAGATTTTATTTTTGTGACGTCGTTTTTCGTCTAACCTCAATATTTAAACGTGACCATTTTCACTGTCTTCTAAGAAAATACATAATTTTAACGCTCTTTAGTTTTATTCGTTCAAGAAATTAAACACTTTAAATTTTAACAAATTAATTTTTAGGGGGTACAGGCAACGTGTGCTTTATATTTTAGGTACACTATGCATCAAACAAATTTACAGCAAAATGTTAACGTCATTTTATAATGCTGGATTATGTTATTTTTCAAATTCAAGAAAATGTTGTTGCGCCAATAGACCGTGATAATTACAAAATGTGCTCAAAGGTGACTTTATCGGCATTAAAACATAAATTATTAAATGTAGTCTGGACCATTTATTTTTAATATACATAACCAATCCCGTATAAAAATTGGCAGCGCTTAAATGGTTTTCAACAACCAGGTGGCGATACTGAGTTGTCTTCAACCATCAGGTGGCCAACACAAATATTATTAAAATGTATAGAAAATATACATGTTCAATGAGCCTTTCCCATCAATCGAGTTAAGAATTCATTGAGGAGCAGTAAAACCTAATATGTGCTTAATTTATTATTACATATTTTTCAAATTACTTCTTCTAATACCGATACCTGTGCCATTATGAACTAACGAACTACAAAAAAGCGTTGCCAAAAGTTCCATAAGTTTGGCCAATATGTATATTGTAAAATAAATGTCTGGATTTACAAAGCAGGATCTAGAATTTGTCATGAAGGGTCAGAAATATTCAAAGAGTTCTAGACTGTACATAGATGGATATATAAGGCACACAGTGAGTCAAGCAGCTCAGTACTTGTAAAGGAGAAAGAAGTTGGAGACTAAAGTAGTGATTTCTAACTCTTTAATTGTGGTTAGAGTTAAGTCATTATTGTTAATTATTAATTAGTTAATAAAAGTGATGTATTTGTGCAGAACTAGAATCAATGGGGATCTTGGCGTGCACGTCAGCAATAACTGCAATTAGAAAAGACGATAAAATATTTCGTTGCTTTGTCTACCTTTTTCTGTACGATTCTAAGCAGTGGTAAATTTTTTCAAAATATGAACCGACAGTGACACTCGTTATTTGACCACACGTTGTTCTCTATTTTAATTGTTTTAGAAGCTTACACGTTATGACGTGCACGCCAAAATCCATTTATTTAACTTTAGGTATAATATACCTAATTAAAAATTCTGGTAATGATTTGTGGAACGATTTATAAATCCTTATTATTAAAACGATTGTCTAAAAATTAACTTTAGTAGTTATCTGTTCTCTTCTTTGGAAATTCATAATTTACTATTTTTGTGGTGGTTGAGCTGATAGTTTAAAAGTCTTGGACTTGTATCTTAAAAATCACGTAAACCTTCCTTTAATAATTTTGTACCTACCCTTTGAAAAATCGCCTTAATCTGAATCCTTTTGGTACAAACTGCACGCAGGTCTTAACATTTTGAAATCCATTATTTTCCTTTACTGAAAGAGTAGAGAAGGCCAAAAAATCTAAAAAAATTAGTCTTTTTTGTTCGCTTTCATACTGATTTGTGAAACAAATTTAGATCCTGTTTCTGTTAGTCCTTGTATATTAACTTGTTCGTGTTTCAAACAAATTTCTCTACGGTATTTAAAGAAAATACAATGTATTTCTTTTAACATAAATGTTGATAACAGCCTAGCGTTGGCAAAGGAAAACCTCAAAATAAATTTATGTAGTCTACACGCACAAATTGTTCTCTAGTTGGAAAAAAACAGGTACACTTCCGACCATAAATAGACAAGTAAAAGAGGAAAGAAAAAGTCTATTAGTGACTGAGGCGAGAGCGAAGTAAGAGCAGCCCGACAGGTAATATTGAACGACATTTGGTAGATGTGACCGTAAATAAGCCACCGCAAAACGACTAGGCGGTCCGAATTGAATCGGTATAGAGGCGAGCGGGATCGTGAACAGCTATTTCCTCTTGTAATTTAGGGTCGAGGGGCCAGGTGGTACCCTTACTGACGCTTTACAACCCGCAGGGGATCGTGTTTATATCAAGTGCATTCACCGAAAAGGTTCTGGGAAGTCGTAACAAATTCCAGCCAAATAGTTTTAAGAGCTCTTGCGAATTTAACAGTTTCTGTAAGCAGCGCCTGCTTTTGATGTCTTAGTATTGTAAGGTATTTTTACTTCGTTGCGTGATTAAACGAATTTAACTGCCTGCTAAACCACCTGCCTCTTTTTATGCTAATATTATCTCTTGGGAATGAAATTATATTGGCATTCATTCGAAGTAGTCCACATGTTTCGCAAAAAAAATTCTCGTGGTGTGCAAACATTAATTATACCTAACCAGCTACCATAAACTTAATTGGTAAATATTTCCAATAATTTATATATACAGGATGTGTAAAAATATTTTTCAGGGTATTATGTTATATCAATAGGAGTGAAAAAAAATACATTCGTTGTGGGTTATGTAACCAAGTTAGATGTACCACCTGGAATCCTCCTTAATTGCCCTTAAAATAAGCTCTTGTAGCATAATTTTTTTTTGGATACTCTAAAAGTTTACACTGTGTTTAGCAAACATCCAAACAATTTTATTTATCAGGCATCGACTTCATATGTAGAAAAATTGTTAGTCAGCGAAATGAATCACTCCGTTGTCGAACGGTGACGTCATCGGATCCCATTTACCCACAACTGCTAGTGGCTGTCGATTGAAAGGGCACAAAGTTGAGATATTTATCGAAGTTTCGATAATATTTAGCGGCTCACTCTGTTTTCATATTTTTGTTTACTATTTTATTAGTGATAATACTTACTGTAAAATGGATAAAAAAAGAAAAAAACTGTAAATATTGTGTAGCTCTCGAGTGCAAAAATGTGATAACTGTGATAACTCCAGATAAAATATTTTTAAATTAGTTGGAGTAAAGTCGGCGGAAAAGACAAACCAAGTTTTAATTAGTTGACGTTTGGTTTGTTTTGACACATCCTCAGGATCATTTAAATTTTTTCTTTGTAAAGGTATATGTTTTCTAAAAACTTAATCTTGAACAATTAATAATTATAATCAAGAACAGTAATATGAACACCATTGACTAAAATAAAAAGTTTCATTTTAGTCGGTGTTTGTGAGTAAGTTTTTAGAATACATAAATATAAATCAATTTAAATAATCCTGAGGATGTTTCAAAATACATGAAACGTCGACTAATTAAAACTTGGTTTTCTCCTTTCTGTCAACTTTATCCCAACTAATTAACTACTCATTATAATTAAATATTAATAAGTGTCACTTGACTAGTTCGATAAAATATTTATGGTATTATTATTACTTTTGCTAAGAATAAAATAGCAAGGACAGTGTAGCAAAGAGCTATGCATACTGTCGCAAAACGAGTAAATATTGTTGTGACGGTTGTGAGGATCATTTTAATGTAAGAGAAAATTTTAAATTATTTTTATCTTAAAGGAGACTGAAAAATTACACGTATTTCAAGTTAATGAAAAATGTGATAATAAAATTAATACCTGGTATTATACACATATCTTTTGCTTGTCAAGGAAACCGAAACGGTGAGTGCTATTCCTCGAACATCGTTTTTAAAATGACAAAGGTAAACGGTATTAGATGGTTCTTTCGCTTTTGGCAAATTAGAAGAATCTGGTTTTAATTATAATTAATATCACACATTGTTAATTACACAGAATACCGTAATACGCATAGTAAACTACTTAAAAACAACTTGGTCGGCTTAAATGCCATAAACTACTTCCGTATATTCGTTGCGGGCGAAATTAACTTGGTAGGATTTTACTATTCAAATGCGTTTCCCTTGATTTTGGTTCAACCGACATGAAATTTTTTTGAGGTAATTTATACACGAAACAGTTTATAAAAATTAAGAAAAAAAGAAAAATAGTGAGCCTATTATAATGAGTCTTCATGCGATCACTTGCTGTGACAATTCGTTATCACACCAGCTCATGGATATTCCTCAACCGTTCATCAACTTCATCTGCGTAACGATTTATAGAAAATCGCTCCTCATCTGGCGTTACAAACACCAAGTAACATGGCAATTAGAATATAATAACGACTAAGCCACTATTTTTCAATTTAAACTTTATGATTTTCTTCATCATGATTTTTAAAACAAAAGTTCAGTTCTTAATGGATGTTGTTATCCTTCCAAAGTCTTCCAACCCCATACTCAGTGTCGGTTTTTAATTTATTATGTTGACAATTAAATGACACAAAATAATTTTTCAAAAATTGGCGGTTTCAGATTTTATAATTTTTAAAAGCTTGTTGGTAATAATAAAAAGAATAAAACATACATTTTTCTTATTCACTTTTCAGACAGAAGATACTAACCCATGGAAGCTAATTTATTTTAGATCACTTCTTCCTATCGGCCAACTGTCAGAAGTTTCAGAGGCCCGAAATAAGCATCTTAATGCGTTGCAGATTAAACTTCTAAAAAAAATGTAGTCGGAAAGTGAGTCCATGGAACATGGATGTTTTTAATAGATCCTTTCTGACTTCACGCCTAAAACTTAAATAAGAAACTTTTTCCAAGGAAATTCTAGACATGATTTTACCTCCGGGTTATCCAGTAGACCCTGACAGTTCTCAGAAGAAAAAATTAGTTACAATGATTGAGTGTTATAGACTTATAATTATTTATGTTTTATGAAACTTTTTTTAAGTAAATAAATTCGATTAAGAACTTCACGTGTGTATAATTTTTCCTTTAAATTGCAAATATTAAGTATTCAATCAAGCTAAAACACTAATCAATTCAAAAAATTGTAATAAATTCAGCAAAATAATATTGACCATGTAATTGGTATCAATACCTCACTGTGCGATATCTAATTTGTTGTCTCGTGAATGAAGGCCCTGTATATCATAAAGAAAAGAGGTAAGGACGACGGTCCCAATCCTAATCCCGATGTTTTTCAATCCTGATGTTTCTCAACCACTATGAACAGTTGCTCTTTCCATGGATTATATTAACTCCCTTATATCACTCTGTAAAAGCATACCACCCTGTAAGATATTAAACATCGAACAGCCTATATATTGAGGAAATGAATGTCCTATCCGGGTTTCTTATTCACAATTTAATTATTAATTCGTAATAATAAACGACCACGAATATTTAGAACCGTAGAAGAAAGTTTCAATACGTTTAAAAGACATAATAATATATGACTAATGATTGAAGCAATGCATATTTCACTAATTTTAAAAGAAATCGTTCAGTGGCACTGCAAAAAAAGATTGTAGAAAATGGTGGCGGAACCTGGATCGATTGGATGGTGAAACCACGAAATCAAAGGAAGCTGACTGAGTTCCATAAAACATTATCTCAGAAATATATTTTGGTAGCGAACATGTTAATATTAGATTGGACGCTCTCATTTTAATCTGTGATTCTAAAATATTAACTTTTAGTTATAACAAGTTTCAAGTTGTTCTTTAAATAAGTGTTTCAAAACTAACATCTATCGGATGTTGTAGAGACTATTTTGCTTAAATGACGTCAGTTAACAGAGTTTTTAACAAAATTGTCTCGAAACTTGTTCAGTTGTTTCGCTTGTTTGTTTTGATCGAGCAGCAGTCCGAACCGGACTTGAACTGATAATGCGTAATAACTTAAAAACGTTGTTAAAAATGTTGCGTGTGATATTAGTTCCAAATCATTTCTGACTGTGGCCCGAAGAGATTTAATTTTTTTTTTTAAGAGAGCTTGTAAAAGATGTCTGACAGGCATCACGCTTGTCCAAAATAACTAATTAGTAAATTATTTGTTTCGTATTCCTTACACACATGAATTCGCCTTTTTACTCGCTTTGCTATGTTGTTGAAACTATTTGTATCTAGTGAAATGTATTACTTTACTCGCTCATGTTGTTAGAGTAGTAATTTGAGATTTCCCCAGAACAGAATCGCTTCACAATATAATTAAAAAAAATTAATAAAATTAAACATAAAAAAATAGTTGTTGGTGAGAAATTACAATTATTACGATTTTAAACATAAATAACATCATGTGTTTGTGTGGCCATTGTGTGTAGTGTGATGAGATGAAAGGAGTTATGGTTAGCGGCTATGGCATGTTAAAGTGACAATCATAGGTGATATATGTTGTTGCTGGTATTGTCAATTATGTAAAATCTTCAACCTGGAGTGGGTTGGAACCTTTGATGTGAACACTAACGTAGTTTTCCACGAAATACGAAAACACTAGATGATTAAAACTGTTTTAACCATCTCCAGATGATGCCAACTTGGTTGGCGAAACGCGCGTCGAGTATAGTATACAGAGGGGTGTCTCACCAGGAACTGCATCGATCGATATAGGGAAAAGTAAGCACCAGAAAATTTTGAAAATTTAGGAAGCTACTAACGGCAGCATGGCCAATCCAACTAAAATAATTACAAGCATCTGGCACTTCCTGTTATACCGGAAGTCAATACCAACTTGCTTATTATAAATAGATCACCCTATATATTTTACGGTTTTCGAAAGGAGCATAAAATTCTGAGTCAAAAACATGTAGAATACCCTATACCTAAACCCAGCCGTTTCAGAGATATTTGACATTTTAAAAAAGTTTTGACAGGTGTAATAGTTTACAGTAAGCTTTATAACTGTAAAATTTGCTTACGTCAAATAGAACACCCTGTATTTTTTTATACCAAGTTATGCATAATTAAATAAATTTTTTTTCTGATATAAGCATTGTGGGGGTTTAAGTTAAAAATTTTTGAAATATTTGCGATTTTCTTAGAAATTCAAGAATTTTTAGTAAATATTTTATCAAATTAGCCATGATTAGAAACAATCAGTAATGTCAGTCTTTCACTTATGTCAAAAATTGCCACCGCGTTTTAATTACACCCACGAATACTATTTAAATTTGTTTATTATTTATGGAGAATGTGATAAAATAATAACAAGAACTTGTAGTATATTTGTTACTAGATATCCACAAAAAAACAGAAAATAATACTAAACACTGTAACATGCCTATTAATTGGATTAAAGACAGTTTGCATAAACTAAAATAGCTAAGATAAAATCAACTAAAAACATGATTCCACTTTAATTTGATAATTGTTCAAAATTCCGCCCTTGAACCTCCACCTTCGGATTAGTTCTTCATGGGTAGCTCTTATAATTGAATCCTGTGATAAGTTTTGAAATGCATTTCTTACTATCTGCATACAATCTTCAATAGTTCATAAACTTTATTTTTAATAGTGCCCCAAATAAAATAATCTAAAATTGATAAATCGAGCGAGCGAGGAGGCCATAGGAAAGGTCCATTATTGGCGATCCATTTATCAAATACGCGTTATGTGGGGGAGCACCGTCGTACTGATAAAAAATGTTTCTATATTCGGCGAGAGCTAAATTTTCTAAATAGTTATTAAGTATTCAAATTTTGTAAAATATTTAGATATCTTTTACCTAAAAAAAGAAAAAAACAAGAAGAAATCTTTATAACTTACTGTTTAAATTTTTCTGATAAAATTCTAATGCCACCACTCTATCGTTTCTCATGGCACAGGAAACATTAAACTGCCAATTTTCTTGAAAATTTCGCTCCCTAAACACATGAGGATTCGAGTCACTCCAATGTGAATTGTGTCAATAAAAAAGTCCATTTTTGGTAAATTTAGCTTCATCTGACCATATAATATTTCCCAAATAAGAATCGTCGCCTACAGACATTAGAATAAATTCACAAAAACTTTCTGTTCTAAGGAAATCTGTTTCTTTTAATCATTGAACCATTTGGAACGAAAATGGGTCAAATTAATGTTTAATTAAGATTCTGTGGACTGAATCCTTGCATAGTCCCGATTCCAGAGCAGCTTGTCTTAATGACATCATTGGAAATGCATGAAAATATCTCAGAATTGCTATTTCTTCGTTTTCGTTATCAACAATAGGTTTCCGCTTTTAAATTCTGGCCTTGACAGAGCCATAGTTTTTAAAATTATACAGTGTGCGTTTTACAGTGACGGCTTCCGTTTTTTGTGGATATCGAGTAGCAAATGTACTACAAGTTCTTGATATTACTTTATCACATTCTCCATAAATAATAAACAAATTCAAAAAAATCTTCGTGGGTGTAATTTAAACGCGATGGCATTTTTGATAAGAGATATGACTGAGATTACTGATTGTTTCTAATCATGGCTAATTTGATAAAATTTTTACTAGAAATTCTTGAATTTCTAAGAAAATCGCAAATATTTCAAAAAAGTTGTAATTTAAACCCCCACAATGCTGATATCAGAAAAAAAGAAATTTAATTATACATAACTTGATGTAAAAAAAATACAGGGTGTTAAGCTAGTTTTCGCGGTTTGAAGTTTACAAAATGTAACGTCAAAAATGGAACACTTGGTATACTATTATTGAATTTCTTTAAAGTGTATAATGTAGCTCACCTTCTGGTCTTTCTGCATGCCAAAAAGCAAATGAGTATCTTTTACATGAAGAAAGTTATAAAGTTTACTGTAAACCATTACATCCTGTCAAATTTTTTTTAAAATGTCAAATATCTCTGAAACGGCTCGGTTTAGGTATAGGGTATCCTACATGTTTTTGACTTAGAATTGTATTCTCTTTTTGAAAACCCTAAAATATATAGGGTATTCCGTTTAAAATAAGCAAGTTGTTATCGACTTCCGGTATAACCGGAAGTGCCAGATGCTTGTAATTATTTTAGTTGGATTGACCACACTGCCATTAGTAATTCCCTAAATTTTCAAAATTTTCTGGTGTATACTTTTCCCTATATCGATCGATGCAGTTCCTGGTGAGACACCCTGTATAGTGTTTTGGTGTTTCGTGGAAAACCAAGTCATTGTTATATAGATCGTAATAACAAAACGTACAGGTAATTAGGAAAACAAACTGTAATTTACACTTTCCATAAAAAATAAGTGTAAGATGTTTACTAATCAAATTTCATGTTGT
>JANEYF010005822.1:860000-995000 GCA_029963845.1 Rhamnusium bicolor
AAGATAACTCAACCTCAACCATTCTTCAGAACATTCCACGACTTTATCGTCCAATTAAATCAAATCGAGGCACTTCGGCAGCCTCCATACATCAATGATCATAGATAGCTCCGATATTCAAAAGAATACAATGGATTTAGGATTGCTTCAGGCCATAAACCGCAAATCCGGTAAATACAGAAATTTATCTGATTGTAACAACCGTTGAAACAATCAAATTGATCATTCAAAAGCTACATTTATAGATGTATCTAAAGTTTAATTAACGAAAAATCAGAAATATCTGACAGTGCAAAATTTGGTCACTAGATGAAAATAGAGTGTTTCTATGCCAAATTTAATTTATTGGGTGATGTAATTGCATGGTGAGTTGAATGAATTCAGTTACTTTATTTAAGCATAGTAATATGGATAGATGTCCCAATGTTTTAAAAAATTCTAGAAGCACGAAACGTTTTCTAACTATATTCTATTTAACATATTGCTTTGAAATTTTTTGTAGAAAATCTAATTCGAAAAAAAGCAAAATTTTATTAATATACAGTATTCGCAAATAGAGCAAAAAGAAGTGAGAAGCAACGCTGCTGATTATAACCATGGTCGACTTCCGTCATAAACCTAAATTAATAATAATAATAGTGATGATCACATCATAAAATTTCAAACTAAATTAAAGAGGTACAACATTTTTTGATACTTGAAGGTGTTTTATTCAAAACGAAGAGCTTTTTAATGTTTTTTTTGTGGATGATAGTCCTAATTATTAGCCACAAATGAAATAATTTTCCTCAAAAATTTGTATTTGTATCATAATACTGATTCAAACCAACTTATTTAAGTATGTACAGCTGCCGCAACATAAAAGTAAATTTTTTTTTCACTGATTGGCAGTTGGACAATATATGTTTACTTGATTAAATGAGTGCACGGGTTATACAGAGGGAAGTAATTTATAGCCTTTCTTTAGATTTTATTCGTTACAGAAGAGAGAAAGGATATGTGTTCTTTTTCAGATCACAAATGATCTGGAAGCCTTTATGTTGCGACAACTGTACAAACCCTGTTCGGATTCAGTGAATTTGTTTTTGACTATAAAAAAACAATAACATATTTATCCACAAAACATCATATGCTGCACTCGAGGCGCGTTTCAACAACCAAGTTGACATCATCTGGAGATGATTAAAACTAACCTTCGCCATGTCTAATACCTAAACTATTGTCACGGTTCGGGGAACCGTAACTCACTAACCAATATAGCGGTCTATTTGGGATTGGCCCTCTGCCGGTATTCATACCATACTATTATCTGTTTTATGATTTTTCTCAAACGCATATTGGGCAATACTAGATTTATCTGTTCTACTATAACTGAGATGAGACATATGTTCCTTGAATCTAATTTGAATTGATCGTCTAGTTTGTCCAACATATATTTGATTACAGTCCTTACAGCTAATTTCGTAAATCCCCGACTTTTCGTGTGTGTCAGTTTTCTCTTTTGGATTGCCTAAAAATTATTGTAGTTGATATCCCGATTAACCACTGTCATACATATATCTTTAAAAACCTTACCAATACCATGGGTGATCCGAGGATAGTATGGAATCGATACAAATTTAGGATTTTCTCTTTCATTTTGAAAGATTTAAGAATTTCGAAGTGTCTCTTTAAATTTAGGTATTCTAATTATTTTATCAATTAAAGTTACAGAATATCCATTACTTTTATCAATTAAACTTACAGAATATCCATTACTTGCAGCTATATCCTTAATTAATGCAATTTCCTTTTCAGAGCTCTCCTTATTGAAAGGAAAGCGCATACTAAAAAATTAAAACTCGCTATTTTCAGTTGAGCACAATGGTGAGAGTCCTTAGGGATATATCTTAGAGTACTGGTATCTTTTCTGTATGTCAAATTCAAACTTATTTTCACTATTTCTGATTATTAATACATCTAAAAATGGTAATTGATCACAGTATTCAATTTTAGATGGAAATCACAAAGTGTAAATATAGTGCCAATAATGGGGGGGGGCAATCTCAAATATCCGCTCTATTGGTTAGTGAGTCACGGTTCACCGAACCGTATAAACAGGGTACTTTATTAACCTAAGGTTAGCTTTAATCATCTCCAGATGATATTGTCTATAGTTTATTATTTATTTGTGGCATCCTATAATGTCCCTTCTCACATTCTTTGTGTGTGTATTAATTATAAATTACGGTAGAAAAAAGCATTTTTTCAAAAAACAACCTCTGACTGGACTTTTTGGTGCAGAGGTTTGTATATCATTTTTTAAGATAATTTATAGGACAGTGGCTTAATACCCAAAGAAGGTGAGAAATCTCCTGATGCTGCCAACTTGGTTGGCGAAACGCGCGTCGTGTGCAGTATATGGTGTTTTATGAAAAATATGTCAGTTTTACCTTCACATCAAATGTTTTAACCTACTTGAGGACATTTGATTAGGTATTAAGTTTTAAATATTTTCACTTGCGACACAAATAAAATAAATGGGGTAGTTTATTAAGTTTATACGTAAACTTTAATTTTTTACACTGACTGGTGCAACATTTAATCTAATGGCTGAATAAAGAAGGATGTTTTGTAAGCAAACACGATGGGAAATATTTCTGGTAGAGTTGAGTGGCTACCGTCACGGTTACAAAGAGCATGTAAACGATATCTCTGCAAAGAAAAATAAGTATCAAATTAGTCACGGCTCTGTGAAGCGAGGAAATACACCTCGTTTCACACTATCACTGCTACTGATGGTTACGTAGGAGATTAAACTAATGGCTGCACAACCAGTGAAAGTATACACAGGAATAAAATTACTAATTTTAAACAAACAGCTCGGTGCTCTAGAAACAGGCTTAATACTCGTTTTAATAGTTTAATTAAGATATTTTATTACTGACATATACGATGATGAGGTAATCTTCTTCAGGTGCTTTTACTCTACTAATGGTTTTCTTATCTACCATCCACTTAATTATTATTTAAGGTAATTGATAATTATTATTCAATCTGTTTTTAATTCTTCTGGATTTAGTTAATGGCGATGATAAACTAATTATTTAATGGAAAGTATATGTTTAGAATTTTTTCCTTCTCATTAAGCCTGAAAAGAATGACGGTCCAACCTCCCTTTTAATAAATTTCGAATTAATATGAACTTGATTATCTGTTACTTGATTATCTATTTTACTCCTGGTATAGAGTTGAAGTTGGAGTTAATAGAACTATCAAATAAAGACAACTCTAAAATTAGTAGTGAACATGATCTCATTCTGAAAGATATATTTATTCCCAGAAGCTGTAATGATTAGCGGTTGTAAAAAATTAAAAGCAAAGTTTACATCAGGCCCGAATGGATTACCGACATTTTGTGTAAAGGATTGTATATCATTATTTTCTCTTCCATTGTCACACATTTTTAATTTATCCTTAGCTAGCAGTAACTTTCCCGGATTGTGGAAAATATCCAAGATATGCCCTATTTATAACAAAGTAACAAAGGAGAAATCGAAAATTACATCCTATCACAATAATAAATAACTTTACAAAATTATTTCAACTCGTCCTGTATAACTATATTTTTCCTACGTAAAAAATAGAATATGTCCTAACATGGGTTTATGCCAGGCAGAGCAACAACAACAAAGTTATTATGCCTGTCAGCATTTCTGTGAAGTGTTGAACAAGGGTGGTCAAATCGACGTCATATACACTGATATTTCCAAGGCGTTTGACACACTTTATCATGGTATCTTGTGAAATAAATTAATAAATATTGGGTTAATACATGAATTTCTTTCATTTTTTAATTCACATCGAGGTTATAGATCACAATATATTTATTACCATGGTTACAAGTCATTTGAATTTACAGCTGAATCAGGTGTTCTGCAAGGATCACTACTTGACCCTCTCCTTTTCAATATTTTTATCAACGATATTATCATAAAACTACACTGCCAGTACCGGCTATATATCAATATAGAATAATTGCATTATATATTGCTATTCTCCTCACGATATAAACTGGTGATCAAAAACTAATCTGCCTATAAATATTGAAAAACGTAATGTCACTTATTCACGTATACTTAATCTGCTCATTATTGAGTACAAATTAAATGACTGAGTCATACTAAGGGTTGATAGGGCTTGGGTATGACATTAATGGTCAAATTACATTTGTTAATCATATAAACGGTGTTGTTTCTTTAGCTTTTAAATCATTAGGGTTTTTAATTAGAAATTCCAAAGATGTAAAAAAATTTCACACATTAATGATTTTATATAATTCGTTTCTTAGAAGCAAACTTCAGTATGCAGATGTAATTTGGAACCCACACTATACAACCCATATCAATCATTTCGAGTTAATCCAAAGAAATTTTTTTAAAATAATTACTTACTAAATAGATTCTCTCAATTTGCTACAAACTCTACGTGAGATGCATGGAATCGTATTCTTATACAAATTATTATTAAATAATAAATCAGCGAACTGCAGTTATTTCAAAATCAACTCGACTCCACCAAACATTTCTTATAAAAGTGTCACGTACAAATTTACTAAAATTTTCTCCCATTAATATAATATGTCAAAGTTATAACCAAATTAATGAGAAAATAGTACCATTGCCACAATTAGCTTTTTATAAGTCGAATAAAAAAAATAACCTCTGATGTGGACATTTTGGTATACACTGTATATATAGTATGCGGCATGGTTCGGACTTTGTGAAACCCAAAGTAAATAATACAAAAAAAAACAAAATTTGAAGATTACAAATTAGGTGCATTTTACATACTACGACGTCATTTTAAGATTTGTATCACTGTTATCTCACAACGATGACGTAGTTTTCCACGAAACACCAAAACACTATATGCTGCACTCAACGCGCGTATCGCCAACCAAGTTGCCATCATAATCATTAAAATCAAACAAACTACCCTATTTATACCTAAACTAGATTCAAAGAGCATATGGCCCATCTCTAATATGGTAGAACAGATAAGTCTAGTGTAACCCAACATGCGTTTGAGAACAACTATAAAATAGATATTAGCAATTTAAGATTAATTAGGGATGTAAAAATACTAGACAGCCGGATACATTTGAAAGCTTGGAAATCATAAAGTGTAAAAATAGTATGAATAGTGACAGAGGGCCTATCCCAAATAGCCCGCTCTATTTGTTAGTGGGTCACGGTTCACGTGACAATGGTCATCTCCAGATGATGCCAACTTGGTTGGCGAAACGCACGTCGAGTGCAGTATATAGTTTTTTAGTGTTTCGTGGAAAACTGCGTCAGTATTATCTTCACATCAAATGTTCCAACCCACTCCAGGACTGTTATCTCAAAAGATTTGGATTTTTTTAATGGCTGTAGGAGTAGTTTTTGGTATTTTCTGAAAGGGAGTATTTTTCTAATTCCAAAATCGTGTCATATCATAAGTGTGGGTGGGGTTGCAGAAGGAATATTTTAAGAAAATAATTATTGAAAATTTCAACATTACAAACGAGTTTACCAACGATATTTTTAAATAGTATGTGCAAACGCATTGCGCCAAGAAGTATGACGTTTTTGAAATTCCGTTGAAAATTTTCCGAACAAAGGAATATTTTTAGATAGGCTAAAAATTTATAATCAAATACAAAATGGGTATTTTACTTTTGGGCCGATTTAATAATTTTGGGTTTTCACGTATACGAGGAAAGTCAAAATTCCGAGTCTGTGACTCGAATCATAATTCTGTTTCACTTTTCTTTTGTTCCTGAGGATGCATCAACTTTTATAAAGAATAAAATTTTCTGACAAATTAATACGTAATAAAAAAGTTTCTGTAAGGAACATCATCGGCAACATATTTACGCGTAAATACAGAATTTAAAAAACAAGATATTCCATTGTGGTACGCAACGTCTTGTGAAATAAACACATTCAAATATTTACAATGAAAATTCTTTTTGTAAACAAGGAATACATTATTATATGACGCCTAAAATAAATTAGAGAATGGTCAATATGGAATATTATCTCTGTTAGATGTGTAAATTTCATTATCTTTATTACATATTACTTTAGATGTTTGTATAAAATATTAACGTGTCATTTACAAAAAAAAATATGAAATTTTTCCTCGAACCGTAAATTAATATTTGTCAATTGTTGATGTGTGATATGTATTAAAATATTTGCCCAACTAGTAATTATAAATAATGACACGACAACCTCGTAAATATACAAAAATTTTGTCAGAAAAACAGAATTATAAAATCATTAATTTAAAAGTAATTCTCACATTACGGCCTTAAAAATAATATAATTCCATCTGTGTTAGTTAACCATATTTAGACATATCAGATATTTAAATAACTAATATAACTGGTGAGTAACCTATATCCAAAGATCGTTTTAAATGCGCACATAATTAGAGAATGATCCAGTGGGACTTCATTAACTATATTAGTCTTTTTCTTGCAGATAAAGTAGAACAGCATTTAACTACATGGATAAAGGTGCAGTCAGTTTAGACAGGATTAAGTTAGCGTAAAAAGAGATATACGTGCACTAGTGCCAAAAGAAAGGAACTACCTCGAGACCTACAAATGTCAGGAACAAAAAGTATACCTAATGTAAAACTAACAAAGAACCTAGTCCAAAAATCTGTAGACAATCTATCTTTTATCCCACCTATGGTTAGTTTATGTCAGGAAATAGTATGCACTAAAGTAGTTCCAAATTAAGTTTTACCTAGTCAGTATTAGCGTTGTTTCATATAAAATAAGGCCGCCTTATAAATTACTCATTGGATTTCATTTAATTTTATTATGTCCATGGAAACACACCGGAATAATAATAATAATAATAATAATTTTATTCACCATCAGACAAACATACATGAAGGTATTGGTATCGTCAATCAAGTTTACAAAGCTGTAGTCTAAAAGTATCTTAAAATTAAGTTAAACAAAATAAAAATCGAAAATAGCGTTTACTACAAATTCTAAAATTAATAATTTAAATGAATTTACTTAAAATGCATATTATCATTCAAAAGAATATTGTATAAATTCATTTACAGTATAAAACATATGATTGAGCAACAATTTTTTTACATCTCTCTTAAAATGTTTGATGTTATTAATTTCTTTAATGTGTGCAGGAAGCTTATTATATAGTTTTGCTCCAACATATCTGGGGCTTTTCTCATAAAGTGACAAATCATGGTTAGGTGTCAATAAATTGTTTTGTCCGCGAGTATTATAATCATGGTGATAATTGTTTCTTAAAAAAATATTTAAATTTGATTTTACAAATACAACTACTTCAATAATATAAATGCACGCTAACGGTAGCAATTGTAACTCTTTAAAATAAGTTTTACAGGAAGTTTGTATACTGACCCCTACTATATTTCTAACTGCCTTTTTTTGTAATTTAAACACTCTCTCAAAATGATGGGACGAGCCCCAAAACATAATACCATATGAGACTTTTGAATGAAACGGCCTAATAATAAGACAGTACAACAGTTCTATTTGTAACATTTCTCAATCTGTAGAGCGCAAAACAGACTGGAGATAGTTTTTTACATAACAGTGTAATATGCATATCCCAATTCAGAGCACTGTTTATATGTATACCTAAGAATTTTGTGGAAGTGACTTGCTCTAAAGATTTACCTTGAATTTTAAGTAAATAACTGTCGTAGTGATATATTAATCTAGGAGAAAAATGAATAAACACAGTTTTATCGCCATTTAGTATCAATTTTTCATTTTCAAACTTAGAAACAAATGAATTAATTTTACTCTGAATATCAGTCATAAGATTATTGATGTTTTCATTTACATTCAAAATTAAATTATCATCTGCAAACATTACCATGAGACAGGAGTTTATTATGTTAGGTAAATCATTGATAAAAAGTATAAAAAGTAGTGGCCCCAGAATGGAGCCTTGAGGTACACCACGTGTAACATGTAATTCATTAGATTTTACGTTGTTAATTTCTACCAGTTGCTTACGATTAGACAGGTATGACTCAAGCCACTCACCCAGCCTTCCACGAAATCCATATTCATTAAGTTTCCGTAAGAGTAAAGCATGATCCACCAAATCAAACGCTTTACTCAAATCCATAAAAACTCCGAAACATTTTTTTATTTTTATCTAAATTTTCATAAAGTTTATTTAGAAGAGAAAGTATCGTGGAGTGTGTCGACCTGCCCACTCGAAACCCATGTTGCTCATCACACAGTATATTATATTTATCACAAAATCTCAGCATTCTGTTATAAATTACTCTTTCCAGTATTTTTGATATTGATGATAACAACGAAATAGGCCTGTAATTATCCAAAATTAACTTATCCCCTTTTTTATGTAAGGGTGTAATCTTCGCTGTTTTAAAAATATCTGGAAATACACCTGTTGATAGAGACCAATTAATCAGATATGTTAGGGGGCTACAATATACCAATAGCTAAATAAGATCATTCTTCTCCAAATCTATCCAACTTTACCAAAAAAAGTACTCTCAGTTTCCTTAAGAATAAGTTTTGATTCAAATACATTCAGAAAATGTGAAACAAAATGATAAAGAAATGAATTTCAAATGAATAATTTTTTGTTCTTTTTTTTGTCAGGTTATAGTTATACATATAAAAAATGTGAAATAAATATGATAAGGAATTTATTTTACCCTATACAATTAGCTATTATTATTAATTCATATTAATTCATATTTCGTTAAATATAATCATTTTAAACGGATATTGTGGTAGCCTATTCAAACCACGCATAGTCTCAAAAATTCGTTTCCTTTGAGATTATTTTAAACATTTTTATTAAACATCATTATTTATGAACATGTATCTGTCAAATATTTGCCGTTGATTTTGTTTATCATTTTACCAATATTTTCGAGAGATTTACAGATAAACATATCGGCTGAATGATGCCTTAATGTAGTTATTGAAAACACGCATGACATTAGAATAAACACTGTAAAACAATTGCTCGCATTATCTGTGTCTAAATATTTGTATAACTCGTAAAATATTTACTTAACTGCTAATGTAAGCACATCAACCTAATTATATTTTTTCCACAATTTTGATGTAGATTAAGGTTAAAATTAATGTATGATAATGTGTATATTTGTTGATTAAACATAGTACACGAACATACTTTCCAGCATTTTTTATTCAAGGGAGCGTTTATCTCATATTGGATAAATTTATGTTAAGAAATTATTCAATTACATGATAATAAAGGCGATTTTCGAGAAATGTTTAGCTGAAGAAAATACGAGAGGAAACAAAACTATATACAATTTTTTTATATCAGCATTTATCCTCAGTAGATTTTTTTCTATACGTACAATTTCACAAACTAATTTTTTGGTAATTATTTAGTACTCTGGAGACAAAGCATTTTTCAGTACATCCATAAAGTGCGATTACTGAATAAAAGTTGTTATTCGAGTCTTGTGACCATGATTGGAGACAACGACACGCGACAAAGACATGCTACATCGACAGGTCTTAAAAGCAACAACTAAAAAGAATTTAATATGATTCAGTTCTTGTCGCGTCACATGTTGACGTCATCATATCTACGCGTGCTACCCGAGATACTACTCGTTGTCTCTAGTCTCTTCGAAGGCAACCTTTAAAGCAGGAAGCTTCATTCGCCGCCCACCTCGAATAGGAACCACAGATTTCAATACAGTAGAATACATGAACAAACGAGAACGCACCGATCGCTCATGTATTCCTTTGTATTAAAATCTACGGTTCCTATTACGACGGATGACACGCCCGTATATTGCCGGCTTTAAAAGTTGCGCCGTGCGATCCGAGCATTATTTGTCGTTGTCTCTTGTCACTTTCAATGGCAACCTTTAAGGCCGGCATAGACATGTCATCTGTCGTAACCGCGTTTCATCCATCGTAATCATGGACACAGTAATAATCGTAATAATCATAGATTTTAATATAATGGAATACACGACCGTCCGGCGCGGCGCGTCCTCGTCCGCTCATATATTCTACTGTATTGAAATCTATGGTTCCCATTACGACGGATGTAACGTGGCGTGCGGTACGCGGCGGATGACATGTCCATCTATTGCCGGCCAAAGGTTGCCGTTAAGTTGGAAACAATGATACGTAACAGAGACAGGCCTCAAAAGCAGCAATTAAATGGAATAGAATATGATTCAGTTCGAGTTGAGCGACCTTGTGTCGCGCTATATCGCGTCTTCGCATCTGTAGGTCTGGTCGACCTGATCAAGAACATAATTTTCTTCCGAAATAGTAGGGTCCTGGTGAACATGATCAACAATATTATTTCGTCTTCCTCAAATCCTATCTTTCCTTCTCTAAGTTAGGATGTTCAGGTTGTTGTTCGAAGCTGCGATCACAACGTGGACGACATGCGACAGAGACAAGTCTGAAAAGCACCGAATAAATCGAATTGAATATAATTCAGTTCGCATCTGCGCGTGCGACTTGAGAAACTACTTGTCTTGGAACAGTAGTCGTTATCTCACTTGGTTAACAACATATTATTGTTTGGATATGGTCCTTTCTCCAATTTTTCTTCTGAATATGACGAAAAATTAATAAAATTAGTTGCTCAAAACCAACTGATTTATGACTCTAATTTAGAATCTTAAAAGATGAGGTAGTAAGAGATAATATACAAGAAAAATATTTTAAACGCGTTGTATTGGTTCTTTCTGATATTTTTGTACTAGTCTTAGAAAGTCATCGTCTTTCTCTTCTAAATTTTATAGAAACATTTTTCATTACAGCAACAAATGTTTACTTAGAGTACCGTGACGTATATGATGATGTCAATAGCTATTTGGACACAAGCTGATGAGACATTCATCGATTCATCACAGTCGCATATTGCGAATTGGTGCAAAAGGAGGTTGCTGTCGCATATCTCTGTCGCGTGTTATTGTCTTCCATCGCGTGTTATTGTCTTCTGTTGCGGTCATAAGTTTTGAACTGCAACCGTAAGCAGAACAATACTCTGAGTGCTAATGATGGCCGACTATAGTATAAATTATTATTGTTAGCTCAAACATTTTTCGAGAAATCGGGTCTAGCACGAAATGTTGATAATGATCTTAACTGAACCAAAAACGGAACTTTAAACCTTTCTATATTTTTCTCCTACATAATTAATGCCCCTCATATCGAAAATTATAAGGATATCTGGAAAAATTTGCATTGTTTAAAATACTTCGTATATACAATATAATTATTGTATTTATCTTTTTAGGTTATCTTGAGTATCAATAGCAAAAAACAATACATACCATAATATAAATTAAGTGCACAGCATCAATCATCATTATTTTACCGGTAATGCTACAAAAAATTACTCAAGTACATTTAAAATATATTTACATATATTGAAGGTGTAAATATTATTTCTTACTCTAGATGGAAAGTTTAAATATTAAATTACAGACAATTTAGTTTATAGAATAGACTGTTCCTTCTAGTTTAAAATACACATATATGAAAATTAAATTTCTAGACAATGTCTCTTGGGTTCTTGAGTTTAGAAAGGAAAGTAGAGAGGGAATCATCACCTGGTATTCAAAAACAAAAGCGAGGCCTCCTTTAGAGAGTCAATAAAAATCAATATAACACAACTGATCATACATTTAAGAGCAATGTTTGGTGGAAAATAACTCCTGACTACACTCACTCAAGTTTTTTGTTTGCTTTTGACATTGCGCCTTTTGAATATTATTAAAAAAAGAAATACATACATATGTATCAAATTCTTTAGAACAAGTTAGTATCGAATCACGTTGATAAAAGATGCATGTAATTGTACATAATTAAGAAACGCCTGGTTCTTAATTTCAATTTGATAAATTATATGCTGAGCTGCGGGCGAGGCTGCTGGCATCTCACGCCCTTAAAAAAACTATTATTCAAGGCCAAGACACCTCTAGAATAATTTATTAATTATTAATCAACTCTTTATTATAGGTGTACTCCTCGGTAAACTCATTTGACCGAATTAAATAATCTCGTTAATAAGTAACCGAGTCAAATTTTTTAAGCACTAGCAAACACAACTTTGTGTAGTAAAATTCATTTCCATGAGTCCATTTCATAAAACTCTAAACGCCTTTATATTCATGTGTTAGATCCGTAATATTCAACTAAATGTATATGAATAAACAACAATTCGCAGTTTAATAACAACAATTATACCGTAGTACTGGACAGTATTCGATGATTAGAAAAATTCATTGTTATTAGAAGAGTCTTTAAATCTCATTCAAAATGCACAAAATTAGTTAAAAATTCTAAGTGATGCTCCCAGTATGTGAGTGAGTAGCGATATACTATTTAAAAACAAATGCGGGATATGAGAAGTTATGTTTCATTAATGGGTGTCTCAATGAAGAATATCAGTAGTGGACCACAAGTAAATGATTTGGACAGTTTTAAGTTTGTAATTATTTCAAATAAGTACCCCCCTTTTTAGATGTTGAAAATCAAAAATGGTTTTTGTAGGTTTTAAAAAGGAATCAGACACATAAAGAAAAACAACGAGATCCAATAAAAGGTTGGGGGCCTTAATTTTTTTTTTTTTTTAAAAATTCCCCAAATTTTTTCCCTTTTTTTTGTGCCCCTCTTTTTTTTTTTTCTTTTTTTTTTTTTTTTTTTTTTTTTTTTTTTTTTTTTTTTCCCCCCCTCCTATTTTCCCTAAAGAAGAGACGATGTTTCAGCAGAGAACAAGAAATCTTTGTTAATCAAACAGCAATTAATATTTGGACAGTTGTGCTCATAAGCTTGCCAACAACTGTTACTTTTGAACGTTGCTTGTTGGCCAAAAATAACCAATATGAATAATCATTATACTTTAGGAGAAAAATACGATATGGTAAACTTATATTTTTTAAAATAATAAAAACGCTTGTGCTGCTGCGAAAATATGGACAAATATATCCGAATAGGGGAAATTGCCTACAGGAAACTATTAAGTTGGCAGATAATTTATTAAACATACAGGAGGAATTCAAAATAAAAAGAAACGAGGAATAGTCAACGAAGATAGAGAGTTCAGTATTTTACTCTATTTTCAAGAGAATCAAGAAATTCAATAAGAGCCGCAATGAGGTATTTGAATTTTTCTTATGGAACCATACAGAGAACTTAAAAAAACAAACTTAAAGATTGTAGTATATTGCCTGTTCAAAAATTATTCCCTCAAGATAATGAAAAGCGGCAACAATTTTGTAGAAATATGATCAACAGGTATAACATTGATAATAATATTTAAAAAATATGTTGGACCTATGAGGCATCATTCAACACATCTGGTATCTTCAACAGAAGAAATTCACATTTTTGGTCTTCCGAAAAATCCTCATATTTCTGAAGAGATTCAATTCCAAGGAAGGAAATCCATAAATGTTGGTGTGGAATAATAAATAAAAATTATAGGGGCCATTTTTCACGAAGGCTCCCTTAGAGGACCATTGTATTTAGATATGTTAAGAAATGATGTAAATAATTTATTAGAAGAAATGCAATTGCAATTCGATGTTATTTGGCAGCAGGACGGGGCACCCCTCATAATATTAATGATGTTACAAATTACTTAAACACAACATATCAAGAATGGATAGGAAAACGAGGAACTATTGCTTGGCCACCTCGTAGTCCGAACCTAACTCCATTAGACACGTTTTTTTGGGGCCATTTAAAAATATTGTTTATAAAGAAAGAGCAAACAACTTGAAGAAATAAAGGAAAGAATTAGAACAGCAATACGAAATTTGAATAATAACAACGCTGTTATGGCAAATGTAATGGGAAACTGAAGAAAACGATACGTTCTGTGTATAGAACACAATGGAGGGTACATAGAGAATTTTTTGTGATATTTTATTATTAATTAACTAGGAATAAATTATTGTTAATTTACTACATTTCGTAGCGTCAAAGAATTTAAATATTTTCATTTACCACTCTTATTTTAATGGATAATATTATTTTTAATACATTATCTACCACTTCAATAGTGTTCTTTAGTTATTTTCTATATTTGTAGTTTTTTTAGCTGGCTGGACAGCATAAGCGTTTTTTATTTATTTATTTATTTTTTTAATATAATAATTTAACTAATAATTGAGAACAGTTTCATGAGGATAATAAAAAGAAATTAAATATAGGTAAATTAGGCAAAAAGTTAATAGTTATAATAGTCAAACTGTCAAACTAACACTTTTGTTTTACTATCACAGCCACCTAGATAGTATTTCTTAATATCTGTTAAGTAACGTATTTTATATTGAAAAAAATCGATTATCGGAATATTTACTGAAGATACTATATAAAAAGTATATATATTTGAAATCAGAATAACACGTCCTATTCAAATATGGAAAAATATTTGGGTACTTCCATTTAAAAAAAGTAACTTAGGCCTCCATCTTTTTTATTGGATGTTCAGTTGTTTTTCTGTTAATGTGTCTGGATTCCTTTTAAAAATCCTACAAACAGCATTTTTCATTTTTTTCTGTATCTTTCCAAATAACCGAGAAAATGGGGTGGGAGGCTTATTTGGATCACCCGGTACATGTAGCAACCGCTGCGGCCGGCAACTCTAGTAATTACAAATTTTTGTAATTAATATGTTATTACACCTACTTATCAGAATTAAATGTGAGTCAAAGGATTTATTGCATTGCACAACATTGGAGTGCATTTTATTTCAACAAGTTTATTTCATTTCTATTTATAAGAACTTCAAACGTTTTTGAATAAATATTTCGGTATAAGATAAAACCGAATAAACCATTCAAGTGTTGAACTAAAAAATAATGTTGATTTTTAATCACAACCACTTGTATATTTTAATATGTATACATATGCTAAGTAATGTTTATCATAGATTAGATAATATTAGTACGTATCAAACATTCAACTGTTTGTATAGATCCGACATCCTACTCATTTGCTAAATAATCTAAAATAAACATATGAAGTATATGAAATTATCGACCACAAATTGGTAAAAAAAAAAAACAGAAAAAATATTCTTGCACGATAAAAGTATTACTAAAGGTTAATAGCTTTAATATTTACTGCAGGGACAATACACCCTTACGATCTAAGACTCAGGGTGCCTACTGCCTAATGGAATAGGGCGAAGCACGTTTACCACCCTAA
Organism: Rhamnusium bicolor; assembly: GCA_029963845.1. NCBI lineage: Eukaryota > Metazoa > Arthropoda > Insecta > Coleoptera > Cerambycidae > Rhamnusium > Rhamnusium bicolor. The sequence goes on from JANEYF010005822.1 coordinate 875,257, forward strand.
AATTAAAACTCAGCAAGGAGCAGGTAGGGAAACGACCCCTAGTAAATAGCAGCTGATATGAATACATACTTGTATACAATAAAAGACACCCCTTCACAGTGGTATACGACTGTAAAAACTGTGTTAAATCTATTGAATAGAAATTTGAATATTTAGGCTTGTCAAAGATTTATACTTTTAAATAGATACAGTAAAAGGATTAATTCGAAAATTATCTATGGGTTTTCTTACCAAAAAATTAACAGTACATGTTTTTACAATATATGTATAGTGTCATTCAAAAAGTACGCATAAGGTGGGAGAATTTCGTATTAATTGATTTAAAAGACCTATTAGGGTGGACATTTCTGTTTGCTATGAAAAAAATACCATATCAAACAAAAGTTGCCATGCGATATTCAGTATACCTGAAATGAATTTCGAGAAATGCACCACACCGCATTTCTTTTAAATATTGTTTCTATTTTCATTTTTCCCAACATTAACAAAATGATAAATGAAAATTCCATCACTTCTTATCTGATATTAAAAAGTAAGAAGAATTTATCTTCGAATTTCCATTAATTAATTACTAGTATTTAAAATGTTTATGTTTAATTTCATCAGATTATATACTAAATCATTAGATTCGTATCTCAATTAGATACTACGTAGTTTTATCTTAACTACGATTTAAATCAATTTAATAGCAGTTCCTCATAAAATATACATTATTTATGGTCCCTTAATTGATTTTACATAAATATGTTAATAAAAATAACTAATAAATAATGTGGCCTCGGAATATATTGGGATGCAAACAATCCTTTTTGTAAGCAACATAAAAATTAAATATTTCTCAATGAATTTTGTTACACGCTATAATAATTGCTTTTAACTTTCTAATGTGTTGGATATTTAAAGTTTTCCTTAAAATCATTTGATATTTGTTGTCAATTGAGTTAAAATTTAATTTGTTTTTGTTGGTCGGATGCGAATTTCATGTGTACTGAATTAGGTATACCTTTACTCGTTTTTATCCAAGATGAAACAGCGTGGGACGCATACTCATTTATTTTAAATTACATTTATTATAAAATCATTTAAAGATAATTCAAAAACAGGCAGCAATGACTTTGATTAAGACGTTGTTGGTTATTGTCGTCATGCGAGGCGTAATAGGTTTTCAAATTTTTTTATTAATTTACATCTAAATAAAATGTGTACCCATGTACAAAGCCAAATTACAATGGTTATGACCAAATTATGACCAAAGGAAAATTGGGCAAAAAGCACTCGGTGACGAAGGATGCTATCTATCCACAGTAAACGTATAATATATGTACGAGCGTTTGTACATTTAAATTTAAAACACCCCTATATTGGATGATAATTTATAGATTAATTTCACACTATTCTTTGAAAGCGCAAAAAAACGTTCTCCTCTATTAGTGTTAAATCACTGACGTAGTTTTCCACACCAAAACACCACATACTGCACTCGACACGCATTTCGCCAAACAAGTTGGCATCATCTGGAGATGATTAAAACTAACCGTATGCTAACAATGTATCCTATTTATACGTAAAGCCATATATAGTGGACTATTTGGGATTGGCCCTCTATCACTATTCATACTATTTTTACATTTTGTGATTTCCAAGTTTTCAAATTAATCATAAAATGCTAATTTCTATTTTATTGTTGTTTTCAAACGCATGTTAAGCAGCACTAGACTTATCTGTTCTGTCATATTTTAATTGAGCCACACTTCTTGAATCTGGTTTGTATTGAAAGTCTAGTTTGTCTAACCTACTTTTGATTACAGTCCTTACAGCTCATTTCGAAAATCCCCGGCTTTCCGTTTGTTTCAATGTTGCCTTTTAGATTGTCTAGAAGTTGTTTATTTTCCGATGAATGAACCACTGTCATACCTATACTTTAAAAATCTTATTAATACCACGGTTGCAATTTCAGATTTTCTCTTTCATTCTGAAAGGTCCAGGAATTTTCAGTGTCTTCAGATTTACGTTTCCTAATTATTTTATTAAATAAACTTACAAAATATCCGTTGCTCACAGTTGTATATCCATAATCAATGCATTTTCCTTTTCAAACTTCTTATTGAGGAGAAAGTTTAATAAACAATGAACTAGCAAATTTATACTCGCCATTTTCTGTTAACAGAATGGTGAGAATGAGAGAGGGATATATCTTAAAGTACTGGTATCTTTTCCATATATGTCAAATTCTAACTTATTTTCACCATTTCTGATCATTAATATATCTAAAAATGATAGTTGATCACTGTAATCAATTTCATATGTGTATTTACCTGACGCGAAACGACTGTTTAATTTAGAAACAAAGTTATCAATATCAATGACTTTTGTATCAAACACACAAACATATCATCCACATACCTAAGCCAAACCCTGGGAATATACTCGGATTCTTTTTGCTTTTGTTTCGAATCTGTTCATGAAGAGATTGGAATAAATGTTAACAAAGGGTTACCTATTGCGTCCATTCATATTGTTCGAGGAAATTATTTATCATTGAATCGAACGTAATTTTATTTCATGCAAAGTTTAGTGAGTTAGAATATATTCTTTTATTACATCTTAATTGAAACTGTTTGATTTGAGTAAAGGTACTTGGGTTTATTTATCTTCCAATTTAAAGCTGCGGTAATAATATTGTTACAGGATTTAAGTACATTTTTTCCCTCAGTAATCATTTTTGGTAATGGATTTCTAGAAAGTTTTTTATAAGGACCATTACTAATCAGGTTGTCTACCCTTTCATAATAGTCCTCTTTATCTAAAATAACAACCTTATTACTTATATCAGCCTTTAAAGTAAAACAATTTTTTCACGCAACCCTTTGAAAATTTTTTTATTAATTGCGGATTCTCTATTGACTTTCTTTGGAAATATTGCTTTCTGTTTTTCACAATACCTTTTCTACTTTGAGATTATTTTCACAAGTAATGTAAATGATCATTTTCCTAGTCCTCGTTGTTATATCGTTGTTACTTCTTTAACAGTTTCCATTAAATCGATACCATCATTTCTAATGGCATAATCCTATGCTACGACACAACATTTTTTTGAAAATATTAAAACAATTTTTATTAATTTAAATCCTAATATAAGTGTAAATACCCGAGACCCATCAATCAATCTTTATGAAATATTTCTCAAGAAAATCAATTAACTTCTTGTAGGGCGTTTAAAATACAACTTTAACACTTCTCTGTCTACCTGCTTTTATTATTGTACACAGGCCGACAACATAGCAAGGCTGTAAATATCCGACTGACCCATAATTTCTCGGAACGAAACCCGGTGGCTGTTAAAGCATTTTATTTTCTCATTTTCGTGTCTCATTTTTAACGACTATGTAGTTCTAAAGAAGTGATGTGTATGTAAGATAAAAGAAGGATGAAATATTGTGGTTCACCTCTGAATTCCTGTTCCACAGCACGATCAACTCTTATCGCGACCTCAACCATAGACTCTAAAACCTTTAGAATTTGACATTTTTAAGACCATTTCACGATTCACTGAAGTTATATCACCAACACAATATAAAATATAAATAGCCATCGGCCACTACCATCGCTAAAATATAGTTTAACTCAGGGAATAAAGTTTGGTTGACCTTAATCATTTAGGCTATCTGGTTAGACAATTTGTTCTATAATTTTTATGTAATCCTACTCAATACTAGCATTTTCAATCATATGTTGGGTTCGGGTTCAGCAATCAGCCTATAAACTGGGTTCAAGTTTCGTTGCTCGTCTTTTCTGAAACGAGCAACGGTTACATTACTAATTTCTATAAAACAGTCTAAATAGTTCGCAATTAATTCAAATTTACGTTTTTATTAGATTAAAATGACTTGGTGTTACCTTACAGAGTCGGTATCGCGATGATGTTGAATGAATGTTTGTTTGTCGAGAGAGGTAGCTCAGGAACCAAACACCCATAAAACTGTGTTGCAACATTTGAGAAACGGGAAGCTATCATATTTAATATTTAATTAATTGGCCCGGCAGGTATTAAATTCATTAAATTCGTTATAATTAGCATACTTCCTGCATGCATTATATATAATTTGAAAAATATGGGAAAACTGCCTTATTTTATTTTACTATTATCTAATAAATAAAATATTTACAAAAGGTCGTAATTCGCTTCGTTAAAAAATTAATAAAAACGACGATACGCAAAAGTGGAACATATTTCCAAGCAATTATGATGGTCCAGTAAATACTACTATAAATTAAGTCACGACCTTGTTTATTTTATTATCACCATATAAATTAATACATAAGTAAATAACTGTTTCGCGCTTGATAACCTATTGAAACTGTAATAAACGCTCTTAATAGATAACTATCCATCAATGTATAATTAGTTTTAATGACAGTTCAATAGCTTCGATTACTGAGTAAATATGGGATTTCATGTTTATTTTTCTGTATACAAAAGTCGTTTATATTATATTCATTTAATGTACAATTGATTATTTGATATAAAAACGACGACATCGACAATTTATGGGACTGAAGAAATAATTTTAATATTTTTATCCTCAATTCTTGTAGTATAGCAACCAAATTTTACTTATATATGTATGTAGTTACCTTTTGGTTAGTTTCACTCATAACATGGCATTTGAAATATACGTGTACTACATGTATATCAATCAGAGGCAATTTTACGGCAGATTTGTTGCCAGATGATTTTTTCTTTTCATTTGTAAAATCAAGACTATTTTCATCCCAATTTTCAACAATGTATTAGAATTCGAAGGAAATTATTTCCTAACTTTTATTAACTCTGATTTTAATATTGTTACTTACCTATCTCAAAATTATTCTTATCCAACCACCTAAAATGTTTACACTTCCATACGCACTTCCAAAATATGCTCCTCAATATACGCCAATCAAAAATATAGATTGTTATAAAAAAAATATATTGGTGAGTTAATAATAACATTGACCTTGTTTTTTACAATAAATGGTTCACCACTTTTTTCCACTTTGTCTCGGATGGCATTTTTTTTAACATAATCCCTTCAAACGCGCCGACCGCTGATCTCGACGTAAATGAAAGTCGGCACCGTTTATGCTACCGCATAATATATATATATATATATATATATATATATATATATATATATATATATATATATATATATATATATATATATATATATATTACACATGAGTAAAATGGCATTCAATGTAAAAAAATTAAGCTTCACCTTTAACTAGTGACGTAGATATGGGTATGCAGGTTTCGTTTTCTCCAAGAATTATGGCACGCCACTAAAAATAGTATTTTTTAGCAGTTTTTGGAATGCAAATTTAATTTTAAACAAAAATCATATCCTGACTTTATTCCTTTGAAGAAATGGCCATTTTGCATTCCGCTTATGTGATTGCTAATAGTAATAATGTAAAAACTGAAAGACTTTGTAAGGAACGCTTTCCCAACCAACGCAACGTCATCCAGATCGAAGAATGTTTATGAATGTGCTTAATGCAAAGAGAATCTTACCTCAATTTTCTTTAAAATGATTAGCCACTTTATAAGAGGATATTCCACGAGAAGTACGCCAACGTATCTTTTTACGCACGATGATGATTCACCTAATTATTCCTTGATCGTACAAGGATATATCAATGAAACTTTTCCTATTCAATGGATAGGTTGTGGGGAATCAACAGCATAGCCATCTCGCTCCCCAGACCTCAATTTGCTGGATTACTAGTTATGAAGTCATCTAAAATCTTATGTCTATGCTGGTCCTATTCCTGAAGAATAAACTCTTCTTCATAAGATCGAAAAAGGATGTCAGCAAATTCGTCAGAATCCAAGAATCTTTGATAGAGCGAGAGGATCTATAAGAAGACGTATTGAGCAGTCTATTGAGGTATAGGGATGTCATTTTGACACCTCTTGTAAAATTGTCCCAATAATTTAAAACCAGTGTTAAAAATTTCTTGTTTTTGTTATTCCTAATAAATTTTATTTTAATAAAAAATAACAATTTTTGTCCAATTTGTGTTTTATTCTAAATTTTGCATGCTATTAGTTAGAACAAATTACACCAATAACAACCCTAGCCATGCAAAAAAATCAAGAGGTCATTTTTGTTTAAAATTAAATTTGCGTTCCAAAAATTGCAAAAAATATTTTTTTTTTCAGTGGCGTGCCATAGTTCTGGTTACTGGTTAAAGTTGGGCCTTAATTTTTCACGCTAAATGCCATTTTCCCCATGTGCTGTACAAAAAAAATTCCGTTTCAATATCTTCATTTATTCAAAAATTATTTAAATAAATATATTTCTTTTAACTTTAACTCCCTGTATCTTGAAAACGACGATCTATGGACAAAAATGTTTATACTACTATAATCGAGATTATAATAAAACATTATTAAATTTGGACAATGAATACACTCCTTCATTTATAATGACATTTCACTATGTTACACCCTGCATAAATGGTATTAGATAAATATTTCAGAATGAAAATTTTCAAATTTTCGTTGGCCGCCCAGTACATAAGAGGTGTAAATACTTTTGCTGTTTGCATCTGCATTTCTTCTTAGAAATATACTTCAAGGAATATAAAAATTGCATGTGTTCGCGCAAATCGAACAACCAATTTATCAATAAATCAGCATATAAGCAATAATAAACAACAAATTGCATTTCTACGAACATCTAATCCAGCACTCTCACGAATGTTCAAAGAATGCCGACTTGGCATAACTCTGGAATTATCCGGCAAGTTTGCCCTCTTTATGCGTAGGCAAAATTGCTTGCGTGTTGAAAGTAACACGTTTGTGTAATTTATATTCTCTACAGTTTTCATTTCTATTATGTTTATTTATAAGTTGCTACGATATGCAATTTCCACTCTGCTTGGTTTACGATTTTCCGGTAATATGGGAACAAATTAAATCACTTGGGATGACAGGTGCTCCTCAAGGTTCTGTTTCCACATAAATATATATGTATAATAAAACATAATAATCATTCCGTATTAATAATAACTCCTTAAGGCGCTTATATTTAAATGATGCAAAACCCGAGTCAATTAACGAAAGGTAGATGATAAGGATTGAATCAAGTAGTAAAAGTGATGGGGTGAGTTTTTATATTCGTCAGTGAATGCACTGGATGGATTCGACCCATCTGAGAGAAAAAAGTAAGGTATGTACATCCTATGCTGTATTTCCTAAGTAATACAACGTATTACTCAGTATTATCCATTATACTCTATACTTCTGTGTTTCCCAGTTGTTTTTTGGATGGCCTTAGGATTCCCTTGATACTCTCCGAATTACCTCAGTATTTCCTAACAATTGTTAGTATTTCCATTCACTGCTTCATTTGTACTTCTTGTTAGTCTACGTCTCAACGAAGTGAACTTATTGACACTTAAAGTAATCAGTGTTTATTTTAAAGAAAGAAATATGATACTTCTAGTGTAGGAAGAAAGGACACTCTGTTTGTATTATAACACCCATTAAGTTATGAGTGTGGAAAATAATGTAAAGTGATACCAGGGATCATTATTGGATTGTTCAGCAATGGTCTAAGACGTGTTTTTACATTCGCATATCATAATCGTATTTTAAATAAAGTAATTTTGATTCTTCTTGTGAAACTTCTGCACCTTATATTCTTTCAAAATTTCCTCAGAGATTTACTTCGCAATACCCTGAGCATGTTAACCTCGGTGTAACCTTGTACTCAACACTCTTATACTTCTAAGGAGTCCGCTAAAGCGAATATTGCATCATAAAGCTGGCCGCAAACGTTCGTTTTCAATATTCTGTTTTCGAATCCGGAAAGCGAAAGCGGACGTTTCGCAAACATTTGATTTTTTTATTCGAAAGAACAACAGCAGGCATTTGGAACGAAAGTTACTAATATATTCCGTTCGGAAAAAAATGACGTGTGCATGGCAGAGAGTAGTCAAGGTCATTTAATTTCTTTCTCAAACTTTACCAACCGAACGACAAATCGCCGTTGGTCATTGGCACTGACGTTGGTTTTTAGTCTGGACGCACCTTTAAATGAATCGTTAATAACATTTATTTATGAACACTATATTATTTATAAACATAAATTTTTACATGCTGTTTGCAAACCCATAAACTAATATTACTTATTTAGATATCTAACACATGTACACAGTACACACGATACTTTTTATCGTGCTAAGATAGAGAATATAATAATTAAACTAAAGTAATAAATTTGGCTCTATTTACATTATACTTGTAAATTTAATTTGCTAGTACTCGGGCTATTAATTACATATTATAATAGCCAGTCTGTAATTTTAATTCTATTATTATTTATATGTATAAAACTCTTGTTGGGTATCCTTTGGTTACATATCTCGGTATTTATCTTAGGAATTAAAGTCTATGTTTTTTATCATGAAATAATATGATAAACGAATAATTTACAATAATTATGAGAAAGACAATAAGTCAACACCACTAACATTTGGTATATTAAATTAAATAATATTAGCTTATCTCCTTAAACAAATCTTTTGTAAATAATTAAATGTAGATAATATGGCTTGCATTAGTTTATTATTAAGAAAGTTCTTAGGCTGATATTAATATTCTTTTCCGATAATCCAACCGGGAACCAGCAACTTACCGAGTAGAAAATATTGCGATTGGAAAGAGAAACATAGAAGAACTAACTCCCATACATTCTTTAAATCATGAAAATTATCTTAATCTTGCTTTAAATATTCCTTGAATTTAGGTATATTTAAAAATTACAAAATCTTAAGTAGGCCTAGAGCCAATGAAGGTTCTCGAATTAACACAATGCCCCCGACAGTAACCATAATGTACAGGTAACAAATTCTGAGCCAAAATTATTTGGGTTGATTTGAGAGGTATATTTACAGATTCGAAAGTAACAAAATCCGAAATAGGCACTATTCACAACGTTATAAAAAGCTTTGTGTAAATATTTACACAAGAACTAACTATCTACATACATATATATTAATTTTGTGACAAAGCTAAGCGAATGTGTTCATTAAGACCTATAAAAAAGCTAACTGACAGTCAAGTTCCAAGGGATCTGCTCGGAGATAAGCAACTTCCAAAAATATGTCGAAAAATTTGCACCTACATATACCAACCAAACCTAATTTTTTAAAGAATCTGTATTTATTATAATGCTGCAATTCTATTGTCATTAGCTGTAACCAAGCAATTTAAATTTACACTTTTTTTTTATTTTCTTGTTTGGTTGTTAGTACTTTTGCCTGGTGATCACTTTAAAAGGTCTCGGAGATGAATTCATGGGTTTTTACACATTTTTTTCAATTCAAGATGGCTATTGCTATGCCCATTTTTATAAAAATCGATATTATTAGCGGAATCTGCTGTTTTCTTGGTACTTTCGGTGTGCAAAATCTTTTCGGTATAAAACTAGAAGCGCCCACAGTGTTCAATGAAACAGTTTGGCCAAACTAGTATAAAACTAGGTACTAAATTTAATATAAGTTTTGGATACCATCGCACGTGTGGTGAATGTGACAAAAGAAGAAATTAACAAACTAAAAAAGGAGGTACATTCAGAAGCAGAAATGAGATAGTTGGAAGTAGAGAATGATATACACAAAAGAAAAGCACAAGGTTTTTACGGCAAGAAAAGGGAAGTTAAAGAACAAGAGAGACCCAATAGAGGTTTTGCAGCCGTTTCTGTGGATTTCCAAAAAAAAAAAAAACCATTTCTCTACCAAATCTATCTCAACTTTTAAGGTCTTTTACATATGTCCTGTCTTTTGAAGTGACGCTGTGAAGGCGCTGATATGCTCCTTCCTATTTGATTTTATAATGAATTTACAGAACATTTTTTTAGGTTATCTTCCTATCAACGAGGATAATTATTTGAATCTCATGAAGCTACAAGAATTTGGTGAAAACCGGATGCAGCTGAATTTTCCCCTATACTCACGAAGTTAATCCAATCAAGAAACAGAAAAATTAGTTTGGTTTTTACAGTTCTTGATGAACATTCCCTCATTGTATTCCTGAGAGTATGCAATCAGCCGTCATTTTTGTTTATTTTCGGAAAAGAAAAAATTTTATCGGTTTTATTATAGGTCTTGAATCTAGAAGTGTTTTTTTGAAATATTTTCTTTATACATATAGTTTTCATAACATGTTTGTATTTTGTATATTATTATTATTATATAAAAATTAACATTAAAAATGAAGATTTGTAAAATTGGTTTTTTTGTGACTCTCTCTTTTAACACTGACATAGTTTTCCACGGAACACCAAAACACTATATACTTCACTCGACGCGCGTATCGCCAAGCAAGGTGGTATCATTTGGAGATGATTAAAACTGAGCTCAGTTTTAATAATCTCCAGATGATGCCAACTTGGTTGGCGAAACGCGCATCAAGTGCAGTATATAGTGTTTTGGTGTTTCGTGGAAAACTACGTCAGTGTTATCTTCACATCAAAGGTTCCAACCCACTCCAGGACTCTCTCTTTTATTGTGCCATTCATTTATTATGTTACGATAAGGCGGGGACTATAACAAGTCTATATAATTGCATGCCATCCATCCTGTTCTTGGTTTTAGTATACAATTTTAAAAACGTTGCTGCTTTACTCTTAATCAAAAATGTTGGTTGACTTTATGTAATTAATGCCTGGTAATGTCATGTATAAAAATACATACATTTATAATCATCCCATTTGAAAATCTATTTTTACTTCTTTTGCATTAAAAAAAGATATCGTTCCAAAAATTTTAAACGTGATCTAGTTTAAAACAAATTATCATAATGAATTGGCTAACATAAAATTATAGTCTTGAATTAAATTAATGAATACAAAAGCGCTAATTATTATTTTTTTGTGTTAAATTAGTTATCACATAAATTATTGTGTGTTCGTGTTGCACGCTTTGATGGTCTCGAATATAAAATTTCGCGATTACATAAACAGAACCAAACACGTCCGTTTCGCTAATTGAACACACTGTTGTAATCGACTGGAATGCTAACAGAAAATCAAGCACACTATGGATAAAAGACGTGAATCAACAAACCAATGTCGACTCTTGATTCCCGTCCAATTGACACCACTTGAAAATAAAACGTCTGATCATTAGTTGACGTATTTATGGATTATATACTTTGGCATCTTTCATTTCATCGACAACTTGATGATGTTCTTCACTAAATACCTCACGAAACCTTTTGACGTTTATATTTTATTACTTTTCAATTGCCTCCGTTCTTATTTTAAACCATCGTTTATGTTGCCGTTTAACATCAAAACCTATAAATATATCATGGTTAAAGTTGCTTCAGAAACGAGGCCAGGAATCTAAAGTACGGGACTCTCTTTTACTTTTTGCTTTTTAAAAATTGTATTTTATCTTTTATAGGGGCAAATAGGGCTCGACCAATGGCAATATTTTGCTGATGATTGATGCCGATGACCTCACCGTTGGCTGATGTTTGAACTTAGAAGATAGGTCACAACCAAAAACAATACACAGACGACTGACTGGACAAGCTAACAGCGAACATCCAATATATTTTAAAACATGAATGTATATGATTTATAATTATAAAGCCAATTTTCGCAAAGAGCGAAATATGTGACATTGGGCTTTAGTAATAATATAAGGTCGAGTTTCGCTTGCACCCATCAGAATAACCAACCAGCGTGATATGGATATACAACTTCGCACTTTCCGCACAAATGCGAAAGCGAAATGGATTGAGTTTTGTTGGACAACTATACGGTAGCCTATTTCCATGTGCCAGTATATTTTGCCGATGGTCTATGCCCATGCCGATGCTTGAATTTTTGAACAAACGACGCCGATGCCGATGTGAAACCCTAGGGATGAACGAACTGAAATTTTGCCACAATACTGATTTTCGGAATTTCAGCTTACAATCTGGACCAGAATTCCAGTCCCTTACTGGAATCCCAGTGTTTGACCGGAACGGCCGGATTATCCGGCCAACCTTTTTAAATCGATACTTATCACTGAAATCAGTGATCACATGATACCAATTACAAGGAATTCTTCCTCTTAGGGATTTTTTTTTCTAAAAAAAAGGAAAAGAAGAATTAAAAAATAAACACCATTTTAGGAAATTTTGACAACAGAAATATTCATATTTTTAAACGTAATTTTATAATTATTAATGTGAGTCGATATAACTCGATATATAACTAAATCTAAAATAATCTCACCATTGTCTTCCTTATTTGAGTAAACCAATACTTTAATCCCGTACTGTCAATAAGTTTAACAGTTAATTTTGAGCCTTCAGACAGGCCGAGAAAACTTATCGGTAAAATAATACACCACTCCGACTAGGGTGGCGAATGAGTAATATCATAGTTGGCATCGTTAGACTTCTCGAAAGCCTAATTCTATTGTTCCCCATCTTTGCCCTTAAGGGTGTTACTGAGGGGTTCTCTCCCTTATTTGTAAATTTTGTGGGTATATAACGTATACACCCTAACCTGTGCTAACAACATATGGCGGCACAGTACCGCTTCTGAAGATAATCATTGTCATTTTCCTAAATTACAACCAATAGATAATTTATTAGCTCTAATAAGGTAAATCAACTGTGTAATTAAATAGACTTTTGCTATATTAATTATTTAATTCATACCCTTTAATTAATTTAATGAATACCTAATCTTTTTTTGTGAACCAACAAATATTTGCTTATGTTTTTTTAATCCGTAAATGCTGTGAACCCCATTTGCACTTTTAGGACTTACGTCTGTTGTTGTGTGCATTGTAGGTAAATTTAATTTGGTTCCTAACACACACCCCACATTGTACAAGTTTTCGAACGTGTTTTGTAACTTTTCATTGCGGTCAAAAAAAAGGTATTCATCTCGATTTCTTAGGTTGTCACGACAACAAATCTAATTTGATTAGTTTTTCAGCCGAATTGTTATCACAAAAAATTTGGTTTAGATTTCACATAAACTATCGTCAAAAATAGATCCTTGAAAACAAAACTATAAAAAATTCCCAATAGTTTTTAGCCAAAATGTTTAGGATTTTAAGAAAAATATTTTACTTTAGAAAACAATTAAGATCTAGTATCTGCACTTTTTTTAAAATAAATAGGTATTACGCATGTTCTTTAGTAGTAAGTCACCATCTCATATACTACCTGACAAACATTACAAGGTACAGATGTATGCGCGAGTCGCCAAAATGTACTGCACCACAATTTTCTGACAGTTACTTTCATGTTCTGTGTTGACAAAATACTTATTCCATATAAAACCATACTCTATAAAAACAAATTTTTAAATATACTATTAACAATATATTACAGTTACTTTTTGCAATGGTGTAAACACTAATGTAAACAAAGAAGTGTTAGTGCCATATCCCAAAAAAAAACAATTATACAGCTACGGACACATGTTTTGGAGTTATTGCCCCTCATCAGTATATCGCAGCTAAGGAATTGGATCTAGGATGGGATAAATCAGGAATAAGAACCAAAATAAAGCTGGAATGTACAGTACATAGTACTCAATTAATGCCTTCATGTTCCCATATGCCACAAATGGAGCCTATATGAGATCCAATTCCTTAGCTGCGCTACGCTGATGAGGGCAATAACTCCGAAACACGTGTCCGTAACTGCATAATTGTTTTTTGTGTTTGGGGATATCGCACTAAACCGTTTCTGTTTTATTTTGAACCCCAATAAATCTATCTTGTTTTATTTGTATGTGCGGGGTGGAAACAAACAGTACACATAGAGCTCTGTATGTTGACAGTGCTCATCGAGGCTCCATTTGGGGCACATGGGAGTATGAAGACACTCTTGTTCCTGATCTATCCCATTCTAGATCCAATTCCTTAGCTACGTTACGCTGATGAGAGGCAATAACTCCGAAACATGTGTTCGTATCTGCATAATTGTTTTTTTTTTTGGGATATGGATCTACACCTTCTTTGTTTTATTTTGATTTCCAATAAATCTATCTTGTTTACTAATACAAACGTTATGCGAATGACGGTCCCTATTCTAAACAACCCTAGTCCTTTGTACATCTTTATCTTACTGGTACGATATGTTTGTCAGTAGTACCTTAATGGGTACCTAATTTTAAATCGCCCACAAAATATAATATGTAATGGGTATTTAAGAAGATATAACTTCTGGGTGTAACTACATACCTCGTATAATATGCATTGAGATGTACAGCTACGTCGTTTTTAAATGACCAGAGGGCGCTAATATCCATGTCTGCTTTCCGTATCGCAGCAAGCTTATTATTGAAACAGGTTAGCTCGAAGAGTATTAAAGTGATATATCATTTTGACACAGTTGTTTCAATAATGAGCTTTGTCTCACATCGCCACAGTAACACATGGATATCAGTGCTCTCTGGTTATTTAAAAGTGACTAAGCTATAACTCTACCTGCCACGCTAGTAACGTTTTTCAACAAACATGTTTTCTTTTATTATTAATGAGTTGAATGTGGGAGAAACGTCTTAAAAAAACCTACTGGTATTAAGCGATACATCAAGAACTGTTGAGCCTGTACAATTTTCCGAGAAACTTTCTTTTTATTAACAGTAAGAAATGAATTTTAAAGACGTCGAATTGAACGAGATTGTCGAGACTATTGTATTTTAACTTGAATCCCGAACTCGGGTCATTCTTTTCAATAACAGAAAACAAAATCGTCCAGAAAATTCAAATATCTAAACACTAATTAATTAATTACAAAAGTATATTAAATTACGTAAATACATTTTCAAATAATTAATATACTTCTTGTATCATAGAGCGGCTTATCATATTAATAAAGAAATAAATAATGGCATTTAAAACAAAAACTACATAGAAACCCGAGAGAACAGTTTCACAATATAGGCTGATCGATGTTGTAATAAAAATACCCGACCCTACTTGTCGGTGTTAATATAAGTAGGTATTTATAAAGTAAATGCTTTATCAGGATTTCGTGACTACAGTTCGATAGTCCTTACAACCCTGCTGTAACCGTACCGAAATCGGTCAGGCGCAACCCATTATTAGATCCGCTTGTCACACCGTGTAAAGCTGAAAACAAAAATTGTTTTCATATTCAATCAAAAAGTCTGATAAAATCGTGGAATAGTCTTACAAACGAATTGACGAACTTTTGATCTATGAAGTAAATAAATTATCATATACGGAATCATCAGGGGAAACACACGAGGGGAACATGAATAAATTATTTTTCGACAGCGTCGGTTCAGTGAATCTCGAGATTCGGCTCGAAGTAGGTACAGAATCCGAGGGAGCATCTAGTGTCGGAAATGGGTGTACAATTTATGTAGAATAAGCGAAAATTTTCTTTCATTCTTTCCAAAATAAAAGGGAATATAAATATTTAGTTCAGAATATTCTGAAATACAAGGAATAGCCTACGAAATTAAAAACTTAGAAACAAACTCGGGAGTAAATGTATGTATATCTTTAACCGCAGCGGCAGACCCTGCGGGATCATAACTACCGGGAATAAAAGTCAGTCTCGAGAGAGAAGTGGATTAAGTACATAAAATGATCACCGATTTTTCCTCGGATTTTTCAAAATATCGGAATGAGTACACGAGATTAATGTATATTTAAGAAATTTGAATTGAAGCGTACTTTTAAATATGGGTTATTTCGTAAAAGTTGACACCTGTTCCAATAAAATAAAAATTAATTTCGAAAAAACATTTGTGCTAAGTATATTAAAAAAAAACATGATTAGATGAAAAATATTTCCTACGCAATAAATAATATCTGCGCCAGAACTTTTTTTGTGTTAAGAATTTCAATAAACTATTACAATTTATCTAACATATTTGTTTAAAAAAAAACAGCATATACTGCACTCGACGTGCGTTTTCGCCAACCAAGTTGGCATCCAGAGATGATTAAAACAGTTTTAAATCTACAGATGATGCCAACTTGGTTGTCGAAACGCTCGCCGAGTGCAGTATATGGTGTATTGGTGTTTGGTGGAAAACTACGCCAGTGTTCTCTTCACATCAAAGGTTCCCACCCACTACAGGACTGTAGGCATTTATGTTAAATATCCAATGAATTTGAGATTAAATTGGCGGAAAAAATCATAATTACAAAAAATTGGCAAGCAGCTCTGTCTCATGGTTCCTGTCTATCCTATTTTATTTGGATACCTATTATATGAAACCAATGTATTACAATTTAAATGTTAACTTAATAATAACAGTTGCTTCATTATTAATAGAGACGGCTGAATCTGCTAAACTTAGGTGTAGAGACCACGGAGGCCTCACTGCAACCACAAGGGTCTAGGGTTACGTAAACACATTACATCAGTTCACTTTCTCTCGGCGGCATACAGTTTGTTTATGGAAGAATAAGGTGACCTTTCTAGTCGCGTATAAATAAATTTATATCTGAATTTCCTAATTTAAAATAGGTATATATTGTTATGTTTGCCAGCACTATTTGAATCGGTGGAACGCATATGACTGTAGGTAACATATCGTAATTTTAAATACAAAATAAAATATCCGTACTGGGTGTTTATTTTCCACTTAATTTCCATGTACGTGTGGTATTCCACAATGGGTGTTAGAGAACGAAAATTTTCGTTCATTCTGGGAAAAAATATAATTCTGAATAGTCATTACCTACGAGACAACAAGATCACAACTTCCCAATGCTAAAAAACGACTTAAGACCAAAGTAAAGAATAAAGTACGTGATAAATAAATATGGCTAACTATGAATGAAACCTCTGATGCAAGAATTAACAAGGTGGGTATTGTGTTAATTCTAATATTAAATGCCATGGAACTCATATTTGCTGGCCATTAGAAGGTTGGAGAACAATAATGGGGAACATGGTTGCCAGTGGCCTTTTATTACAATAAATATTTCAAACAGGTTAAATCTGTAATAATCACATTCAACTCCAAGACACTAGCACTAAAAAGAAAAGTCAGCAGCAAACAATGCCCAGGTCAAACAAGATTTGCTCACTGTACATAAAAATTATGTATATTATTTACATATGTATGCTATCGAAAAATTCCAAAGTAATTAAAATCTTTATCTCAATCTTTGGAAATAGTGGACAAAGTAACGGTAACTGTGAACGCCGCTGGAATTCGCACATTTAACCTTCTATAATTATTAAACAAAGAGGAGTGTCGATTGGATTGGACAGAATCTTTTGTGTTCTAAGCTGTATTTTATTTCTGTTAAAAAAGTAAAGACTGCAAATGTGCAGATTGCAGACAGTGGGAAATGCTATAAAACTTCAACAATCCTAGTTCTAGGTCCCTTATTTTATTATAATTTACCCCACTACTACCTAAGTAACAGATTCAGTCATTAAACAAATTTATTTTCATGATACATAATAAAACCAGGTCTAATAATATTTGTTTTAACTATTCCGGTATATAAATATTTGAACCATTATGCTGATAAGCATTAGTAGAAACATTTTAACTTAAAAAGTATACTTACATGCTGTGAATAGAAACTGTTTACAAAATATTTAAAATCATGTTTTCTACAAATACTAGTAGGTATGTATAAATAATCAGATTCACTTATTTTTGAGGAAATATGTTTATTTATTAAACAAATGTAATTTTCACGAGACGTGATAAAATCAAATTAAATAAGATCTGTTTTATTTATAGAAATATTTATTCAAGTTACTCAATATTTGTTCATATTTGTCAGTCATTCCAGTTAAAAATTGATTTAGTGAAAAAAATTTAATAAACATCTATGATGACACTTAACACCAGAAATGAAGAAATAATAGGGGGAACCGAGGGAGGAGGGAGCAACTAATAAGAACAAGCCAAAACTAGTGATTTCGACTTATTTTAATATAAATTTATGTTTAAATTAAGATAAAACATAACCACTTGTCAACTGTTATTTTAGTAACAGGAAGCCGATTATTGGTGAAAGATATTTTTTGTAACAAAAGGAGTGATAATTGCCTATTTTTGGTAACAAAAAGAGTGATAATTGCCTATGTCATCCATCAGCCACTTTTGGTGGCCCGGTATACCATCACAAGCCTATGAGGTAAATATCAAACATGTGGATATTGTGCTTATTAAATATCAAATACGCCGACGGATGTTCAACTGGCTTCAGAAGCTGCAAATCGGTAAATACCAAATGTCAGTACTAATGGCAGTCCCAACAATGCGTGTAATCGGCGAACATTCGATATTCGGAGGTCAACTTCTCGAAATGTTTGTTATTCGTTTATTTCTGAAGGAATGCGAACCACACTCCGTACAAGAACAAGTTATTTGCCGAAAGCATCCGAAGGCGAACACTCGCCAAACCACCAAATAGTGTGGGAGGTATAGCGAATGCCGAAGTAAATGCACGAACATTCGCTCATTCACCGATTACATGCATCGTCTGGGACCGTGTTTAAATGGACTACATTTCTGTCGATATTTCCTATTAATATTTACCAGAATTGAAAAGTTTTTACTACAACTCTTTTTGTTTACCCGAGTTCCCAAAATTATATAATTAACGATGAACCAATTAAAATTCAGTTGTCCTATAACAGATTAAATTGGTGGGGTGGGAACGTAGTTTTCATTATCACAATTGAAGACCTATACTAGTAGGGAATGGTTTGGGTTTGGTATTTGATGCTGGTGGTACTAGTGCTCGTCGTAGTTACAAACAAGTTGCTAAATGTATTTCATATTTCTGGTTAACTCATTTTTAATTGTTAAATTATATTCTCTGATAGTTAACGAAACTTCTCTAGTGAGATCCGAATCAGAATTATATAAGTAAAGTATCAGTAATGAAGTAAATTTTATTTCAAACTTATTTGCAACATAAAAAACGGTAGCAACTGTGCAGGCGGTAAGAGATCAAAGTAGCCGACGTTTCTTATGTTGTAAATAAGTTTGATATAAAGCTGTAGTTTTCACTCAACACCAAAAAACTGTGAAATAAACTTGAATCAACCAAATTGGCTTCATCTGGAAATGAGGATTGTGAGTTCTAAATGTCTCTAGATGATGCCAACTTAGTTGACGAAATGTGCGTCGAGTATAGGGTGGCAGTTTCTGTGTTTGTGGAAACAATTTCAGCGTTAATGTTATATACAAAATTTGCCACCCTCTTCGAAATTAGTTAAATACGGCATCATTTATAGAAAGTATGTTTAATTTATAAAATTTCTAATCTATTGCTCGTATTATTATTTACGATTCTGTTTATAGAAGCTTTAACAGAATAACAAAATAATAAAATAACACATGAAAACAAAGGGCGATTTCCATCCTGTACATAAATCAACAAAAATTGGGTAAGTAAGTTTTGTAGGCGAGTGTTGAAAAACGACGCCATAGAGGAGAATAAATCGACGCCGCGAGAAACTCCTATTACTGCGTGAAGTCGCTAACTAGAAATTACAATGACATACATTGGTAGTTAGCTTGGTTTAACACAGCAATTAATATCTTCGTCGTAGAGTCATCGACCTCGAAGAACACAGCTATCACATTAGGATGCTAAAATTGTCACGGGCAACCTTTCCCGTCCTCGGCTGAGAATAAATTTGCAGTAAACATGTTATACCTACATGCGAAACATGATTCTGCTTAATTATAACAACTTACCTACACAAACAAGAACATAACATACACATTTGCAATGCGACGTTTTTCTCATAAAAACAAAACAGATGTGTGTATGGTCAAATATAATAAATGCTATAAAAAAGGAAAACGTACAGTTCCTTTACTTATTTTACGATCCTTAAATTGTTACTAATTGGGTTTAATTTGGTATATCTAAAGGGTTTCATTTGGGAATGGATGTTTTCCTTTGTGGCAAACGCTAAACAGGCGACGGGTAAATAACTTCCCTAATTTAGTCACCAAAACTTCAAACCAGGTATATTTCCAACTTATCTTTTCATTAATCTTTGAGATCATAATCAATACTAGAAATTTCTAATAAATAAGTAAACAGGTACCTAACTAAACAAGCAAGATATTAAATTAGTAACGTACCTATGTATGAACATTATTACAGTAGTAATTCATCCGAAGAATATACAAACAACGAAGTATGATAAAACATTATCCGTCGGCAGTTCTTGCCGACGGCGACGGTACGGTTATTCTCATAAATATGCATGTTATGTTTTCATAAACAAAACAAAAAACTGAAAAACTGTTTGAGATAAATGCAAATTAAAATTAAGTTGGCAATTTTGAGGTTACAGTTAAGTTTCCTGGAGGGCCCCTTTGAACGGAACCAGGACTTACCGGATGGCGCGCTGCCGCGACTGCTGCTGCGGCTGCTGCGTTCATTCCTGCACTGGGGTACATTTTATGTCAGCAATTCATGGTATATTAAAACGCACTGTTTAACCACAAAAGGCTCTATTCGAACCTTTAACGCGTAATCCACAGCTTTACAACACAGAAAATATATTGAACTCCAATAAATGCACTAGTTAGATTTATAAAATCACAAACACCCACTATTAACTGCACTAAAAGCACTATTTGGTTATTGAATAGTAGTATCCACCAAATTAACAGGTCCTGACAGAATGAATCCACTTGGAGAACGTAAGCGATGTCGTAAAACTTAGAACGCGCGTCCTCTCTCTACCGCGTTTCGTAAACGACTGACGAAGTTCGCCCCCCTCCACCCGAGCGAGCGGTGCCCACACCACGAACCCCTAAACCACTAACACACACCACCCCACACTCCTTTACAAAAAGCCTACAACCCCTGAAAATACCGGCAACAGTACAGTCCGTAAAAAGCGAACGAGTTCGCCAACACATACAAATTGATTGCGCTGATAACGTTGGATCTCGATGCGGGAGACTAATTAGCGCATTTCTGGAATCGGTTTATTAATAAATGTGGCTAATGAGCCAATAACGAGAGACCACATATGAAACTTTTATACTGCTATAAAGGAAGCAAATTAATTCTTATTCGTTGTGGAAATAATGACGGCTCATAAAATGAAGCACTTGAGCAAAGACTGCATAACTTAAGTGGACAAGTATTGAAAACTGGCGCTCGGCTGCGGGAGCAAACTAGGTCATGTTTTAATTGGCAGGACTGTGATTGCAATTAGCGTGAATGTAATACGGGTAAACTGTCGCGAGTTGTTGTGTATTCCCACACCGCCGGGCTCTCGCCGCCGGTCACTGGCTGCTACCTGATTCCGCCGCGCCACTGTTACATTTGCTTGACTCACACCCCTAAAATGATCCGTACATGTTCACTACAAAAAATATAAAAAATAAAAAACAAAAAACTACCCTCAAAATGGCTGCCTGGCAGAAAGCATCTCATTTTAGCTGAAACAGGGGTGGAATCTGTCCTTGTTCCACTCGCGTGATTTCACTTCAACCCCTTTCACCCTTATAAATATGGCGCCCTGATTGCCAGTATACCAAGCTGGTATCGAGTCCACGTTGACTACTATAACGCAAACAGCGACGAGCCAACCAAACTCACGAATACTCGACTTCCAGCCAACTGTGCTCCTCGATTCATAAACCCAACCCATTTTAAACGAGCTCGCTACTTTTCATCGTCTAGCGCCAATAGAATCTCGCCATTGCCCAATCAGATCGCTCGGTTGTACGTCCGTTGCCATGCAACACACTGACAGCTCGTTTCAAGTCCACGTTGACTGCTGAGGTGCCAGTACATTGCTTGCAGGATCTGTACGCAGCGGGCAAACCAGCAAAAATAAGAGCCGACCAAAAAAATATATATGAGTGAAGATAAAATCTACTGGGTCGGGGTGCGGGCTCCATCCTAGCAGAACAAAAGGTCTGCCCGGCTTACCAGTTATTAGAGAGACCCAAGGCAGGTTTACAAAGGTCAATCTTTACAGCTAAATTACAATGGAACTAATTTTTATGTGTTCACTTTCAATAGGTCCATATCAACTTGAGACCTGAAAATGTTCATTTACGTTTTCCAATATTCTAAAGTGCTCGACGAAATATGTATAATACCGATTCACTTTTATCGCGAGTGCCGCACCAGCAACACATTTTCAAGCGATATTTTCAACGATGTGAAGTGTTTACTTATCTATATTATTTACTGCAATTTTACCTGTTTGAGGAGGAAATAGTATCGCATCCTATGACGTATTCTGTTCTGTAATATTTTACAGGGCGATCAATCATAAGCAATATCAGGCCATACTTTGGCGTCTTTTTTCAATTGTGAGTTAATTATTAACTGGTAGTTAATCAGTTAACCAACATATAATAATACAAGCGACAAATATGGTTTCTGCTAGGATTATATTCTCTTCAGTCGTAAAAATCGATTAGACCGTAATACAAACCATTCTAACTGAAAGAGACACGGGCATTTTAATGTGCTGTGCTTGGTGTTTACTGTAGCCACTCGCGTTAAATCGTTTTCGCCAGGGAAAACCTCAATAATACAGTCTAGTGGCCACTTCAGGGGGAGGCATTCGATTATCTCTTAACACTACCATGTCTCCTAGTCATGCTAAATGGGTACTAGATGTCCATTTGGATTTTTGAGTAATCTTATGAAAGTATTCCTTATGCCAACGCTATTAGAGGTTCTGATGCATCCGCTGAAACAAATACCAGCAAGATAGACTTAGGGACATGTCTTTCATATCTTGTGAATGATATGATAGAGGCTCCATGTTTAAAAAATTTGCTGAAATCAAATTACCTCAGCTTGTGTAAGTATTGTAGAAAATTCGTCGTAGGTCCAGAGCTATTGCCCTATGATTCGCAAAAGATACGACTTTACTTAATTCAATGCCTGCCTCCCAAGGCCCACCAATATGAGGTGTGTGTGGAGGATTAAAATGCCACTCCAAAGATACTGTAACAGCAGCAGATTGCATCAGTGTAATAAGTTGCTTATGAATACTTACAAAATCTGTACTCCTGTCGTTATAAAAATGAAACAAGTGATTAAGCTACGAAATGCGTCTGCTATTAGCTCTGACGATAATTCGCTTTAGTGCTTATACAAAAAGCACATATGTTTTGGTTTCTCTCATCTTATTCATGATAATAAAGAAAGACCCCTATATTCAAACTCAACAAGCTTAAATGCTCTTGAATGCGAAAATGGGAGGAGAGGCAAATCTTCCTTGATAAGTTGAAACGGTTCAGGATGTCGACTCCAACAAGTATGACACCTAGAAAAATCACCGTTCGGACTGTTATACGAACTGCTAAAATCAAAAATTTTATTCTTATAAGAATTGAAAAATGGAACAGTTTGACAGCTTGCGTGAAGTTATTTTAAATTATGTCATTCAGCGCTGTTGTCGAGCTACAATGCCAGTAGCGTTGCAAGTCAACATAATGCTGTTGAAAAGGCTTCTGCTCTTAGTTCTGATGCTAATTCGCTCTACCCATACAAAAGGGCACTCATATGTTTTGGTTTCTCTCATCGTAACCATGACTACGAAAAAGGGACCTCCATAGTCAAACCAAACAAGCGTAAATGCTCTTAATTACGAGACGAAGACAGACAAAACTTTCATGATTGGTAAAAGCAATTCAGGATATTGACTGTTGACTCCACTGGCGTTGTAAGCTGATTACAGCGAGAAAATAACAATGGATGTTTTCTATCGTAACAAGCAAACTGGCTTTTGTGTTCATACAAGAAAGCATATATTGGGTTTGGTTTCTGTCATCTTACCCATGATGATAAAAACAGGATCCCTATAGTCAAACCCAACAAGCTTGAATGCTATTAATTTCGTGACTGGAAAGAGAGGCAAATCTTCTGTCATAAGTTGAAACGATTTACGATATTGACTCCAACAAGAATGACACTTAGAAATCACCGTTGGTACTGCTCTATGAGTTGCTAAAATCAAAATTTGTGTAAAAAAAATTTAATAGTTTGGCAGCTTGCGTGAAGTTACATTAAATGATATCAATCAACGACGTAGTTAGTTTACAACACTATTGGCGTTTTAAGCTGACTACAACGCGGAAGTAACAATTAATGTTTTCTATCGTAGCAAACAAACTCTCTTTTGTGATCATACAAAAAGGCATATATTTGTTTTGGTTTATCTTATCTTACCTATGGTGATAAAAAAAATAACCTCCATAGTCAAACCCAACAAGCTTAAAGGCTCTTTATTGCGCGACTGAGAAGAGAAGTAAATCTTCCATAATTGGTTGAAATGGTTTAGGATATCGACTCCAACAAGTATGGCATTTAGAAATCATCTTTGATACAGCTCTTCAGGAACATATCGTGTGCCCTGTGGAAAAATAAAATTTTACGTTAAGCGAATTTTAATGTATTTTAGATTAAAATTTCATTTTCCTATTTTCTGAATAATGGCGTTTAACTCTATTTGGGAAACTCTTTTCTTGTATTTTACTTACTACCCACTGTCGAAAGTTACAAAATTTTAATCAAAACTGAATGGATTTATCATTGAAACAAGCTAAAGCTCAGGGCTTATTGGGTCCTGGTGAAATAATAACTCTATTTAATTGGTGTCTTATTATATTGATAATATTTCACAAAAATTAAAAGGGATGTAGACGCAGGTTACCAGTAGTTTGAAAAAGTTTTACATATATCTTTATATCTAAAATTTAGAGCTATTTTCTCGAAACGCAAAATAGTTTAAGCCTTTCAGTCCATCAAGTTTCCATTTACTGCGTCAAATACGTAATTTTAGCTGCAATCTCCAACTTGGATCCTTATACGAAAAACAATAACAGAGCAAATCCTTTTACCAGTGAAACCCAAATCAAATCCGTCCTCATACTACTTCTTAATTGTTTTTGAACTTGTCATCCTTTTTTCTTCCCTCATTTTCGGTATTCTCTTGTCTGTGTTTGTATTTTTTTTCAACCAACGGCTTTTCGGAACTCTAGCAACACTCTCACCTCCCACCCCATTTGCTAAACTATTACATGTGTATGTATATGTCACAGTGAAAACAAGATTTTCAGCAATGTTAGCAATCACTAGTGAAAGCTGATAATTACTATATATTTGCCCTAGTAAATGTGATGTTTTTAAAAATTAATAAATCAGTTGATCCTAGCATTTACTAGTAATATTTGAGAGTAATGCTAGTAACTACTAGTTAAACTCCGCTATAATCAACTTTTACTGACTAGAATCAGATGATTCGGTAAATTCTCTTACTAGTGACAGCAGATATTCACTGATTTCTTTATTTTACTGTAGCAGATACTTCTAAAAAGTGGCTCGTTACATGATGCTTACTTTGTTCTTCCAAAATGTAAAATTATAAAATCATTCTTATAAATAATTTGTATCTACTCTCATAATGCAACGTTCGATATCGAAGGATCCAAATTCTGAAAATCTGCATTTTGTGGAAGCAACATAGAGGAATGTTAAATTAAGATCTATAGGGCCTTTTCATTTTTTAAAATTAGATTTAGTTGTTTATAATTTATATTAATATTTGTTTGTTTTTACTATTTTTAACATATTTTCTGATATTTCATCACATCATTATACTAGTTTTCCTTGCAAACATAAACTAATACTAACTGTTTTGGTTTCAGTCCTTCAAGTCGTATATTTCCATCTATTAACTTAAGCTTCTTGCAGTATACCTTTCGAGAGCATAATAGACAACATCAGGCATAGGTTTTTACAGCCTTCTTCTTTATCTTGTTTCTATCACTCTACCCTCATAAATTTAACTTGTGATTCGACCCTCTTCATTCAGTCCATACAACCAACGCAACATGTTTCAAAGCTTTGCAATATTTTAAAAATTTTTAAATTATTTGTGTGTAAATAAGTGTGGAAGCCTTGACATATAGTTTTTCATTTAATTTGTCTGATTAACGTAAATAACATAAAAAATCGTTTCTGAGAAATTACACAATAGAATAAATGCAATTAAATCAAGAAATAAAAATACATTCATTACATTAATAGGTAATAATAATTAAGGCTGGGAATTTTTCAGATTTTAGTATTCGAATATTCGTTCGAAAAAATATTCGAATATTCGAACTATTCGAATATTCGGATTATTCGAATTATTCGAATGGATATTTGAATTATTCGGATATTCGAATAATTCGAATTATTCGAATACCTATTCGAATAATTCGAATATTTGAATACTCAAATAATCCGAATTATTTGAATAGGTATCCGAATAATCCGGATCCTCGAATATTCATTATTAATAGGTATAGCACTGAATACTAGTGAATAGTGAATACTCTATTTGAGTATTTGGTTGGATAGACCACAATAGTAGTCGTGACGTAATCCACTAAGCAGGCAATTTGATTTGCTTTCCATACCCACAATAGGGTATGTCTTCGGTACATGTGCTTTAAGGGTCAGAATTATTTAGTTAGTATTTTATTTTAGGATTGAGGCGCTATTGTTCACATTTAACTATTGAAGCTTAAATAAAACGAAAACAGAGCTAGTTTATTATACTTCTGTGTCATAACTATTTTTCCTTTTCGAAAAAAAATAAGTGCTCTAAAATTAGAATGTTTTTTAAAAAGACGCAGATGTGAAGGTAAAACAAATACATGAAAAGTCAATAATTAAATATTTATTCACAGGTTTTCTAAAATTTAAAATTTAATTTTAACCCCTGCCTTTAGTACAGTAAGACTAAGGTCGAGGCGAGAAAGAGATGAAATAGTTTGACTGGGAATAAAAAGTGCCACTAAGGTGGTCTATTTATATATTTGGATTTTAGAATAAGTACCTACCTATACCTACTATCTACCTACTTTGGTTGGATGCATACGCATACCTATTCGTACATAATTTAATAATACATTAATGTTCAAATTTACTCAAATATAATCGAATATTCGAATACTCGAATATATTCGAGTATTCGAATATTCGAGTATTCGAGTATTCGAATATTCGAGTATTCGAGTATTCGAATATTCAAACATATTCGAGTATTCGAATATATTCGAGTATTCGAATATTTCGAATATATTCGAGTATTCGAGTACTCGAATATTCGAATACTCGAATTATTCGTATTCGATTCCCACCCAGCCTTAATAATAATAAGTTATTTTCAACCTTTTAGAACAGCATTAGTTTGGACAGTCGCCAAAAGTCAATTTCATTTCAGCAAGTTAAACAATATGCATCTCCGCGATGCAGTATCGTCTGCACTCAAAATGTTGAGGTTCATAATTCGAAATTGTCGCGGTTGAAAATGTTCAAAGAAAATTCTTAAAATTTCTGCAATATAGTCTCTGAGTTTTATCCTGAAAGACAATATGCTTAACACTTCCTGTTAAGCGTCTTTGGCATTCAATCTTTATTTCTAAGAAGAACATTATTTGCATTAAGATGATTTGGTTTAATATAATACTTAAATTATTCACTTAATTGAGCTAATATAATTTAGGTAGAGTTACTTTAATTTTTTTACATTATATAAATGCGTGTTTCTATGTATTGAACTTATTATCTGTTTCCATTAAATTTTCTCCTGTAATTGGATTTTTGTAATCTGTTGAGCATGTTTATTTATTTTTTTATTTATTTTGCATTTTTCTGACTAAGACATATTAAGCTCGTCCATTGATGTAACCAAAACAATGCCAACTAGTTGCGTGCAACCATGCAGCAAGTCGAGAATGGAATTGTGCTATACAAGCAATGAATATCTGTCAACTCCAGTAACGCGACTGCGATGTAACTCAAACGAAACTAGTCGCCTGAAACCAAACCTGTTGCATGCGATCTATGATAAAGAGCAGTTGTTTCTGGTCTTTTTTAATTTTTGCTGTTGCTATTTTTGCAAATTAGTATTATAGTAAGCATCATTAATTCCTTCCTAATTTTTTCTCCAGAAATAAAAATAAAAATCTCAATGAAAACTAATGACAAAAAACTTTTAAATGGCCATATGTTCAAAAAATCCGACATTTGGTTTGTGCAAACTGGTCGTTTGTGATGGATTGCCCAAGTGGATGAGCCGCCAGAGTTGGCTGATTTGTTGCGCAAGAAAAGTAATGGTATTTCTATAGAAAATAAAATTCCACCAATTTAGGAATAGGGAGAATTTAATGATTTTCCTATTTAGAAATTTTTAAAATAATCATGTATGCTCGGTACCGCAGTGGGCTAGATCGTTAAGTGACAAACGTATCTAGTTTACTGTCTATCGACTTTCGGGTTCAAATTCCAGTTTCGACTCTGATAGTCGATGGGACTGGTTTTGTGTCCGCGATTTTTCAACTAACCTCATGAAATCTTAAATATTTTTTTATATTTAATATTTAACGTTGTTTGAAATCTTATTGTCAGCCTTTCGAAATAACTCACTTGTGGGTGTCTTCCATTTGGATATGTATCAGTGTATTCGTACATTCTAGATGCTAATAAGGAATTTTTACTGCAATTCATATAAAGCATATCAACTAATTCATTGTTGCGAAAATTCATTTTTTACTTATACCTAATTATAAGGAAGTATAATAATCGTGGTTTTTTCGACCTTGAGATTTTGATTGATATATACGTTTTGAACCCTCCTGAATCCATTCTGACTATTTTCCGAATGATGTCTGTCGGTGCGTGTGTGTTGATGTGTGTGTGTATGTGAGTATCCGCGAGAACTCAAAAATACTAATGGGAGAATTCTCAAATTTGACAATTAAGATTTTCAACAACATTTTAGGTGACACATTAAATTTGATGAACGTGTACCATCAGAAGAGACATAATGAATGAAAGAAGAAAAAAGGTACAATTTCAGGAAAAAAATTTAAAAAATTTTATTGCATTTCTTGTCGAATCTCGACTTATAATGGAAAAACATAACTTTATGAAAAAATATCTGTCCGCATGTCTGTTGTATCGCGATAGCAGCCACAGTTTTTGAGATAAAGCTTTCAAATTTGGTACACATGTTTTAAAGGCCAAAGATAATGATAAATTCGGCGATGAGCAAAATTGGCCAGCTTAAAGGAGATCCACGAGACCCTAACTGACTACAAAAAAATATATTCTTGATCAAAGATTATGAATCATGCTATATCAAGCGAAAATAATATATTTTCCAAGTACAATAAAGCTGATGTAAACTGAAATTTTTTACACATTTGACCTCATAAAATGGGGTTAGGATGAATTTGGCAGTTTGACATTTGAAATGTCTAACTTTGTTACAAAAATGCCGATGTTAATAAGAAATTTTTAAAATATATGACATGAATTATTATTGACAATATCTAATGACTCTAGTAGTTAAGTATTTAAAAATATTAATGGAACATTTCAAGGTATGCTATTACTATTTAATTGAGGTAAGTGAAGAATTAAATAGAATAATTTTTTTAGGTCAGGATGATATAATATGCTGGTATAAGAATGTGCTGGCCACATCAGATATTTTAATAATTATTCTAGTTTTGTTAAATACACAGACATATGTACGTGCAATAAAAAAACAACTAATAATTGTCACAACTGTCACAAACAATTATAATTTCTGGAAATAATTCTGTTTTTTTTTAATTTATTTTGTTATCCATGTTTTTCGCTAATTCCTCATAAGGTGCCTACAGACACACCCACATGTCTTAAGACATAAACGCACGTTCATGTACACGCGTTCATGTGCCCCAGTGTGTAGACAAAATTTGAGATAAAAGTCCGTTGAACATATCTTTTGTTGCTGCTTGAATAGAATTAAGTGTGTGTGTAAGTGTGTAGAGAATATGAATATGAACGTGTGTACTTAAAACTTGCGTTGATGTCTTAAGACTTCTCATTCAATATGGACAAAAACGGAGAATACGCTTTAAGTTGTTTTGATATGTCTGAAAAATCAAGATAGATATTCCAGTTATGTGAATACAGAAGAGTCGCATATTATTTTTATTTAGAACTTGCAGTAAATAGAATGTGATTATCTTTTTCGGATTTTAAAGTATTTGAGAACACTGGAAAATTTATACTTTGTTTTTTATACGTATTATGTTACTTCATTTGCTACGTGTAAATTCTAACGAGACCTCTTGAAATAAACAACCGAGTCAGTTAAAGCAGTTTATTGTGTGCAGAAAGTTAAGGACATTGGACAGATCACACTTGGATTGAATACGTCCCTTTTTCATGTACACTTCTGTCTGATTTTTAGGTATCCAGAATAAAAAGTTATGTATATCATTGCATTCTTGTCTTTTCTAGATACAATTAATTCTCATTCTGTAATTAATTGCCTTTAAGTATGTTTGAAACATATTCTGTGGAGCTTTTGAACAAATATGGAAGCAAGAAGTCGTCTATCCGAACCTAATAGGGCCACTCGTATGCTACAAGCTGGCTTGTTGTGTCAAGTCGATGTTGCTACAGAATTAAGAGTAAGCCAAAGGGTCATTAGTAGGTTTTAGACTCGATTTTTGGAAATCATCATTATCCTCGACAATAAGAAGGTATCCTATATGCAGAACATGGGATTATAGTTTCCTGCTAGTTCGCAATAGATTTAGTGAGTTTGGTTTGTAAAGTCTTCCTTCATATCGAGCCCCTCTGTTAAGTCCAGCTGACCATGCAGACCATTTAAGTGGAGAAGGGATCATCAAAATTTTGACCTGGCATGGGATTCAGTATTATTTAGCGATGAGTCCCATTTCGGCTTGTACAGCGATGACAGACATCTACAAGTTTAGAGGAAAGGTACAGTCAAAGATTTATTAAGCTCACAGTAGCTTTTAGAGGAGGCAGTGTTATGGAATAGGGAGGAATATGCGATGGAGGACGCACCGATCGATACATATACAAGAGGATAAATACTGGATAAATGTATGCTAATGATACTCTCAGTAACATTGTGTCGACGTTGCAAGCTGCTATTTGCGACAATTTTATTTTTATTGATGGTAATGCTCGCACCCATCGTACTCAGCAAGTATTCAATGTCCTTGAAACTCTCGGAATTGATCACTACCCTCTTCCACTGTGTTCTACTGACTTGAATCTCATTTAACGTGTGTGGGATTTATTGGGTAGAGTACTTCAAAACCATCAATCGAATCCAGAGAACATTAGGCAACTATCAGATATTCTCATTTTATGGGCACAAATCCCACAAGATATGATCGAGTACGTCATGCCCAAATATATACTTAAAGTAATAAGAATGAGGGGACAAATTACGAGTTATTGATGATAGATTTAGGATATTGTTGATTCCCCACTGAAAAACAATTCTTATCCTAAAATTGTTTTTCCTCCTTTTTTATATCCAAATTATGCAAAGTTGTCAATCCCTCATTACGAATTTTTTCTTAGTCCAATCCATTCATGAAAATATGCAATATCATTAACTTTCTGTGCACAGTATATAAATAGAACTTCAATATCTTTTTTAGGATATTCGGATATTCCAAAGCTCTGAAAAATGTATACTCTTTGTTTTGCTCATATATTTTTTATCTTTTTGTTGGTTGTATAATTAAGCGAGACTTCCCAAAATGAGCAATCGAGAACAGAACACACCTTATATAGAAGAAAATAGACAACGTCTACAAATTAAGAAAAAATCTCATGTAGAGAGGAAAAAGAGCAAAAATGAAATATAGTTAAAATATATTAAAAACGTTTTGGCGTTTCAAACGAATTTAGACATATGTAACTTAATGTTGTAAAGTTGCATAAGAAATCATTTTAATGTCAGTTCTGGATATTGTTTTTAATGCTAAGAATAATTTATGTCCGAACGACTAATATGAATGAGAGAGATAAGATTCTACAAGGGCATTTTGTTGGTCCACATGCAACAACATATATATTTATATACCGTAAATGTATATGTGAGGATTTTATATCGAGCACGTTATTGACAATAGAAAATGCTCATCGATGTAAAAAAAATTGCTTTGTTGCAAAACTCTCTATTTTAGTGATGTATAATTACTGGTAACGGCGGTAATATTACCAATAGTTATAATAAAAAAATACTTATAACAGACTACAACTTGAAAGTGTTCAATAATACAATGTAATATTACGAATATTTCCAGTATTATAACTACACTTTGTGGTAGCTCCAAATATTAACAAAAATTGTCAGATACCTACATTTAGTTACACAGAACTTAAAAATTGTCTATTTTAAACCCTGTGGGTATTTGATGTGAAAAGAACCCAGGTTAAACTTTAAATATACGGTTTGTGTCAATTTAATCTTTCAACCTAACTACCTCTTAAAAAAATGATGATATTTATACAATAACTTTTTATTACGGAAGAGAGGAGAAAGACGAGAGACGGAGAAGAGAGGAAAGAGGAGATATGAGAGAAGAAAGAAGAGTGAGGAGAGAAGACAGTAGGGTGAAAGGGGGAGAGAGGAGATAAAAGACAAACGAGAAAAGAATGGAGAGGGTAAAAAGAAATGATACGAAATAAGTAAATTGGTTCATCTGCTACGTGGCCTATGGATGCGGTAAACTAACGGTAGTTTAGCAAAAGAAGGAATGCGCATAAAAAAAATATTACACTAATAGTACCAAAATGAGAAATATGAAAATTTTATCAACAGTAAAAGCACAAGAGGATAAATTTCTCTTTGTAACGAAATAATTTTGCCAGTCAGTAATTTTATAAGAAATACTGACATGAAAAAATCGCGAGACCGCAGGTCGAGCGATTTTGTCAAATATCAGTTTTTCGAGCAAAATTACTGATTGGCAAAATTTTGAGTTAAAAAGAAATTTATCCATAAAAGAAAAGCTCGAGTGTTTTTTTGGCAAGATAAATTAACGACAGAATATGTGAACGAACAACAACAATAATTATCTTTATTTATACAATTATTTAAAGGAACAGTTATTAAAAATACAGTTGTTATAAATTGTTATATATTTTTATCGGTGATAAAAAACGATGCACCTTTTTTATCGCTGTCAAAGTGACAAAAATGTGCTGTCAGATAGACTTTTTCATAGAGGAGTTAATTTATCGGTGATAAGAAACGATGCACCTTTTTTATCGCTGTCAAAGTGACAAAAATGTGCTGTCAGATAGACTTTTTCATATAGGAGTTAATTTATCAATAATAAAAAAAATAATATTAAATATTTATTGGAAATTTTAAAGGTCTTACAAGGGAAATGTTTCACAAATGTTTTACAAAGGAAATGTTTCAAATGTGAATGTTCATATTTATTTCGAATACAATAACTGTTTTTACATTTTTTTAGTGGATTTTAAAATCAAGTTGCTTTTTATTATTAAGAAAGATTCATCCATGAAATTTAACAATTGTTTGTTTCTCTAAAGGGAAAGTTATATTATTATCTTTTTGTTACTTTTTAATTCGGAAAATCCATTTGATTATTTAACATATTTCATATTAATATAAAATATAAATATTAAAAAATATATAAAATATTCATCATTTTTATTTGTAATACGCGAAGTTATCAATTATTTACATATCGAGAAATTTGTGTATACAGAATTAGCGACGGTTGTGTCCAGGTGACCAAGGAACTATTTAGGAGATGCTCAGTATCAAACAAATAAATAACACAAATTCATAAAATTTTGTTTTTATCAATTCACATTTTTACATTGTATTATATATTTTGTAGAAATTAATAATTGAGGAGTGGAAATTCAAAAAGGGTCTAAGTGCCAAAAAAGATTAAACTGAGATATTACATAAAACATGTCTAAAACATAAAAAAAATAAAAAAACTTTCTTGAAATAGATTTATTGAGTACAGAAAACACGATCATATGAACTACATACATAGTTACACATTAAAAACAAAAACTTACATGAACAACATTAACTTAAACATGACAACTGCTAGAAGGTCCTAAGTGCCAAGTACAAGAAAACGTAAAAAGGGTATATGTCCAAAGATACCTTTTACTGTGATTCTGTTCTTTCTATGAGATCTTCATAAAACTGATTATATTTCAATGGACTTTATTATATAGTCCATCATGTCTTTTAGATTCTTAAGCTTCTCGGCTGAAATACGGTTTGTGCAGTTGAGGTCGGGAACCACTGCTTGTGAAATGCCAATCGACCTTTTTCCTTTTTTTTAGTACATTACAAGTTATCCATTGCTCCAAATCAGCAAAGGTCTTCTTGGTTTTTACTGACGTTTCTTGCCTTTATTCAATTTTAATCCAGACTACTTGCGAAATTTGTAGTTTAGTTGTATTCAGATATTCATCTGCCATGCTCTGAAAATCCTTGAAATCCTTTCTTTGCATGTAGACTACATTAAAAGGTCTCTGATAGCGTGCCTCTGCTATCATCTTTCCTATATTTTCAGGGGTGTAATTTTTTACGACGCGATTTCTTTTTTCTATTTGGGTAAAATCTCTGTCGCAAGTGAGATAGGAATGGCCACTTACCAGAAACTTTTGCTCGACCTTTTCGTAAATACCTTTAGAAACTAGGTAAATAAGCAACATTAAAATAATCTTATTCTTGTTTTGCCCAATGCAGTTATCACTCCGCATCGCCAGATTTTTTCTTTTAGGAAAATTTGGATGGGAGAAGACTTTCAGCAGACAAGACGCTATTTCATTTCCACCCCTCCCAGTAATAGACTCATCCCATATGCACATAAACGCATCATCTGTATCGTACAAATGAACCACGAAGTTGAAACAAGACAACTGCCGACTGTAAAACATATCCGAATGAGTCAATGTCGGAATGAAAAGAACTTGTTCCAAATCAATTGAAATAGTATTATCTTCACTATCAATAGTTTGTGAGCTTTCGATGTGGGTATTCATTGTGGATCTTGCCTTTTCCACCTTGCGATGGTGCAATTCCAGTTTTTGTGCCTCTTGTTTCCTCTCTGGGTTGGTCAACGGAATTGATTTGATCTTATTTTGATAAAGATCACACTTCGAACATGTATCTGATCTAGGCCGTCCGAATGTGAGATTTGAGAAGTCTTTTTTGAATACTAGTGAGTAATACTTATAAGTAACTACTGAATTTGGATTTTCTTTCTTGTAGGCCAAAAACATGCGATTGAGATTTAAATCTGGACTCAGGAATTCTTTTATTGATTTGTCCCGGCTGTAATGATTTTCCTCGCGAGGAAAGCTCTGGATATGATCCCTGACTTGCTGATGCAGTTCTGGCAAATACTTTTTTACTTTGGTTTCTTTACCACGTTGATCTGTGTACGTAGTTGCTCCCATTTTCTTTTTTTCGACAAGTACTTCCACTCTCTTGTGGCTTAGCGCAAATATATCAGAAAAAGTTTTTCTGCAAACCTGTACATGCTCGCCACTACCATTAGGAACCGTGTAAGTAATCGTACTTTGGCGACGACTTTCCTCTGGTGTATCATACGTGCCATGTCTCCTGCGACTTACGTTTATAACTTGAATCAGCCCCAAAAGAAAAGTACTCTGCTTATCGTGATTTGCAGCTTCATAATATTGTTGGAATAATGAGTTTCTCTGGTTGAATGTTAAAGATTTGCAGGAATATTTACAAGAATATGTTACCTGCAACAAGAGCGTAATATAAGTACTCAGTTTCCTGATTTTAATGTTAAAATTGCTTACCTGTTGTT
Organism: Rhamnusium bicolor; assembly: GCA_029963845.1. Classification (NCBI taxonomy): domain Eukaryota; kingdom Metazoa; phylum Arthropoda; class Insecta; order Coleoptera; family Cerambycidae; genus Rhamnusium; species Rhamnusium bicolor. Next base: position 910,962 of record JANEYF010005822.1, read on the forward strand.
CAGGTGGATTTTTAGCCGGTACAAAGACACTTTTATAATTTGTATGTTGCAAGCCACTAATTCTGCATCTTTTCCTTTCTTTTCTAACACTCTCAGTACCTTTCTGTCACCTTTTTACTGCAATATTGCCGAGTGGTACATTACCACGTGCGTTCATTTTGTATACTAACAATGTTAATTATTTGGAACTTAGACCCTTTTAACGTACAACAGGTACTGGCGCTTCGACCATGCACAGCTTTGCAGACCACAAAATGATAACTTCCTGTATCGTATGGCACATAGACCGTTTTGTACGCTATTGGCTTTGGCACATTGACCACATAACAAGTGAAATCTAAAATTTGGTGAAAGCGGCACTTAGACCCTTTTGAATTTCCACTCTTCAATTATAACTGAATAAATGTCCATTAATTTTTTATCTGTTTAGATGTAATTCAGCTAGGAGCTGCTCTATTGCGTATTAAACATAAGTGCCAAATATGTATATCAAATGACAATGCAGGGTTACCAGATATATTAGGTAGTTACTTCATATGTAAATATTTATCGCCCAAAAAACTGAAAATTTTTATTTAAACACTTGCAACGCTTGTTTAGGGTATTGTTAATTTTGAAATAGTATGTGCGTACAAATGGCTCTTAATAATGTACTTACAGTTTTGAAATAACAAAATCCTAAATAGGCATCAATTACAAAAATATAAAGATTACGGCGCCCAGATCTTTGAGCGGCAACTTTACATAAGTAACTATCTATGTATATTAATCTACACCAGACATAGTTCCTTTATTTTTTTGTTGTTAAGCAACAATTTATTAGTTTTTCAGGAACACTTGGAATTGAAGCATGTTGCCTACTCGTGACACAAGTACGATTTATTTCATAGTTTAGCCTTTTAAGATAATCTGTACCAGAAATCTTCGACATGAAGTATTCTGATAAATTTGAATTACTTTACAATAGAGTAATAGTGATATAAATCTTTAGAACAAATAATTATAAACACGAAATCAAAATGCATAAAAATATATATTTAATTAAATTCAATTCGCTATACTCATTTCATATTATTTAAATAGTTCTACATTTGCAGTAATAATGAAATATACTTTCTCTATTTTACTACGCTTCAAAATCTTAAAGTTCTCTAAATTAACATCAAAAATCGAAATCTTGTTATCCTCAATATTATCAATACTTAAGATTTATGTACAGTATAAGTGTTTTTCGAAGTTTCTCTAACCATAAATTACTCTTAAACAGTTAAAATGTTTACTTCTATTAATCACCATTATAGCTTGTAGATAATATGTAAAATAATTAATGACGTGACTTGACGTCCCTATCTCTGTAGTATATCTTGCTTTTTATATTAAAATATTTTTTAACAATTGGTATCACATTTGCTTTTATGGGCATAAATTTAATGTGTTAATATCTATGCTGTTTAATATACTGTTATAATATTAATTAAAACAATTTTATACCGTGCAATCTTCACTAAGAAAACTAATTTTGCGGATTAATTTTTTTACTCCGCATATACATAATTAAAAAATTAAATATGTTTGTAAAAGCAACCATTGTTGAATTACTGTATTTTTTCACAATAACTACAATCATTATGGTATTATTAGGAAAATTTGGAACAAATGTTTTAAGGATGTTTGTTGCCTTTTTCAAGGTTGGTATTGTAAAGGGTTATTCATTATAAATTATCCACCCATTATCATCGTTATTACTGCGTATAAAAAAATAAATAAATAAAAGTTGTGTGATTATGACTGAATTTTTTTAAAATGCTGTCAAAAGTACAGTAGCGTGTAGATTTGAGGGGATACACAAAAATAATATATTTTTTTAAATTGAATACCCTGAACATCTTTTATGAGATCATTTATTTATATTAAAATTTCCTAAATAAATCTTTATCTATTTTACATAAATATTTGGACTTTTTCTTCCTCACTGTAAACTATTTTGATTATTTCATTAAAGAAATGTCACTTATCAAACATAATAGTTGTCATTTTCATAGCTCACGTTAATAATGTTAACTTTTCTCTATTTACAGCAACTAGTTTAACTAAGATATTCGACGTTTAATAACTCAAAGACAGTATACGGTAGGGGCAACATATGGTACATTTTTGAAATCAGGAACAAAGGATTTAAAAAAAATATATTATTTTTTTGTATCCCTTGAAATCTGCACGGTACTGTATTTTTGATAGCATTTTAACAAAATTCAGTCATAGCTACACAACTTCTATTTAAGGGGCCTAGTCGGGAAAAAGCTTCGGATAGCTGTGTCACTCTCTAGAAAATTTTTATACATGCGCCGCTGAATAATTTTGCTCGTGACTATACCTTCACTGGACGTTTTATTCACCGACTTCATTGAGGTGCGATTCCCGATAGAGGTAACATTTCCTTGCTCCATTTGTAGTGACAAAGATACTTATTTAGAAAATTTTTTTTAACCGAATAGTACGGAATAAAAGTTTGAAACTTGCTGAGCATAATTATGAAGATTCATTCTAGTCGACATGTATGAATTTTACCTCGAATTTTACCGATTGATATCATAATTCAGGAGCTAATCACGTCCAAATTTCACTTATAGTTACAGTATAAATTTTCCCTACATAAAGTGAAAATTAATTAAAATAGATATACATGTACCCTCTAGTACACTTTCAACTACTGATCCTCCAAATTTGGTGTAATTTGACCAAACCGTATGGAAGAAATAAATTTTGAAAAATTACTGTTTCGATTAGCCCTCTTGAAACTTTTTTTCTATAGGCACTAATAACGATGATAAGGAGTGGGTAATTTATAATGAATAACCCTGGACCCATATAAAATTGTATAAATGTTTGTCCTGAAAAGGGTTAACCGATATCAGATAGAGCTAGACAGTATTTTTAATATTTAGGCAAATATATGTTTAAAAATAACAACAACCTTAAGGGATATTTAACGTGAGGCAATGTCTTTATTATATTAGTAGTTTCATAAATAGAAAAAAATATTCAAGGATAAAATAACATATAAGGCTTGATATTGTATTATGTATAATTTACTAAAAAAATATGCTGAAAGGTTTCGTGTCATCAGCAAAATGAACCACACTTATATTTTCAGAGGAACGTTTTACGTAATAGGCAGACGAAGAACACCAATTTTCTGAATAAGATTTATAGGAAACAACGACTCGGTTTGCTATTATTATTTGTCTTTGTCATCATTTATGTCATACTGACGAGAACATAACAAGTACGAAACCGGTCTATATCTAGTGAGGAATTGGCAAATGATCTTAGCTAAAAACAAGACTTGCAGGCTTAATTCAACGCAGGTTGGGGTTTTTGTCAGCTGAGTAGTTGTTTTCTGTAAATCTTAGTCAGTATATAGTTTAGGTCATCAGGGTTAGAGGTCGCAGCTCTTGATATAGTGTTTCCAATATGAATTGGAACAGTATAAAAACGCCAACAACGGGAATTTAGTCATATCCATGAGCGTCGAACAAAAAGGTTTAGAATTATCATTTAATTCTTTAAAATAAATCGAATATTTTTTTACTATTTTATATGAGTTTATATGTATGTACAATACCTATAATAACCTTTTTATTTATTTACTTACTTGATTATTTATTTATATTAGTTGAATAAGCAATTTTGATGATTGAATAAAAGTTAAGAATCTTACTCACTTAGTTAATGACATTTTCTACAAACTGTAAAAATTGATATTGAGTCTTGTATAAAGTGTCACCATCCGGCAAAAATCAACGTGGAGGTGTGAGTATTTTTTTCCAGGATAGGATAGGAATATGAAAGGTGTTAGTATTATGGAATGTTAGAATTAAATTAGAAGTAAATAACTTTTTCAAATAAAATGTAACACAACAAATAAAACAAAAAGACAGAAATAAATAAATATTTGCATTTTGTTAGAAACTCAAAAAAATTAACTCTATAAATCTCTTCAACCGTTCATCGACTGAACGTAAAAAACGTTTAAACAAAAATGCTGCTTGGCAATTGAATCACAAAAAACAAGAAATAAATATTTAAAATTTGTTAAAAACTCAAATGAAATCAGTTATAAATCTCTTGAACCGTTCAAGCTAAGTTGCTTCGATTAAACGTAAAACAGCATTTAAACAAAAATGCTGTGTGGCAATTGAATCACAAAAACAAGAAATAAATATTTAAAATTTGTTAGAAACTCAAATAAAATCAATTGTAAATCTCTTGAACTGTTCAAGCTAAGTTGCTTCGATTAAAGGTAAAAAAACATTTAAACAAAAATACTAAGTGGCAATTGAATTATCAGAACAATATTCTGAACTAGAATGTCACCGGTTTGAATAATAATTGGTGCTACAGGTGGCAAAATAGGATATTCGTTTTCTTTTTGTATAACATGATTTTCGCATTTTCCACATATGTCGCTATTGCTCACTTCATTTACTGCTTGTCGTATATTATCAATTACTACTGCGCTTAAAGTTGGTGATTGCACTTCCGTAAATGTTTCTTTATAGTGCCCCAAACCATCTCGATTGGGTTAAATACGCAATAATACGATGGCAACCGCGCAAGCGTATAACCGTGTCTCATTAACTACATACTCGTTTTTAAAATTATGCTCCTTTATACGTTTTAATAATTCTTTCTTTATCGGAACCTTTTCAGGGATGTCCATATTTTTATTCCTCATAAATTTTAAAATGTCCTCCTTTTTGGTACTATTATTAGGTATTTTATATAATAAACGCGAGTTTATTATATAAAACGACACATTGTCCATAACAATGACCAAATTTGGAGGAATGTCAGATAGAAGCTGTTCAGCGAACCATTTTTCGAACAAATCCGCAGTCATGTCTTCATGATAATCAACAAAGGATTGTGTTATGTTTTTGGCTGTTGGGTACAAAACCGTATTTGCATCCAGCATAACGTGCTTTCCTTTCGAGCAAGGTGTATTGAAACTACAACTTTTAGAGTCATCTACCCAACCGTACTGAACAACTTCGTGTGTTTTAAACCAGGTCTCATCGAGATATACTATATGCCTATTTGAATCATAGTATTCTTTCATTTTATGTAAGTATTCTCGTCGAAGTTCAACGATACGTCGCGATTCCATTATAACCATTCGATTATCTATTTTTTTTGTGTTTAAAGCCGCAATCTAATAAAATACCTCGTAGCGTTTCTAAAGATTTATAATTATAATCCGGATAATCACGCAATTTATCACGAATCATTTCTAAAGTTGGTACTTTATTTTCCTCATAGAAACTATAAACCGTTCACCAAATAACGTCTTTCGAGGTATCGTCAATTCTACAAAATTTTCGTTTTTTTCCTTTCCACTTTGTAGAGTGATCTATAACATCCCCTTCCTTAATAACGCGATAAATCGTAGAAGTCGAAAATTTAGTTAATTCATGAATTCTATTTACAATGTCCCTATCTGTCGTTTCAATATTTTCTCTCTTTAAACATTCATAAATATTTAAAATAAGACGCTGACATTGAACATGTAAATCCTTGTTCTTATTAAACTCCGAACTAGTTTCAATTAACGGCGCCACCACCGGTTCAATATTTTCTTCAGATAATTCATTTTCATGCGTTTCAAAGGGCATCCAAAAAAGCCATGTTAATAATAACAATTAATGCAAATATTGAAATATTACTAAAACCACTTAATAAGATCACTAAAATGCTATAGGTACCTCACAGAAAATAATTATATTTATCCAAAATTATTACATGAACTGCACTATACGGTCAATAGAAACAACTAGTCCAGTAGTCTATTCAAATCACGACTTAATTCGTCAGAGTTCGAACACTACCGCCCGAGTTTCACATCTGGTCCGCTGCATTGTCACATTCTCATATCGAATGTAATGTAGAGGTATCGTTCAATAAATACAAGCACGATTTGCGCTCTATTTCTTTGAGATGAGAGTGAAAATGCGCCCTCCTGGTATAAACACTTCAGACTGAAGTATTTCAATTCATATTGGATAAATTATACCTGCTTTGCAGGTCTCTGTCAGTCACTAAGACATCATTTATGTCTGACTGGTAGTAGCACTAACCACCAGAGGTTACATTAATTTTCATCAACTGCACCCGGTGATCTATTTGGCAACTACTCTCTCCCTATTTTAATTCTCTTTATTTCTCTTTATATTTGAAAGAGAATGTGATGGCGATGGACCGAACAAAATATATAAAGCTAAGCTAGGTTTGGTATTTAATCCTATCTTAAAAATCGTTCGTTGATGTCTTGGTGAGTTACGCATCCTTTCACCCAGGTTTGATTCCATCGATGAAGTACAATGGATGAGCATACCTACTCACTTCTGATGTTCTGCAAAATGTGCACACAGTTATTTATGACGTCGTTGATTAAAAAAAAATTCTCTCTGAATTTCAAACAATACACGAAGGATCAAAATATTTTTAAAAGTCGAACGAAAACATTTAAATAAAGTGATAAAAAATGCTTTTATAGTTTCTTTAATTTCACTAATATCATTGAAATTTTCTTTATTATCAGTACAAGGAATATGTAGTATCCTTTATATCTTCGTATGATTATAGACACTTTAATTGTTTGCAATGCAGTTGTCGGCGGGACCATTGGAGCTTTAACTCTAAAATTTTAGAATATTTTGAATTAAACAAGTAAAAATGTTATAAATATTTCAGTTGATATTTTTGGTTGATATTACCGAAGTTATGTACAGGAAATCTCTAAAATTAAAAAAAATCTTATTTTAAAAATGTTATAAAAAACGCATATTGCTATTTAAAAAAGATTAAAGTTGTTATAGCAACAAAATCAAACTTCGAAGAAAAAATCGAGTTAATATATTTTTTTAATTTTATTTTTTTTATTTATATTACATTTACGTAGTCTTTCACAATACTTAGTGAAGTATAAATTTATTAAGTACAAATTTTTTTGGGTTATTAGGTCCAATGTAATTAAAACACTATTGTATTAACTTGCAGACGTTTCGGTATAATTTATTACCATCCTCAGGGCACTGTAAGATATAAATAAATTGATTGTAGTTATTCTATAACTATATGGGTGATAAATTCTAATCCAAACTAATAGTGAAGAAATAATATTGAACAGTTAATTAATTATTCTATAACAGATTGTAGAAAACATGTACTTATTTTAGGCACTTTAATTATTATTTAGAATTAGTTATATGTTAGTGATATATAAAAATTATAAACAAATACTCACATTAAAATTTAGTGTTTCTCGTGTATAAAAAACATAATGGCAGGAACATACTTCTTAACTATAATATTGAGTTTATTGAAAACTACTCGGTATACCGGTAGTTTTCAATAAACTCAATATTATAGTTAAGAAGTATGTTCCTGCCTTTATGTTTTTTATACACGAGAAACACTAAATTTTAATGTGAGTATTTGTTTATAATTTTTATATATCACTAACATATAACTAATTCTAAATAATAATTAAAGTGCCTAAAATAAGTACATGTTTTCTACAATCTGTTATAGAATAATTAATTAACTGTTCAATATTATTTCTTCACTATTAGTTTGGATTAGAATTTATCACCCATATAGTTATAGAATAACTACAATCAATTTATTTATATCTTACAGTGCCCTGAGGATGGTAATAAATTATACCGAAACGTCGGCAAGTTAATACAATAGTGTTTTAATTACATTGGACCTAATAACCCAAAAAAATTTGTACTTAGTATTTAAATTGTGGTCTGGAAATTATTATTATATATAAATTTATTTTTACATTATTTACAAAGTTAGTCATTATTCATTTTCTTTTTCTCCACGCTGTATGTCTCGATTTTCTTTGGATGAAGACTTCTTACTTACGAGCTTTGAGTCTTAATTATAGATTCTGATTACAAAATAATATTTAATTGTCTTTACTTCTTGTATTTAATAATTTTCGCAAGATTCAAAATTATCTCAATTTTCTTTCAGTTCAATGGAAACTGAATAGTGAAAATTTCTCCAATTTTTCTGTAGATTTTTATGCAAGTGCTTACCAATGTTAAAAGAAGAACAGAACAAAATTAATATTGTATCAGTATCACCAGTTCTACGTAAGTATCTATGGATATCCCACGAACAAATAAATATGTGTCACGTTTAAGTCTATATAGGTACATATATATTTCATAAATGATATAAAATATTTGACAACGGAAACAGATTTCATTTGCGAAACCTTAGGGGGATATATTACTTTTTTGATTCATACTAGTTGTCAATAAACACCCTATAAATGCTCTTTTAATGTAAAGTTACAGACGCAGATGTTTATTCTTTTAGTATTGTACTGGGAAATGGGAATCATATTTTTTACATCCTTCAATAAAATAAATATTTTATCTGACTTGCACTTGTAAACTACACAGTACTAATAGTCATTTCTTTTATTGTAGGTATTTGGCACGTGAAAATCTTTCGTCTTCCAAGAAATTGAAGAAAATCCTGGCGTCGGCATTAGGGACATTGCCATTTGTTTAGGTACATCTAATAACACTATGTGGAGAGAAATCTCTGAACAGTTACTTTGGCCATATAATATTCAGTGTGTACAGCAACTTTCCCTAGGCACCGATTATATCCCTTATCTTCATTTTTCTCAACGGGTTCTTCAGAATTCTGCTGCTGATCTGAACTCTCAAAACATTGTACCCTTTACTGATGTGGCAGGACAGTATCGTCAACTTTCACAACACACATATTTGGGTTCATGAAAAGTCGCATGAGTTTGTTGAACCCGGTTTCGTGTAGTAGTTGGCTAGACATGCGATGGCAAGTGTGACTACGAGTAGATAATTTCTCCATCGTAGGTGCGAGTTCGAATACCACCACCGACACTGGCAATGTCGGTGGGAATGGTTGTGTGTCTGCGTCTTTTCATAGATTGTGGTTGTCTAATTTCTGTGATTAAAGAGAGTCCCACCATCAGCCACAATCCAGTTTGAATGTTTAGGTGGGTGTTGTTGCTGATAATTTAATAGGACCATTTTTTGCCAGGAAGATTGAAGAAGCATAATTTGCATTTTTGCAAAATAATTTATCTAAATTGTTTGAGGAGTACCAGATACGATTCGAAATCAGTTGTGGTTCATGCATGATGGCGCTCGAGATTGCTACAACCCATCTGAATAACATGTATGGGCGAACACTAGCCAGCTCAACAGATTTAAATCCTCTAGATTTTTATGTATAGGGCATCCGATTTCAATTGTCTACGCAAGACACGTTCCACGCATTGATGATTTGCGATAGAGAATTATAAATATCTGCGAAAAAAATTAGAAATATGCCAGGTATTCTTGAATGCTCGAAAATGTATCAAAATGGTAGGAGGTAATTTTCAGCATTTTCTATGAATGCGTTTAACCTCAAATTCCATATGATATCCTTCTACTAAAATAATACGAAATTTCATTAAACTTTGTAAATTATTCTCTAATGGGTTCAAAAACATAATTTGTTGATTTTTTCAAAAACGATGTTTGTTAGCCATGTACTAAAAAGGCGTCTTGTTATTAGATTTCTTTCAGAATTTTCCAGAAATGCGCATATTTTTTTTTTTATAAAAAAACTCCTAGGCACCCTTCTCTCACTACCCCTATGAAAGTTATAGAATAAATGATATGACATATAATCAAATCATTGCTCATTGTCTCTAAAAAATTATACAAAATATCGTGGGAATTCAGAAAACTGTTTAGAAATTTTTCATTTTCCGAAAGATCCTAATGAACACTAATGGTCTATTTCTTCAAAGTCCAACGAACTATTTGACAGATATTTGGCAGATTAATTTATCTGATAGATAAAAGCGAAATGCATTTCTTCATCGACATCTGAGGATTCTTATCTTACAGTTAGAAAACATTGGAGAATTGTCAGTAATACATAGGCAACGTTGGAAAATGAATGTTAAATACGTAGCTGAACCGACAGAAGAAGAAGAACTAGTAAAATATTCATGTAATAAAGGTTATGTTAAAGTTTCTGTCATATACTGTATACTATTTTTGTAAATAAATTAAGCTATTATTGTCTGGCTATATATAATATTTTATAACCTGCAGATACTAAGAAGAGTAAGAAAAAAACTTGTATTAATTGTGTGCAGTAATCTTTTTATATAGTTGTGTACATTTTATAGGTTATTATGGATAAGCAGAAGGATAAAAGAAGTGCAAATTTTACAAGGCTTTAAATTGAAATTCTTGTAGATTTAGTAGTTAAATATAAAAATGTAATCGAAAACAAGCGCATTGATGCCACCTCTTGAAAGGACAAGAATGATGCATGGTTAAAAATTGCAGACGAGTTTAATGCTGTTTCAGGGAAATTTCCTCGTACAGATAATAGGGCAAAATACGACGCCATTAAAAAAAGACTTACGAAAAACATGTCCAAAGAGACAAAAAAACATGGGAATTCAAAAAACTGGTGATAGTCTTCCAGACTGTCCCAGTTTAAAAATATATGAAGAAAATTTCGGTCCATCAGTCAAATATCAATGATAGGAATGCCTTCTAGATCTGATAATGATGTAGCAACAGGTGATGAGATAAATAAGTACCTGCTTATTTATTTATATTTTATATGCCTATTGAAATTTTAGCACCCCAATGTAACGTAGAGGAAGAATTACAAGGTATTTTGAATAATGTGGATATATTAAATAACAGTACGAATGAAGGTGATTATTGTAGAGTTGATATTAAACAACTATTTATTATAAATATAAAACTTGTTTTTTTAGAAACACAACCTAGAATGACAAAAAACTGTGAACAAATACAAATTGAATACATATGTGATGACACCGAAGTAACAGAGGAAAAGATAATGGAGAATATATTATATCTTATCTGACTCTCTGTTAAACATCAATTCTGCAGACAATTTTAAAACTAAAACAAAAAAGTGGGTCATTAGTAAACAAAGAAGCTATATTCATACATTGATAGATATAAAAAACAATTAGTTATATACCTACTGTTTGATCATAAAAAAAAAGAGAAAAAAATGTAGATATAACAACCTTCCAAAGTACTCACAAGCCTCTCTCTCCTCTCTTCACTCATCACGCTTCACTCTTTATTTTTCATTTCACATTTCACTTGCATTTCAAATTTTATTCTAAAATTTTATATTACCTTTTTCTTTCTATTTTTATGTGCATGTATGTATGTATATATATATATATATATATATATATATATATATATATATATATATATATATATATATATATATATATATATATATATGTATATATGTATATGTATATATGTATCGATATGGGTATGTATATATGTGTATATACATATTATTTTATTCCTTCTCTTACTTAGCATTTATTTGTATTTTTTTTTTGTTAGTTATTTTAGTGTTATGTATCTATTTGTTTACATTATTGTTATAGTTAGATTAATAAGTAACCACATTTAAACCCACGACCAAGTCTTTTATTTTGTGGGCTTATCAATGTTTATTTTGGAAATATTACACACTCTTGTGAATTATAATTATATTTATGGATGAATTTTCAATTTCATTTTTCAATAAACATTACTATTATTATTTATTTATTTTTTTTTTTCGGTTTCCCGATGCCGGACAGTCCTCCCGGCGCCTGATGGCAGGTCCTGCAGTTGATATCAGGAACCTCTACACGCCACACGCGGCTACGGTAGACCAACGTGTTGATAACACCATCTTGACAGGCCATAATGAATCTCTCGGTCTCTGACTTAAGCCCGGGCCTTTACCTTCTATCGGCAGAGTGGTAGTAGATGTCGCCTTCATTCGCTAGGATAGGCCGATAAAAGAGTGTAGTCTATTTTTAGTTCATACTTGCTTGCACTTGCTTATTAATAAAAATTGCAGACCGAAAGGTATAAGGTATGTACGTATATATTGCGAGGCTTACCTGGGAATTTTATTCTAGTATGTGTCCCATATATTACACCAATAACTCTTGGAAATCCATACTGTCTATAAAACCCTTGCCGTATTCTTTGAATTTCTTCCAAGAGTCTGGGCATCTCGATCATTGTCAGTCATAGAGATGCAATAGCCACAGAGACTTTTTTAACGATTCATGAAGCTGTACATATGCTTATTCCAGAAAAGTCACCCGCTGCACGTAAAAAGCTCCCAGTGGCATAAAATCTCATTGTTAACAATAGTTGATAACCGGGCGACAAGGCTCTTATTCTGCAATTAAAACGAGTTATCATGTGCTATACTCCAGCGTAGTGTTATTAATAGAAATCACAGTTCTTATGAATTTTCTTACAGATTGCAAATTACAAGTAACTGATCTCTGATTTCATTTAGCAACAATTGTTTCTTTCAATCTAAATCGTGAAAAAAACATCGATATCATGCCAAATTTCAAAATGTCTTGGCCTATTTCTTAACACGTAAGGTCTTCTATTGTTTTCTTCGTCATCTTCTTCCTCAGAAAAAAGATCAACATCCATCATAATAAGTCCATTATAATAGTCCATTATAGATATATACTATTAATTATCTACAAAAAAAGTAGAAATATAAAAGTTTTTTAACCCAAGAAATGATGAAGTTATGTGACATTATATCAATTATCCTATAGATATATCAGTATCCCCTGCTTGACCTACCAGAAAACTTTATCTTAAAGAAAAGTCATAACAGAAGGTGAAGAAATCCGAATTATACTTATCTTTGAAGATATCTGCTAGATATCAATTTCCAGAAGATATCTAAAGGTGAGGAAACAGACCATAAGTTGTTTAGAAAACATTTATTTTACGAAAATTATACGAAACAATGGTTTAATTTTCGAAACAATATATTTGTTATTTTATTACACGTTTTGTATAAACGTATATAATATAAACGTTTTTATCACGTATATAATAAACTAGTGAAATATGTGTTTTTTTAATGTCAATAGATGTCAATATTTTTATAAATGAAAGTTAATCAAAAAAATCTTGCTTAACCTTTGTTATTGATTTGAACAAGTTTTCAGTTAACGTTTTTTTAATGTCAGGTCTATAGGTACGTATAATAATATTATAATATATACCATATTTATATTCAGTTTAAAAAACGTTTATTTTACGAAAATTATACGAAACGATGATTTAATTTTCGAAACTGTATATTCATTAAACGTTTTCTGTAAATGTTGATAACTAAAGCTGGCCGAGGTCACCTGGCCGACAGAGCCGTCATATGACTCATATGTTTACATCATATCATAATACTTGAATAAGTACAGTAAATGGAAATTAATTTTAACAATAATGTTACATTTTATAAAAAATTGTATAAAACTCACCCTTTTAAGCAGATTTATGAAGTAGTTTGGTTGTCGTCATCACAAAGTGGGGAAGTTCTATAGTATAATAGCATCAGGTATGTTTCTACAGCTGTCTCCGTCAGCAATGTTCGCTTTGGTGAAAAAATATGTTTGTATTTTGAAAATGACCGTTCGACATCTACAGATGTAATACAGGCATAAGTAAAACAATCTGTGAACTCACTTAACGAAGTTGTAGATGCACCATCACAAATTTGTCTTAATTTGCTAAAATCAGGATCTTTCTGTAATACACTCTCGAATATTTCACTAACGCGATTATTTTTTGCGTCATTTATAGCCTGTAACTGTGTATTTACGTCGTCCACTATTTGCAGCGATTCCACTAACGACAACGAACTATTTTGCAATTTCTCTATTGCGTCGTGTAGTCTCTATAATCGTTATTAATAGTTTTTAAATCTGTTTCAAGGGAAACGTCTTGAAATCTTGTCTGGATTTCCCTAATAGCTGCAGCCTCGTTAGGGTTGAACTGTAGTATCACAGCTTTTATTTGTTGAAAATATTCAGCATAATAAAAAGCCGCTTTCAACCACGTTCCCCAACGTGTAAGAATCGGCTCTGGTGGTTCAGGGATACCAGGACACTGTCTGTGAAATGCTCGAAGCCGTTTAGGAGATTTGAGAAATATTTTTTTTTGTATTTGCTATTAATGCATCTACATCTGGAAAACATTTTCGAATCGCCACAAGATCTAACACATGCACTTTACACGTAACATGTAAAAACCTACAATTGTCTCTTTGAAGAGAACGGCCTACCACGTGCATTGTCGCGGCACCATCAGTCACAAACATCAATACTTGACTTGTTGAAATTTCAAATTTTTCAAATGTCTCAAACACCACACGCGTAATTATTTCGCCAGTACACGCAGTTAGTCTTTTACTAGCTAGTAAAAGTGGAAATGTTGGTTTAAGAGGGTCCAGTACACGTACTATAATATTTAATTTTTTTTACAATCTGTCGTCTCGTCAATATATAACCAGAGCCGTGTATTTTTAATCCACATTTAATCCTATTTACAATGTCTTCACGAACAGCTGGAATATATCTACGTAACGATGTACGACTTGGTAAGTTCACCTGGGGATTGTATTTATTCCAAAACTCCCGAAATGGTTGTTTATCCAGTATGTGTAGCGGAATATTACAGGCTATTAACATTAACAATAAATCAAACATAAACTGAGTTGTCAAAGGCATGCCATTTTTTTTATTTTGATGTTGCACGGTATTGATATGACGACAATCTGTTTTGTGCCAGCACATTAAGTCTTGATTGCAAACTTTACAAATTATTTTGCACCCGTCATAGAATAAATCCGGAAATTCACCGATAAATTTATTCACTGTGTCCGCGTACGGTCGTTTTTTACCCTTTGGCGCGTTTGACATTAATTTATAGGTACAACCTCACGCATTAAGCTTTCAAATAAGACTGCAGCGTAAATCACTTCTAAATCGGCACGTGTGACGCCAGCGCAAGACCGTGGCTGTACTGCAGCCACCTCGGCCAGCTTTATTGATAACATAGATGTTTTTATGACGTATATAAACCAGTGAAATATATTTTTTTTATTTACGTTTGGTAAAATTCTTCTAGTTAATTTCAATACATTTCAATATTTTTATAAATGCAAGTTAAATGAACTATACATAAAAAAAGTGAAATGAAAAAATCTTGTTAAAATCTTGCTTATTTATTATTTTCAACTAGTTTTAAATGAAAGTTTTTTAATGACAGTTTTATACGTATAAAACTCGTATAATATGTACCATAAATTTTATACTAAAAACTTCCTGATTCTTCATTTACCGTGAATGTACTTGACACAGTACGCTTTGGATAGCCAATCGCGGAGCTTCATCTGCGTCATGTGAGGGATATGGCGTCATGTCAGGATGGTTAAGAAGACCGGTGTCGGCTTACATTTTGTGAAGAGAACTGTTCATGTTTATACTGTAGAAGTGTGGCACTGTTAAGCAGTGTGTGTGTATGTGTATGTGTGTGCATTTATTGAGGGTGTTATTGATTGTTTCTTCCAAGGAGGGAATCACTGTTATTTATAATAGTTTAGAGTTAAGGCCCAAGCAATTATTTTACTTCCTCAGATCGCAGTTAGAATATAATTCCTCTGCATATCAAGAATAGCTTAATATAGGACATTTAAACAATAAAGGCCATTCAAGATCAGCATTCCATTTTATTAGAAATTTTGTTACAAACTAAAACGATTAAAGGTCTCCAATGACCCAGTGATGTTCCTGAATTACCGATGGATAGCAATTTGGCCTTCAAACATTTTGAGCAATGGTTAAGTTTGTGTCTAATTTTCTATACGTGATAAAGCTTAATATGTACTTCTAAGTTATTATTGTATGCTTACAATAAATATTTCAGAAAAGGGTGCTGCTATTGGAGGTGCTAGTGTTCGGGCGGTAACAATGATTATTTTAATTTTTTTTTTTTTGAGTAATAAAGTGGCAACGCAGTTTAACTGGATAGGAAGTGGTTCCAAAGAGGAATCGCAGCTAAGAAAATATGCCTTTAAATATACAAAACTGAACCAGTTAATGAACGGTAAGATGATACATGATTTATTCAGTAACACAATAATTCTTATTCTACCAAAAAAAAAAAACAGTGAAGTTGGCCTTCAGTGGTGGAGAAGTAGGACAAGAGAGCAGCGATTTTACAATCAAAGTAGTTGTTCATGATTGGCCGAAACTAGCAAAATCCATACATACCAATAACAATGTATAATGAGATTTTTTGATTTCCTTATATCAGTCTATTAGTGTTTTAATTAAATTAATCTTGTTTTTCTTCGCTAGACTTGATAAAAACTTTTTGCTTCTAGCTTATATCTTCTATTTTAACTACATTTCAAATTCTGAATACAGATTCTGAAGATGATTCTACTAAGAAACTGCAACGATTACTTAATAGGTACTTTTTCTTCAGTCTTCTTGATACAAAAGTTTTTCTCTATTAGTATTCAAGACATAACATGCAATGAAAAATCAGTTCTTTTTTGTTCTCTATAATAACTTGTTTTTATTTTGATTACGGCAATCTATCGTTTTAAACATAACTATAATAATAAAATAAGACTGATAGTAATGGTCTGTTTCATAAAATATATCTTAAGAGCTTGTGTAGGCTACATAATTTTTTCATTATTTTTGTTATGACTCTTTGTGACTAGGGTAATAAATATATACACTGTTGTCAACAATCAGTACCCTAGTAACTGAAAATTATTGGAAAAATCACTTAGTGTAAACGGGTTATTATAAACTACCCATCATATACGTCAAAAAACGCCAATCTAAATATGTGATTTAAAGTGTTACATCAGTAAATTTTACGTTTTGCATAATCAATTATAAATGGTGTGTCATGCATGTTATAAACATATTCCATATACGTTTATAAATTGTCTGCAGAATACACTACCATAGACGTTTATATATACGTGTATTACTGGTGTGTCATATATGGAACATAGACGTCTTAGATATACGTTTATTAATTGGGTGTCATATACGGAACATAGACGTTTTAAATATAGGTTTATTAGTGGGGTGTCAGTCACATACGGAACTTTGATGTCTTAGATACATGTTTATTGGTGGCTTGTCATATACGAAATATAAACGTTGATTACGCGGGCTTCTTGAAGTGTTTTCAACGTTTCGATAAACTTCACTTATACGGAAAACAAAAAAAAAAAACATTTATTAAAGCATTTAGTGTTCACTGGAATTTTCTTTACTCTCTTATAACTTACTGGTTCTCTACAAAATTAAAGTTTTTTAATTTATAGAAATTTGATAGTTTTTCGGAGAAATGTCCACACTAGCTTTGACGACATAATAACTCTAAGGGTTGTGGGCAGGTGGAATCAGAATTAAATCCATTTTTTATTTGTTTTTGTTGCGCGCTAGCAGTTTTTATTTGTTTAAACCTAATAGCAACGATAAAGCACATCTCATGCTAAAACCGGAAAAGCGACGGAGTTTGTTCTAAACTCAAAAGACTTATTCGTAGCATTCCACGTAACTTTCAATGTACTGTATATAGTACATTGAAATTTATGTGGTACTTATAAGTAGGCTACATAATAATTACTGATGCTTATTTTGAGTTTCACCTAAATTTTTATGTTTACCACATACTGACATGAAAAATAAAACAAATGCATTCGTAACACTAATTTAAGTATATCACATATCAATAACTGAGTAACAGTTCTTACAAACATACATACATAAACATTAATACGGCAAAGTGGAATGTTTTACGAAACAAAATTTGTGCAAATTAGAACTAGCCTAACCATCAGGGTCATAAATAAACTTAAATTCTCTTTTCTGCCAAATACGTGGCGAACAAAATCTAGACCGTTACAATGTATCTCTGACACGTAGCGTTATGAATCCATTATTTTGATAATGTGGCTTGTATTTTTTGAACACCCTGTATTTAGCTTTTTTAAATTACAAAATTCACCTACTCTTTGATTTGGATGACAGAAATTACCTTTGCTTTAAATTTAATATTTAAAAAATTACAACACGTACATGATAAAGATAATTGATAAGCGTGCACTATAAAGGAACAATAATTTACATGATTAAGGATAAAATTTTAATAATACCCCATCTATATGTGACATACAGTATAATACAAGTGCATTGTAATGCTTATTCCTGTAATGATACATCATCGTGTTTAATTTTCTACACACAGGAAGTACGCGTTGAAAATAATTTAGAATTTTAACAAACTAATGTAAATTTCAAATTGAAATACATAATGCATTTTATATTTATTGCATTATGTATATTGAACAATGCCTAACAGCACCATTTAAAATTTATTATTAGGTAGTTCAAAGACATTAGCATTTCGTCGCATAAATAATTAATGTTATAAAGTATTAATAATGATAGAAATAAGTTTTATTTGGATGATACCGAATGTTACTTAGACTATTTCAGATTTCTCGGAAGTAGAGCGTATGAGATATTTGCTTTAGAAGAAAATGATAATTACGTTGTAATAACTGTATTCCAACATTACGAATAATTGCATGATTTTTTGTTGCGATATATTATTTAATTTACTTAAATTCTAGAAGTTGTTCAAGCATAAGAAACTTCTTGTACAATATGCAGCAATAAAATATTGCATGTTGCTCCAAGAAAGTTAAGGATGTTGCGAGAAAATGTATCTTCGTTTTAATCAACATATAAATTTTTCATTAAGTCGAGCACAAATAATTAAATTTTCCAATTTTATTCACGAGAAAATTGGTGGTGTATTACTTGCAATATGTAAAAATTATAGTGCATTAAAAGTTAATATTAGTGTAGGTGATAATAAATCTTGCGATATTAGTTTTATTGATATTTTAGTAATACAAATTAAATTCAATTTTCGCTCTCTATATGTGATTATCATATATATTCCACCTCACGCGAAAGCTGAGCATTATAAAAAAGTAGTTGATATCCTAGTGTCTCTATATAGTATTTATGATTCTGCTGGTAATAGGAGACTTTAATCTTCCTGAGTATGCGCAATACGAGAATGGTAATGTAACTACTACTTCCATCCGCGTTATTAACAATTTTTCAAATTTTTTTGGGTTAGACCAGTATAATCATATTTTAAATACACACGGAAGATTTCTAGATCTTGTTATCTGTAATAGGCGCTGCTCTGTAAGTAAAGCTTCTGAAATTATCCTTAATGAGGATAAGTATCACCCTGCTTTACTAATTAAAGCTGATATTCAAAATTTCAGACACGATAATTTTCCGCATAAAAATAACTGAGTTTAATTTCAAAAAAGGCTAATTTTGTAGAACTGTATAACCAACTTGGGCTCATAGATTGGACCTGCCTGGAACATTTTAATAATATAATTACAGCTGTGGATGCACTTTATTTAAAATTATATGATATTTTTGATACATATGTACCTAAAAAACAAAAAAAGTTGTCGGTCTTATCCCACATGGTCTAATAGACAGATAATCTATGATATTAAGCAGAAGGAAAAAATATTAAGGAAATATAAAAAAATCTGGTGTCACTGAATTATAATACATCTAAAACATTGAGAGCAAAAATTAAATCTGACATCGATAGTGCTTACAAGTTATATTTAGACAACATTGAAAATAACATGCAAATCAATCCTAACAATTTTTGGAGTTTAATTAATTCAAAAAACAATACTTCATCCATTCCGTCATCACTAATTTACGAGAATCAAATGATTGAAAACCCCTAAGGAATAGTTGAGAGTTTTGCGGACTTTTTCTCTAAATTCTTTACGTCCCCTACACTCCGTAAATTTGACGACGTAAGTAGTCTGAATTTAAATACCTTAAACTTATCTGTCATCACTGAGGAGGAAATATGCCAATCTATAAAGAAAATTGAAGCCACAATGACCATGGGCCCTGATATAATTCCGGCATTTCTAACTACAGATTGTTCAACTGTATTCGCTAAAGTCCTTCTAATAATTTTCAATTTCAGTACATCGAAATTTCCTCAAAAATGGAGAAATTCACGTGTGTCCAGTGTACGAAAAGGGGGAAAAGAGTGACATAACAAACTATAGGCCCATCACTATTATTTGTAACTTCGGGGAAATTTTTGACACTTTTCTTCCCGGTTCTATGTACACGCATGTATCTGGCTTAATATCTATTGATCAGCATGGCTTTATGAAGGGTCTATCTACAGTAACGAACCTTGTGTACAAAACGCAATTTCTTTGCGAAGGTCTTGATCGAGGGTCAGGTAGATACTATCTACACAAACTTTTCTAAGGCTTTTGACAGGATTGACCACGGTGCTTTGATTTCTAAACTTGACAAATTTTGTCTCTCAAAATCGTTACTCCTATTAATACTGTCATATCTAGAGAATCAACATCAATTTCTTCAGTACCGTGGTCATAAATCGAATAGCTTCTTGCAAAGATCTGGCGTGCCACAGGGTTCGATACTAAGACCGCTCTTCTTTGTAATATACATTAATGATATTTTTAAATGCTTGGATACTAATGTTCACTTCCTCTTGTATGGAGACGACCTAAGAATGTACCGATTTATTGATAATGTTCATGATTGTCTAATTCTGCAAATAAAGTTGGATAGGAGCCAATATGTCAGTGTGACGTACTGTGCTGACGACAACATAACTAAAATGAATTCGGAATGTGCTCGGAGTTCTTCAGAGCTCAATAATTTTGAATCCTGTGCTATTTCTATTGTATACAAATGACCTTGATACCTTGACCACAAATGCAATTTTTATCATGTATGCGGATGATAAATCTGTTGTCTTGTCAGATAAATGTAATGAAATGTTGGTCTAGATCAGAGCTGTCACAATTACCCATTAAAAGTAATTGAAGTACCAATTACCAATTATCAATCAAAGTAGTAAATATTACCATTACCAATTACTCCTCATTTTACACAGTACTTCAAGTATCAATTACTCATCGAAAATAATATTTTTTTTTCAAGTAAAGGAATTCAATTACTTTACCTTATACTTCAATTACTCTATTTAATTGAATTACTTTGAATGTAATTGAATTACCAAAAATAATTGAAATATCGACTGAAAATAAAAGAAATTCAAATACCTAACAAAAAAAGAGGTACAATGTACATGTATTTTTAAATAATTATTAGGTCATTCAAACACGTATGTAGGTAATATTCTACCAAGCTATTTTACATATATAGGTACTATATTTAAAATAAAATTTTCAAGTCTAAAAGAAATTATTGTGTTGACAAGAAATGGTCTACACACAGACATACATACAGACAGACATTTTTTATTCGATATTTGAGTTCAACGTGAAACGCATTTCTGTGCAAAAATTTTGTTTCTACAATCATTATTAAAAATTTTTGTCAGTGTAACTAATATTAATAGATATTTGATAAAATCAAATAGGTAAAATAATAGATATTGCCAATATCGGAGATATATGTATAACATATATTAATATTTAAAAAATTGTAAAGAACAAATTTATTATTTAATATTTACTTACCTTGCCAGGCAACTTTTTATAATTAAAAACACAAGGACACAAATAATTAAAAACATGGTTTTCTTGCAATCACAGCTACTGTATACTGTGTAGTACACTGGATAACTGAAAGAAAACGAAAATACTGTCAAACGACAAGCTCAGACAAGTTATTAAACCCGAGCGCGTTGCGATTTTTCTCGGAATATTTTCGATACAATTTCAATTATTTTAAAGTAATTGAAGTATCTGAAAGGAATTGAATTACCCAAAAGGAATTGAATTATTTGTTCAGTACTTCAATTACCAAAAACAATAAAACAATTACCAACTACAATTATTACTTTTACAAAAGTAATTCAAATACCAATTATTTTAAGGCGTCCAAAAAAGTAATTGAATTAAAGTAATGTAATTACTTAAAAATAATTAAATTACTATTTCAATTCTTTTAATTGAAGTACCTGACAGCTCTGGTCTAGATGCAACAATGTTCTAAAGTCGTTAAGTAATTTCTTAACACGCTACATTTAAATATTGAAAACACACAATATCTAAGATTTAACAATAGACAGAGGTCATATTCGGCGTTAGATCTAAATATTAGCGAAACACCTTTGACGCAGAGTTATACAATACATTTCATGGGTACATATCAATTTGGATGAGTGCTTAAATTGGAGAGATCATTGTAACTACCTAATATCTAAATTAAATTCAATATCATACTTAATTAGGAATCAAAAAACAGTACTACCTAAAAATCAACTTATAAAAATGTAACATGCTCAAGTTGGATTCAGGTTAAGATATGGTATTTGTTTTTGAGATAATGCCACTTTATCATCTAATATGTTCTTAGCTCAAAAGTGGATTATAAGATGTATTGAGGGAATCCCTATTACTAATACATGTAAAGACATTTTTTAAAAAATTAAGATTTTAAGATTTTAGTTTATTTACCTATGAATTATTATGTGTACAGGTTGTTATTAATAAAAGTTGTTTTGTTACGAATGACAATATACATGATATCAATAAAAGAAACAAAAAAAATTTTCACATACCCTTATGTAAATATAAAGTAACTTTAGAATCACCAGATTACATTGGCCGCAATGTGTTTAATCGTCTTCCCGAAGACTTAAAAAGAGGTTAGAAATTTACTTTAAAATAGTATTTAAACACTTTTTAGCGGATAAGTGCTTGTATTCTGTAAATGGTTATTTTAAACCGTGCGTAGGGTTAAGTAGATTTTGACGATTCCTATACAAATTGTGTTGTCTTAAACGAAAATAAATGTATAATTATTATTAATTAATGGATTACATTGGCGAATTTCTAAATCATTTTAGAGTGCAAGAGAGTAAATTTACCTTTCTTCAATTCTGCAACTATTTTTAAGGAGTAACGGTAAACTTTGTGTACTGGATCTTTCTGAATGTAGTCCAGCCAGGAAGTGTAATCTCCCACGTTAAACGCCCAAACACTATTGCAGCGCACAAATTGAAATTAAATATAAAAAAGTAACTTTTGTAAAGCGATTTTTTTTGTCAAATAAACTACAGGGGGGCACGTGCTTCTGTATCCCTTCTGAATCAGCAACTCTGTGCTATTTATAATTGCATAGCCCTTCGTGAATTTTATAAAAATAAAATTAATGGTGTTATCCGTGCTTGACAGCCTCAGTCATATGTTTTACCGTTTGTTTAAAATAAAACGCTAATAAATAGAAGTTTCAAAAATACTATAAACTGTTTATAGTATAGTCTCACTTAAAATGAAGCCGTTGGTGAAGAAAGATCTATTCTATTTATAAATTGCTGGTAATGGTTTTGTTTCAACATTACTTAAACAAACATAACATCAACATATACGTTATATCCTCCAACGTTAATGTGTTTCTGTTATAATGATGTTAATTTATATTCATTAAAAGACCCTTTAAAAATAATGTATTTATTTTATTAAATAGGTCGTAAATTATTCATTTGAAAAAATTACATATAATAGACAGTTTTCTTTGAAATGATGCAACACAGTGTGATGATATTTTAAATATTATGTTTCTAAGGTTGTTTTGTTAAGTGCTTGTTTTATTTTAACATAAAAACAATGTTTTGGGATAATTACTGATATAGTAATAACATATTGTTTCTTGTTAATTGCTAATTTTTAATTATGAAATGAATACATTTTGTATAAATTTTAATACATTTTTATATACAACCAGAAACTTGGACAATATTTCTGCTATTCCCTATTTTAACTAAAGACCGCATATCAGTAGTCATTTCGCAAATATCAGGAATTGAATAAAATAATAGTTTCTTATGAGAGGCTGTTGTGAAAGATTCTACTACTGGGTTTATGAGCCTCTTGCAAGACCTTCTCACAAGAATCTAATATTCTATTCTATGTCTAATATTCACATAGGGACTACCTGAGATGCTGTCTTCAATTATAACTAAATTATACTAGATGGAGAATACATGTTGGTTAGGTCTGCTTATATAACACAGAAATATATAACAACAAATAATTGATCGGCTCGATATTGTGAGATAGTGGCGTATCTTTACATCTAGACCGTTACATCTGGACAGGACTAAATCGATGAGGTATACTGGATGATGTTTGCATCAGAACCTTTCCATGAAACTGTGGATTCGATGTATTTGCGATGTGAGCAAGATTCCAAGTCACCCAGTATGCATGAACGACTTATTTCGCCTTTTGAGTCGAGTATATTTTTAGAACCCACATGTCCAAATGAAGCGTAAATCATGAGTCTAAAAAATACAAAATCTGTAGATGAGAATAAAATTCTGGTGAAATTATTAATAGCAAAACAAATTCGCTGTTCGTTGTTAACCTTATAGAAGGTCATATCTTGGTATGTCCATGCCAAGATATAACAAACTGCAAAGTTGAACTGGAATGGGGGTAAGTTAGCCAGAAAACTCCGATTTGGATTGAATAATAGACTAGTTTTTGCCAGAGAGCAAGATATGCCAACAGATATTTATATAACACAGTTTTCCAAAATAAATGTGCAGGACATGGTTGCTGCACATAAGACGGAGGAGGTACAGGTAAAAAAATTTTGAACAATCGAAGACGATAATAAATTACTTGCAGCTGAGCTGTGCTCTGGAACAATACGTAGTAAAGTAGTGTCTCCCGTAGTGTTCTTTGCACTGTTTACCTGAGAGGGTGCTAGTGATGTGCCACTGGCTTGCGCTCGGATAAAACTAACTTCAGAAAGTATACCACTCGTTTGGTTGCCCCCGAAGCCTATATTGATCAAGCTTAATAGCCCCAGTACTATGAGTCTTGTGTGGTAGTTTAGTTGTTATTGCACTACCCTCCAAAACAACAACACTACGAAAAAATGAAATGCTCCTATTTTGTTATAAAACACATATACGTCTTGGCTGAGAATACTATTCCCATATTTGTACTTAATACTTAGTACTATATTCGACATATGATTCATCTACCAAGATGGAATCATTTAGAGATGATTAAATCATCCTCAACTAATGCAAACTTGGTTGTAGAAATATGCATAGAGTAATGGGTATTATAGAGTGTTACGATAATTGAGGAAATTACTTAAATATTATTGCCGTCACATCATGGTTTCCAACTCCATTTAGGACCTAAAACTTCGCCAAACATTTTGGATTCTATCCAAAATCGAGCCTTATGAATGGATTGTCACTCAATCATTACGAATTTATTTAGCTCTTTAGATTATTGTCATATTGTTCATGATCTTAGTCGTCTTTATCATTATTTTCATCGAGATTGTTCAGCAGAAGTTAGGTCGCTGATACTATCTCCAGTGACTTATAGTCGTGCTACTAGACTGAGGGTAGCAAATCAACTCTAGCCCTGAAGTGCAGTAAATATCATACGTCACTTTAACAGGCATCTTTTCTATCACGAATAAGTTACTGAATTTATTGCCAAATTATGTTTTCCGTGAGTTCTATTTTTTTCAGGCTTTTAATGTGTTAGTTAATAGGTACCTCCGTCAATCTCCCCGCAGTCGTGGCATCAATATTAATAATATTGTTTAATAAAATGCAAGAGACACAACTGTCCATAAATTTAGATACAATATAGAGACACTTATACTACACAATAGCAATATAAAAGGAAAAAGCGATACAATAATAAACAAATAATATAAAAATATAAGTATATCAAGTTCAGTAGACACTATAGAATGAGATTTATAATTCATATAATAATATAATTTAACGACCTATATAACAATATTAATTAATGTATTAAATTGATTAAACAAATGTATTGGTGTTAACGTTTCCCTAATAGCACTTAAAAATATATGTAATTCATCACTAAAAATATCAGCTAAGTATACAACCTGTACCAGCTAAATAACGGAGAATTCTTGTGTTGGTTTGTACAAGGAATATCACACCTAAAGGTAGGAGAATTTGTGAAACCAATTCTAGTTCGTGATATTAGATTAAATTTAAAAATTCAGAATTATGAACTTGGCCTTGTACGATTTTGTATAATTGCATTACGACACCTTACGTCTAATGAAAAAGGGCTCCAAATTAAATTCTTTAACTAAATCAATATAATTATAGCGTATATCTGGATATGTTTTGTATTTAATAAAATACATATATTTACAAAAGATTCGCTGAATTCTCTGTCACCTGAATGTGACATTATAATGTGGATTCCACATAATACAACAATATTCTAAACAACTTCTCACAAATGCAAAATATAGAGTTTTTAGACAATTAATATTAGTAAATTTACTTGTGTTCCTTATAACCAAGCATTTTTAGACTATGATTACTAATGTGATCATAGTGTGTGATAAAAGATAATTGCGGATCAAAGATTACTCCGAGGTCCTTTATTTAGTGAGATCTTGTTAGAATTACATCGTTTATTGTATATTTATATGTGATTTTCTACCGTTCTCTAGAAAAATTATCATCTGACATTTCTTATATTGAGACTTAATTTGTTAGCAGCACACCAGACGGTCAAGGAGTTAATGTCTGATTGTAATTTCTGACAATCATATTCATCATGAATAATTCTAACAATTTTCTATTCATCAGCATATAAATAAGTTTTAGATTCTAGCAACTCAACAACATCATTAACAAAAAGTAAGAACATTACGAGGCCCAGGTTTGAGCTTTGCGTTACACCACTGTTGGTATACTATGAAATTGACTTAAATCCTCTATATTCCACATAATGCAATCTCTTAGTTAACAATGAAATAAACAATATAATAAGATTATCACACAGTCCAAAATGTTTAAGTTTATTAAGTATAGTTTCCAGTTTAAGTTTATTAAGTATAGTTTCTAGTTTCATGGTGCACCCGATCTAAAGCATTCGTAAAATCAGTATATATTACATCAGCTTGCTTCCTTTGATCAAGTGCATCTGAAACAAATAGATTAAAATTGTACAAAGTTGTAACAGTTGACCTACCCTTGATAAAACCATGCTGGCTGTCACATAACTGTCTAACAATATGACTGGATACATAGTATGATACAATACTTTCAAATATTTTGGCATAATTGGGGATAATTCTAATTGGTCTATAATTTAAAAGCAGGACAAATTTTTGACACTTTCCATTGTTTTGAAAGAACTGCCTTAAGATTAACCCAAATAAAAAACATAATGGTAACTCAAGACAACTCATACAGTCTCTAACTAAAAACGCTGTATGGTGCAATAATCTCTATTTGGTGCAATACGCCTGTCGTTTGTGAAATGCCGGTCAATAATAAAAAACAAACTAACAAATTGAAAGCTTGTACAATATGCCCCGTTTATACTACATTTCGTGATTTATGTAGTTTGATAATTTTAATTTCAACAAACAAGAATAGTCTTAAATATTTGCTTAATAACAAAAATATAATAAATGAATTTACATTGTGTCGCATATGGTATGTAAATGTAATTAAAGCTTAACCCAACACACTTGTAATAATTAATGTTTACCCACATAAATATGTATCTAGTTACAATTAACTAGTTATACGCTATTATTTTCATTAAAATGTTTACTTTTTTGAATAATTTTATTGCATTCTTATAAAATTTATACATTGAGAGAATTGTAATAATTACGTATTTCATTTTTGAACCTTAGGCCTGGTTTTTCCACCCCCCATGGAATCTATTTGACAAGTAAATTTCACTATTATAGACAATTATTGATATTGACACCTTTGTATCATGGATACAAACTGTATCCAAGAAACTCTTTACCACATTTTAACAGGAGATAGAAAAAGATGGTAGATAGTTTCTTTGAACACAATTGTATCAATAAGTGTTTCTATGGAACTTATTTATCAAATAGATTTAATGAGAGATGGAAAAACCGGCTCTTAGTGTCACAATTATAAAGAATTATAACATAAAAAAAACGTTTTTAAATATTGTTATAACAATTTGTTTTTAAACAGTGTGAATCAGAATTTAGAAATACAAATACTTATTAGCATTTTAAATTCGTGTCAATTTTTTCTATTCATTTATTATTCTTACAGTATGCCTGCATACTGCAAATGGTATTAATGAATAAATTAAATAAAAACTTAAATTAAATTAAAGTTTAATCAGTTCTCTTAGTATGATACAAATTTATAAATTACTAAGAAGTGTGTATTGGCAAATTTATTTAATATTTATTAAATAAATTGAGAGAATTTCGACTTTGGTATTTATTATTCTTTTATATATTATTCATTATTGTTTGATATCCAAAATATCTAATTAAATCAAGTAAATAATAACACTTTACAGCATTTACGAATTATTTTTCCTTGTTATGATAAAACTAACCTTGTATTGTTCACACTTCCAAATTCAACGTTAAGATAGTAAATATTTTTAGCGGAAAAACTCTGGAAACATAATATTATTTACTTGTAGCAAATTTTCCCTACTAGTTTTAATAAACTTAAGTTCAATCACAAACAGAGAACAATTAAAACTATTTGATAAGACTTAAAAGAATCCGTCAATGGAATCAGCAGTGGCTGCTAAACACTGCTGTCATTTTTAATTCCCGTTCTCATTGATATGTGCATATTTCAGATGGATACCAATATAATAATAATAATAATAAAAATAATAATAATAAAACGTATTTATTTCTGCAAAGATGACAAAGTTTGCACAAGAATATACAATTGTTGGTAAAGCAAGTGGCGAAGTTTAGCTAGATCAGCTACTCTTACACTTAACCACTAATATGGAAATGTAAAATAATAATAATATAATAAGTAATAAATAATAACACCACATGAAATTACAACCCCCTTTATCCCTGAAGGTCTGGAATGACCTTGTGTGGGAGAGGGCTACACATTTAGAGACAATATACACATACCCAATATCCGAGTATACTACGATTAATCTCTCTCACAGAAAAATCCCAGTTCCTTGACCGGGAATCGAACCCGGGACCCCGAAGTTTCGATGCAAGTACGTTACCTCTAGACCACGGAGCCAATATCTCCACTATTAGCCTTTTAGTTGTAAATTGTGCCGTCAGCATTAAAAAAGTTTGTAAATTTATAATAATGATTTATAAATAAATAACACATACTACAATTATTTGAATACATTTAACGTTATACGTTATATACATACTTTTCAAACAATTAAATTATTTAATTTAAATTAAACACCACGGGTAATACAACCCCCTGTATCCCTGAAGGCACCTCAAGGTACCTTGTGTGGCAGAGGGCTACACATTTGGAGACAATGGACACACACCCAATGCTCGAGTATGCTAAGATTAATTTCTGCTTTAGAAAAATTATTTAGTTTCATCTAATTTATCAACTGTAAATGACCTGACCATATTCCTGTATTTATTCATTGTTAATCATGACAGACTTCACAAAATTAAAGAAGTAAATTTTTATAGATTTTCAAACTAAATAATTACAATAGCTACATATTCAGGGTGGTGATTTAGTTCCCCATAATATCACTGACGGACCAAAATATATATATTTTTTGTAACATGTACCTGAATAGCAAATCCCACTGGAATAAAGCCTTCTGATTACAGAAAAGATAAGCAAAAATACATAACATGTAACGTTTTCTTGTTACATTAATAAAACAATTAACATTGTTAATTTTACTAATCTATTTATTGCTATATAGGTTAGGTTAGGTTTCTTGTGAGTGGGTCCGTGGACCCTTCAGGCCTTCAGCAGGCCTATTGTGGCTCACACCTAGTTATATTTCACCCAATAAGTTCAGTCTCTTAACGAAACTGACAACTTTATTGGGTGAGAATGTGTCCAGATCCTCTGGCAGTAGTTGCCCTTTGCCTAATATTGAGAATAGGATCCTCTCCACAGCCGGACAGGTACATAGGATTTGATCTACCTTCTTATGAACTTCCAGGCATAGACGGCACTCGGTGTTTTCCGCTAGGCCGAGTTTATGCAGATGGTAGTTTAGTCGGCAGTGCCCGGTATATAGGCCTATTAGAGTTTTCAGGTTTACCCTGTTTAACTCTAAAAGTTTCTTAGCTCTTAATTTCAAAGGTTATTTTATAAACGCCTTCGAATGAACTAATCCTGGTAACTCTTGCCAATACTGGAGAGTTTTCCTTTCAGCCCAGGTTGAGATAGCCATCTTAGCAGTACTTAAAGATATGCCAAGTATCGGTTCTGGTCCTATGATCCGTGATCCCGCTCCGTCTCTAGCCAAGGAGTCGGCTATTTCGTTACCTTCCATACCAGCAGCCAGAGTCACTTTATTGTTTTTGCTCAAATGATTTAGAGCCTTCTGACAATTCCATACTGTTTTAGAGTTACACCGGCAGGAGCCAAGAGCTTTTATAGCTGCTTGGCAATCTGAGAAAATTTTTATCGATCTGCGTGTAAGATGCATATATTCCAGCCTTCGCATACACAGTTCAATAGCATGAAGCTCAGCCGGAAAAACAGTTGTATGAGTACCTAGGCTTGAAGATATCCTCACCCTTGGTCTGTAGCTATGTACTCCGACTCCTGTCCCCTCGGGAGTTTTGGAGCCGTCTATAAACCAGCAACTGTCTGCCCTCAGTAGGTCGGCTTTATTTCGATCCCACTCATCTCTTTCTGGAGAGGATGTTGAAGGTCAACTCGTAGTTGGTCATGGTAGGCACAATATCCAAGGGCATTCCCAGGATGCTGTGATTCTCTATGTCATCCAGCAACCTGTTCCGCTCCATGATACTAGTCTGCGGCATATTAATGGTCGCTTGTTGCAGTCTGTAGATTGCCCACCTGGCCTTTCTCTCCAAGAGGGGGTAAATTCAGGAGAAAATCCATTGCAGCTGACGGTGTGGTGCTAATTGCTTCGTTACAGTCATGCATGCTAATCTCTGCCGTCCGTTGGGATCCTTTCGGCCACCAAACAATGGATCCGTATGTTATCACTGGTCTGATGACCGTGATGTAGATCCAGCAAATTTGTTTGCTCCAGGATTTACCACAAATACAAGGGAATGTCCATAAGGACAGCTTTGCTTTGTGGATTACCTGTTCCAGACGGGAGTTCTAATTAAGTGATCTATCTAGAGTGTTTCCTAGATATTTCATCTCCTCCGCAAATGGAATAGTTTCACCCATTAAGGAGGGAGGTCTTAAGTCCTCTAGCTTCCTTTTCTGAGTGAATGTTACTATTACTGTTTTGAGTGATTACAGACATTTGTTCCCTGTCATACCAGTTACTTACTGCATTCAGTGTCTCTTGAAGGGTATTTGATATTACTCCTTCAGAGTTTCCTCTGACTAATATGACTAGATCATCTGTATATGTTAGAACCTCAACCTCCCACAGTGTGAGAATAACCAGTAGGTCGTCCACAAGAAGTGACCACAAAATGGGGGAGAGAATTCCACCCTGCAGACATCTTCTTGTGGCTCTAAACCTAACTGTTTCTCCCTGTAGAGACGTTTTTATGGTCCAGTCGTCTATAGTAGGCTCAATTTCTCTGGCAGTCACTGTTGCATATAAGGAGTCAGGCAGTGCATTATTAAATGCTCCCTCAATGTCGAGAAAGCTCCCACCGCAATTTCCTTCATTTGAAGGGTTAGGTGATCTTCTCGACTAGATTTTTGAGTGCTAGTTCTGTTGATTTTCAAGTCTGATAGGCGTAATGATGGGTATTGAGGGGGTGATGATTCAGGATGTTCCCCCCTGATATATCCGTTCAGCACCTTCTCCAGGCCTTTCAACAGAAAAGATGTCAGGCTAATTGCTCTAAGCGATTTAAGGCTTGGTTCTTTCATACCCATTTTTGGTATATATACTACCTTAACCGCCGACCAACTGGATGGGATATAGTTCCATGCCAGGCTAGCTCTGAGTAATTTAATGAGGAATGGGAGCAATATTTCCAGTCCATTTTGTAATAGAGCTGGGAAAACTCCGTTTTCTCCTGGCGATTTGAATGTTTAGAAGGATTTGATGGCTCACTCAATTGCCAGTAGTGTGATTACCTTTTTAGCTATCAGCCAATCATTTTTATCAGGTCGTTTTAATCGACCTTCTGATGGTGACAGCTGTTGGTCATCCGGAATCAAGCACCCTGGGAAGTGGTTTTGTGCTAGGAGCTGTAAAATTTCCTTTCCAGAGTCCGTATATGAGCCATCTAGTCGCCTTAACGAGCCGAATTCCCACGTCGGCTCTCTGAAAAAATCTTGTGGATTCTAGTACTGTGAGGTAGATCAGTTATACTCTCACAGAATTTCGTCCAATGTCCCCTTTTGGCTTTCCTTATTTCTTTGTTATAGTCCGTTAGAGCGGATCTATATTGGTTTCAGTCGCCCGAAGCTTTAGCTCGATTAAAGAGGCGTCGAACTTCTTTTCTCATTTTATCCAAATTCTTTTTCCACCAAGACGCGCCTCTATTGTCCTTTTTTGTCTTCGGTGGACAGTTTTCGTTGTAAGCTGAGACAATTGCGTTGGGGATCTGTTGCGCCGCAATTTCAGTCTTATCACGATTCCTGATTGTGGTGAGACTGGAGGGAATGTTTGTACTCTTCCCAGTCTGTGCACTTCGGATCCATAGGTCTTGGACCAGCTTTTATATTGAATAGAATATGTTTGTGATCTGAACACGAGGGTTCAGAGGATACTTTCCAATCGGTTATCTTGTTACTCAAGTAGTTTGAGCTGATTGTGGTATCTAATACCTCGTTCCTAGTTAGTTCTTCACCTAATAAGTATTCAAGAAATGACACCTCTTTGGTTGATGTTCGTGCTTCCCCACGCTGTATGGTGAGCATTCGCATCACATCCAATAACCAGGTGGATATTGTTCCTTTTGCTGTAGGAGATTAAATCCCGCACTGCAGCTGGAGGAGGTTGGTCTGCAACTCCATCACCCGGGAAGTAGGCTGAACAGACGATTATTTCCATCTTGCTTCCTCCCTCTGAGATCGATACCTGGATGGCTACAACGTCCTGGTATTGCTATATATCAATGATGTATATGACATATATTAGGCCTACATAGATATATCTAATATATCCTCAGTTCGTTTTTTTTAATGCGGGGTCAAATCGTCTCGGTTTAGAACCACCAGTAATCATGGCTCGATCCCATCGTCCTTGATATCGAATTTCCATTGTCCTGATATTTTGATGAAATCTTTCTCCTTGCTCGTCGCTTACCGAACCCCAAGTTTTCAGGAAAAAAAAATTAAATGAGAATTCAAAAAGTGAATTTTGAAAGACATATGGCAATCAAGCGTTTGGTACAAATCTAAAATTCGCCTATTAGTTGCTTTTAGTTCTCAGCCTTCTTGTTCCCTATATTTTTTTTAAATTTCCGTTATGTAATATTACAGCTTTTAAACTGTATTTGGATGAATGTATGAATAAGCGCCTAAGGGTAATGCTCGATATTAAATTTCTGCATTAAACCATCAGTATCAATATACGCGCATAGTGAATTTTCCGTATTACAATATGCGGAAAATGTTGCATTTCTTTTGCTAAGGTCACTAAAATTTTCTGGAATATACAATGGGCCGACACACTGGTCTGGCTGGCTAAAAAGTCGTTACTATTTCCATTACCTCCAAAAACAATATTTTGCCAATTTAAAGGCGCCGCTGGCACTGGTAATTCTGATCCATTGTGAGGAACAGATCTTAGGGCTGATGGCAAATTCGAGTATTTGGTTTTTGTTTTTCTTTTTTTGGAATATCCCTCAGTTTTTGTTACACGAAAATCATATATATGATTAGTGGGTTCTCGCCATTGAAACAGCAAAAGGCACTCTTTTTCTTTTCCCTTTCTCTTTCCAACTAAAACTCCAAAATATAGAAAATACGCTTTTTTCAGATTTTCAGACAATGGCCTCGCTTGTGACTCCACAAGGAATTCTCCACAAATGCAACGAAACTTGTCAGGTGAGGTTTTACAACTTCAGCGCGTTTGATTGGACATTTTTGTCGTAACACAGTTATAGACAAGTGAAAACATTTTTTAAAAAACACAATTAGGTATTTGAAAGGTAAAAACAATACTGATACTGAAAATGTCCTACCTTACTTTAATTTACTCATCTAAAATTACCAACCGGTCATAAAATTTAATACCTTGCAATATAATAGGGTCTATTGTGTTCACACAAAAATGGACTTGTTAGATATTTTTTCAGTTGACAGGGAGGTATTAACAATGTAAAAACAGTAGTATGAACTATGTTACAAAAATTGCATCGGCCAGTGTATTCATAATTCAAAAAAGACCATTAATATTTAACGTAATTGTACAAAATATCCTCCAATAACAATATAACATTGGCCAGCACATGTGTAAACACTTTGTACTGAAATTTCAATAATTTCCGGGCTGATGCTTTTCTTTTCGATAAGAATTTGATGCTTTAGGAGACCTCTAAAACTGAATACTATTATACGCAGAAAACGATAAGGAATCCATTTTTATTAAAAAGGGAGCAGTAGCAATTAAAAAAAAAAAATTATGACATCACAGCTCAAAAACCAAATATGAAAAAAAAAAATTTTTTTTTACGTCAACCGCCTTTTTAAAAAATAAAATTGACGTGTTTCAGTGATTTCCAAAAAATCGTTTTATAACAATATTATGAATATTGTGCGGAACTAAATCACCACATTTTATGATGATGAATTATAAGAACTATAAGATTCTGAAAAAAATCAATATGGAGTTCAGAAAAAGAGAAAAAAATTGACTGCTGCATCTCTAAAACAAACCAAGTTAAATCATTTCTGATGACACATTTGAAATCTTCGGTCAAAATTATAGCCGAGCATCCATTTTGGAAAAGCCTAGACCTAGAGAGTTATTAAATATGTTATAAAATAAGATTTTTCAGACTAATCAGCATTTTCAATAACTAATTAAAATAACTTAAATCTGTTTTCACAAATGACAGCAATGAAATAGACAACTTTTGCCTAATTTCGTCGATAATGTATTTTTTATTGTTTCCAACATGCCATTGCTGTCTCGAAAATGAAGCCACACTGTAGGTATACATTTAAGAAATTCATTCATACATTTAAAACTAGTGAAACCATTACCTAAAATTAAATTAAAACAAGTTATATAGCCCTAACATGCTTTCGTTATTTTAACAAAAGAATAAAGTGCCGAGAAAAAGCAATAAGCATTTCTAATAAATATTTTATTAAGGATTCAATGGTCACGCAATCAGTTATTTAGCATGTGTAATAATAATAACGATAATAGCCAAGGAAAGATACTACCGGGGAAACAATTATATGCAGTTGAATATTTTAACATTGGTAGTTTTTGATCAGGATTATCATTTATTAAATACTTGGGAAGAGCTGAGTGTTCCTCGATTTCTAGGTAGTTCAACGTTTTAACCCTTGTGGAAAGGCACATACAGGCATATGCTATGGGTCTATCTAAACGGAACAAATTACTAGAGAATGGGAATGATTTGAGGTATATCAAGTCTCAACTATATTAACCACTTGGTGGAACTTCAGTGCTGAAAAGCAACAGAAATCAAAATTTCAGAACTGCATCGAGAACTTTAGCTCTAAATACTTCAAATGAAATATTTTAGAGGGAAAAAATCACTCATCATATCCTAAATAGACAAAATAATAGTTATTTATGCACCAATGGCATAAAGAGGCATTTATGGCCCGCGGCGTGAATATAAGCGATAAGAGCCATAAACGATGGTTGTGCCTGAGGTGTATGCAAAACTTTATATATGACCAGTCTTAATTAATATATGACATATAACTATATGTGGGTTCTCTTGCAAATTCTCCATAAGAATTGTCAGAAATTTCGACATTGCATAAAAATGACAATCGTATTGTCACACTGACAGGTAGGAATTTGATTTTGATTTTCTATTAAAAATAAATGCAAATAACCAAACAACAACGTAAATAAAGTGGGCTATTTTGTAATTTTACGGCTAGAATCGTTTTACAATCCTTTTGTTGAAGTGTTTTGTGTTTTTGAATTCAACTGTAAATAGAAGAGGATGAAAATTTATTTTCCTGTATCCTGCAAGAAATTGCCGAAGCAGGAGAGGCTGCGACGTTGGATATGTTGCATCAAAAGCCGAAAATGTTATATGAAAAATAAAGCAAAAGTCCTCGGCGGGCTGTAAAGTGTTTTGTGTTATCCTGAACTGTAAATACTGTTTAACAGTGACACCCTTTATCGGTAAAACTGTTCATAACAGGCTAGACCGGTAAAAACTTGTACTGATATATTTTGATTTTTATATTAATAAGACTTGTTACCCGTTGCTATGAAAACATAAACAATAATCGTCATAAGAATTAACAAAACTTATTAGTTTATACTCACTCTTTTGGGTGAAAAAAGTTTCAGGAGAACATAAAACGTTGTACAATATTCGACCGTTATAGAGTTTAACATGCTCACATGGATAACTGATAACTTCGATGCTCACATGTTAAACCCTATATAACGGTCTTGTAATATACTATTACGGCCCGGTGGACTGTAAAGTGATACTTTAAGCCCTCAAACCAAGTATATAAAGTGACCAATTAAGACCGGTTGTACATAAATCTATCTATATAATATTTTCAAAAATACAGGTTCAGATGTTTAGAGCAGTGCATTTGTTTTCTTACTGAGTCTCAAGGAGTTATACTCCATAAGTAGCAAACTTGGAAATAACATTTGATTTTAAAAATAAGAACGAGATCAGTTTTTGTCATAGTAGGTCAGTTCTTATACCAGCGGTTGGTAGTATACACTGGAGTGATCTTTATCACGTATTACATCACCCTCAGTTACTTCTTTTTCTAGATTGCAGAAAAAAGTTACTTGTTAATTGTTTCATATTGCAGCATCCCTTTAAAAGAGGCTAACTGATAAAGTGTTAATACATATATGCCAGTAAGAAATATTGGTCGGTAGCAGATTTACATATCGATGGTATTGCTAACTTAAGAGTCTGTGCGATTGACGGTCACGATATCGTTCTGTTGGCAACTGCAATAAAAAATCATTCACGTTGTTAAATACTATCCATTAGAATTCAAAAACAAATTGTTGTTCTATATGCAGAGTTAGAATAGACCGACTTTTGAATTAAAAGAAAGAACTAGCAACTTGGGAATGAAGAATACATTTTATTTGAGACATTTAAAGCCTTTTTAGTATATTTATGGTAGAAATTTTGTCATAGTTAGAAAAAATATCATGTACCATACATTAAAATTTTCTAATGATAAGCAAATTTTACTTATGCTGGAATGAAGGTCACACTTCCTTCTATCATTCGCATTAAGATATTGATTAGGAGATATGTATCTATGCCTATAATGAAAACTGTCTTCCCTGATGATTCTGTCTTAAAAACTATACCATATTTCCTTCACTTAATCAATCACCAATAATTTCACACATCATTATCAACCAGAATCACTAATGCTGTAGTTGATCATAATAATGAGTTATCACGTTCCTACATTTCCTGAAAAAATTTTTGAACTTGCCTGATATGTTGGCTCTACGATCATGAGTAAAAATTCCATGCCTTTTTAGGACATACTCGAAGTTTTATATTGATTGGATAAAACAGAAGTTAAAATCTACGTTTTACTATGATAATGGAAATATCTGTAAAAAATAGTAGAAACTATTTTTTACAGATATTTCCATTAGTAAAATGTAGATTTTAACTTGTGTTTTATCCAATCAATATAAAACTTCGAGTATGTCCTAAAAGGCATGGAATTTTTACTCATGATCGTAGTGCCAACAAAGATATACAAGAATTTAAAAAGGCAAGCCCCCGTTTAAGGATTTAAGTCAGTACATACTACAAAGTATACGAAAAATTTCCACACTTTAACTGAAACTTTAAACGTTTACGCAAATAATGACATATCTTTTGAATGCGAACAAATGGACGCACAACAACTGGACGAGGTAAATTGGACGAAATGAAAACAGGACAGTACGGCAGTTGGATGCATGGAAATAAAAAATATAACTTACTGATACAGTCTATATTCAAAAAGGAAAAATTTGCATAACAATTTGTCATTTTTCGAAGAAAGAAACAATAACAAAAGTAGTAAAGAAAAAATTAAAAACTGCACTTACAATTGAATATTATGAACAATTCTTTGTAGTTATCACAACACAGGTCTATTGTGCAATAAACAACCAACCACTCTGAATATTTGCGCGGTGTTTCGATACACTTTCTTATAAGATTGTTGATATCCAGCAATGAACTACTTTCTTTTCAGTCTATTCAAACTATCTTCCTTCTTCATTGTATCAAGAAACTTTCATATGGATGAATGTGCGGCGAGGCGGTCAGAATCGAGGAAAAACTGTTATACCATCCATGGATGGTATTATTTATCAGAAGTACATCATCCTCGACCAATTCGTATACATTCCATAAATCAACTAGAAATAGTGACAGTTTTCAACATCATCGTCTATCAATGAGTCAATCAAAGTGTCTTCCAAATATTTTAGTAAGGGTAGCAAGAAATTTTCGTATTTTACATAAGAGTCGTTAGCAAGAAGCTGTTCAAAAACATCAATTACATCATTAGAAAGAAAGCTATAGCTGGCAATAGTTGCAATTGTAAAGCAAATTCAGCATTTTCACTATATCTTATAATCCTGCCTGTTGTATATCGATTGAGCATATTTTCATTTTAGTATCTTGCCTTGGACAGTGAGAGCTTAGAACACACCGCAATGCCACAATTGAAGGTATAAGATAAGGATAGAAACGGTTAAGAAAGCATGACAAACACACTTTTCAATGGGCGGAGGGCGTGGTCGTTTCTATCCTTATTTTTTACTCACAACTGCCAGCTTTGTATCGTCTTCCTTGCTCTCATTTTTATATGTAGAATACCAAAATTGAATTTTGCTCAATCTGTATGTTTCCATATGCACTGATAAACCAGGTGTCAAGGAGTTCTTAGTACTTCTTTTCTAAAGTTAACTGTTTCGAAGATAGAGTCGCTCGAAGTTTGAGGCTTTTGCGCGACTATGAGAAAACATGATTCACGAAATTGGATTTTATTTAAAGATGTAATGGACTTAAAGTAATCGTCATCAAAATTGGCCTCATCTTCGTATTTTGAAGATGATACTTTCTGAGCATATTGCCCAATTTTTCTAAACCATTCACCGGTTTCTGGTCCCGTTATGCGTATTCGTAGCGGTACAGATAAGAGATTCTCCATAAACTCTAGTTGTATTAATCCACTTTCGGTTAAATGTTGATTACAGCATCGTGTTTCCAAGGGTAAATAAATTCCAGTTTTTAGGAAAAAGTCTATTCTTGCATCAACGCTTATTCGAAATCGACACATTCTTTGACAAACAAAACAATTCATTGTGCTATACTATACTAAAACGACCATAGGGATTGTCAACGGATCATCTTCCATTTCAATAACTCTGTTTATTCTTCTTTTACAGTTTAAACAAATTCTGGACTGTTCGTTTAACATAATATCATTAAAACGAAACCGATTTCTATGTAATTTTGAGACATTTTTCTTCCGCTCTTCATTAATATCATTTTCGTCATATATTTTGCAATTTGAGGTTTTCCGACCAAAATTATAACATTGTACCCTTTTTAAAAAATTACAATCTTACAGTTTTCGTATGAAATAATTGTTGACAGTTAATAAATTATTTAAGTGACAACCATAATAAAATAACGTCAAGGCATACTACGCAAAATTAAAAAGTTTTAAAAGTTGATTTAGGAAGCCGTTACTATGTGGTAGTTCGATATCACAAGGAAACGAGTGAAACACTGCTATTCTCCAATATATTAACAATAAAAATATTACGTACACATTAATTATAGAAACTGAAATAACTTCAAAAAACGTACAAAATAAGTATTTATTCTTTTCAATATTTTTATCAATAGTTTGCATCTAAAATACATTTTTTAGAACTTTAAAAGTTAGTGTATATCATTAACAATCATAACACCTAGTATATTTTGGTTATAGGACACTTCGTTAAATAAATATATACCTCAAAATTCTTATACTAATCGATTTTTTAAAGAATATGCATATCCAAAGAGAAAAACAATATTTTTAAACTTTGCAAAAGAAGGAATCTTCGGACCTGTTTTCTGGTAGGTTCATAAAAATTTCCCGCGTATACAAGTGTCAACCTGGGTCATAATATATTGTACAAAAAATTTCAGAAAAATCTACTGAAATCCAGGATCCCTCTTGTTCGGGTGCCATGTCCTTTATGCAAATTAATACCCGACTATAATTCCTGGGCTATAACATTACGAAAAGGTGTTGCTCATATAAATTTTTAATGTTTGCAAATTAAATAGCCCAGATAAATGTTTAGATACTAAATAAATTTCAAAATTATGAAAGTCTGGGTAAGTAGTGCAATGAAAATAGAATAGCAAGAAGTAACTTTTAATAACACTTCATAAAATATTTAACCTGCCTGAACACAAATGCAGACTAGTAGAAGTCATTCGAGGAAAATAAATATGAAACAGGCGGTGCTCTATATTCCATCTCGTATCTGGGGGAAACTTTTAAATTACAAAATAAGAAGACAAGAAGAAGAATAAGCAGCTTCTAGCCCAGTCTGCTAAATATTTAACATCGACTTTATTATAGTATCTAGGGATACCGACTATAATAAAAACGCTCAACCGTCTCTAATATTCAGCGGCTGTTCCATTTGGGAATAATAAAACACTGCCAAATGGAAATGTTTAAAATCCGCACACTGTTTAATTTTTCACTAATAATGCACAGACCCAACAGGTTTGTATAACCGCAGTGTTTCTGGCATAAAGTCTCTGATGTTTTAATTTAAAATTATAATACAATGTTATACGTTGTTATACAGGGTGTCGCGCTAAAATTCATTACTTATCCTTATTCAGCATCCCTTAAAATGTCTTCTCACCATGTTTCAAATTCGGATCATCTTCAGGCGAGCACTCCATGATGTCGCTGTCGCGCTTAAATGTGATACAAAACTGTAACTCCTCTATTTTTTGGCCGATTTCATAAAGATTTTTTTTAGAATGTAGGGTAACAAAAACTCTATCTACGTCTGGTACTGCTTTTTTATTCATGCAATACACGGCCAACTGGGATGCGTTTTTAACGTCAAAAACTGCTAATTGCTATTAGCAATTTTTTTTTTTAAAATTGATTACATATTCTTATTCAGCATCCCTTAAAACGTCTTATCACCAAGTTTCATCAAATTCGGATTATCTTCAGGCGAGCACTAATGAAAAAAGCAATACCACACGTAGATAGAGTTGCTGTTATCCTACATTCTGAAATTTTTTTTTAAATCGGCCAAAAAATATAGCAGATACAAATTTGTATCACATTTAAGCGCGACATCATGGAGTGCTCACCAAATTTGATGAAAATTGGTGATAAGACATTTTAAGGGATGCTGAATAAGAATATGTAATCAATTTTCTGAAAAAAAAATCGCTAATAGCAATTAGAAGTTTTTGACGTTAAAAAACGCATCCAGTTGACCGTGTAATGCACTAATAAAAAAAGAAGTGCCACACGTAGATAGAGTTTTTGTTACACTACATTAAAAAAAAATGTTTTTGAAATCTGCCATTTTTTACGATAATTCTAAATCTAGATTAAACATTGTAATCATAGATTAGAAGTTATTACTTTTTGAAAAAGCCAAAAACTTAGGTGTTATAATTGATATCATTTTAACAATACATAAGTTTAAAATAACTCGATTAACACATTCTAAATTATAAAACTAAAAAGACACTATGTGAATCAATTGTGCTTCAAATTTTCTTTTATACTGGCATACAATGTCAGATAGGATAAGATATTATCCATTCGGTATTTTACTTACTTTAAAAAACGTGCTGCAACTTCTGACAGTTTTCCTATTAACGTTATTATTATCACTATTATGTATATCTGTTTTATTATTGCCAGACAGTTCCATGCGTGCTCATTCACTGCAAACACCTTGAATTTCTACGACAGTTCAGAAGACCAAATCTTTCGGAGAAGGTGTTTGCACATGACACAAAACAGAGCGGGCCTTTAGTCTGCTTGACGACCTAAATGTGACACAGTAGTACACCCAGGTAGGTGTACATATCTCCTGCACTCAAATGGAGTAAGATTTTTCCTCTGTAAACGGCCTCATGCTGCTTGTTTGTCTAATCCATATAAACTTTCACACTTGGGTTTCCTATGTGTTCCTGCACCAATCCACGGGCACTTTGCCCGTGGATTTATTCATATAATACTAAATGGGTGAACTTATGTATTTGTTTATTTGGCTCACAATGATACAAATTTGGCAAAGATACAAGATAGCAGTAGTGATGTGATGTAAAAGAGGTTAATTTAGCAAGCCCCTTTGGACTGCTCCTCTTTTATGTTATCAACGCTATCGGTACCCATATAGCACCTATTATTGTGACTCAAGTACTCTAAAGCAAGGGTACTTCTTCAATTGTACTTTCTACGTTGTACTGGAGGGAGTGCAACAGTAGCTTGTATGATATCAAATACTTTGCTGACTCTGGAGATACTACTTATATTGTACAGAACCCTTGGCAATAAAGAAATTATCACTAGATTATATTTTCATATCGCCTTGCACCACGTTACTCGTTACAACACTTGTGCATACAAAA
Organism: Rhamnusium bicolor; assembly: GCA_029963845.1. NCBI lineage: Eukaryota > Metazoa > Arthropoda > Insecta > Coleoptera > Cerambycidae > Rhamnusium > Rhamnusium bicolor. The sequence goes on from JANEYF010005822.1 coordinate 953,809, forward strand.
TGTAAACAAATGAACAATATTAGTATGTGATTATCTGTGCTTATTTTACCAAGGACCAAGGAGCAAATATCCAGATAAAATGTAATGCCAAAGACTATTGACATTGACTATATTACTATTACATATTAGTGCAAGTGTATACATTCCGCAGTATAGTTACCAATGCTGATATTGATTACATATGTCAGCTTTTGAGATATTGTAAAAATACTACTCAGTAATTTTTATTGCTTAGTGATTTGGTTTCTGATCATATCTAAAATCATTCAGACATTTTTATCTAATTAATTGCTTATTAAATATGTGTATTCTCAAGTATTTTATCATTAAAAGTTTAACCATGCTGTTTACGTAAATGTAACACTTTGAGATAATGGGAAACCCAAATTGTAAATGATGACAGATAATACACCTTTTGGTTATTGTTATAAATTTATTACAAAGAAGTGTTTACTAGAAAGGATTAACACTTTTTCTTACTTCACGACTGTGAGTGAACAAAATATTCGTAGAAGAACACTTCCTTTATTATATAGTTAATTCCCATTTCATAGTCAAAGTTATTTATTGACAAGTTAGTAACATAATGTTCTTAATTGTTTTGGATCAAATTAAAATGAAGACTAGGTACATATATTGTTTTATACATTGATGTAAGTATGGAGGATTCTGACTTCACCAGATGTTTACTCTAAGAATATTTCACTACTAATGTATGATAAAATTAGTAGTTAGTTATTAAAATATTATGGGTGAATATGACAAGATGGAATGTAAGGGTAGGTGCATCATGCAGGTAATGGATAATAATAGCATATTAAAATAATAACACTGTGGTGGTAGGTTCTAAAAAAATGCTTTTTTACGATTTGCACGAGTACATTGTCTATTTACTTGTATGTGGGTATTTTATGTTTTTTTTTTTAATTTATTTAGTGAAGATGATTTCTATTTCTCGCATTTTCTTTGGGTTATAAGCTACTATCCTATAAATGATTCTAAAAATTTGTTGTATGTAAACCTCTCTGCCTAAAAGATTAGTCAGATGTAATTTTTTTGAAATAGTGTTTTTACTTATCCAAATAATGTCTTACGCAAAAAAAAATTTAGCTGACAATTGTTATTAAATGTGAAAATATTTTTTTAGGAAAGTTGACGTTTCGGAATACAATTGGATTTGTGATCAAAACTAATTGCTTTGGCAGTATTTGATGCCATATGGAACATTTCTGTTTATATATTTCCATAGACAGTTGATATAATATAGTGAAATAAATTTATCATAAGTTTGATGTTCAATTTCCTCTGAAATATTTATCCGATTTGGGTGCTCCCTGTTTGACATTGTAGAGTGAATCGTGAGAAATATTGATGTGCTACTGATCAGTCATAATTTATTTTTGCTGAGATACTGGGTGTTATACTGATACTGGATTTTTTCCAGGATTTATAATAATACTGTGTGGAGTATATTAGTATTATCAGCAAATAACAACAAGAGCCAAACTATAGCCTATTATTAGATGAGATACACATTTTTACAACACTGCATGATTTATCGACTTTTTATGCACAAATTGCAAAAACTAAAACACACAGCAGGCTTGCTTGTTGTTTTCCGTTGACATCGTTTTCTATCAAAACATCAACATTAAGTGCGAAATATTGAAATGTGAATATCAACAGGCGCCAGAATAGCAATTTAAATGTTGAAGAATCTGTGTGTATAGTAACTCTTGCAGAAGATGCTAGGAGTCAGCGGTACATCACTCAACCTCCTAATATCAATAAATCAACCTATTCCCCAGTCTTGCAGTGGTATCATAAAACTCATGTTTACTTGAGAAAATCATGGCAATGGAAAAGACGAGCCACAAATACTCTCAAAGATCGTTTTTTGTTGCACACGTTAAAGGAACAGTTGATTTCGGTTCCAAGGCTACAAAATATATACGAAGAGACCAACAATGTTCATGTAAGCTGCGTTACCGTAGGAAATCGGTTGAGTGATTTTAATTTAACTCCCACAAGACCTGCAACAGGCCCAGAATTAATTGCAGAATATTGCAGCAGAATAACATTTGCTCAAGAACATATAAATTGGTTAGAGGCTGATTGGGCTAAGGTTCAGTGACAAGTCTACATTTAGTCTACATATCAGTGACAGATGGATGTGTGTATATAGACAGCCAGGTGAATGTTATGCGCAATGTTTGGTGGAGGCTCTCTTATGGTGTGGGGAGGCATCACCTCAGAGGCTTGTACAAAGTTGTTGGTGATACCAGGAGCGAGCATCACGGCAGTTTAGAACCTTATGTAATGCCATTTGCGGCTTTTAGAGGGAACAATTTAATTTTCCTACATGATAATGCACACTGTCAGAATTGTACAATAACATCTTACCGAAGTTGATATTACCACAATGCAATGGCCAGTGAGAAGCCCGGACCTTAATTCAATTGAACGCCTCTGGTATATTATGGGCAAACGACTTAAAGAACTTCCTCGTCTTTACCCAACCAATACGAGCTTTGAGGCTACAAGAAATTTGAAAAAATATTGACCATGGTGAAATTAGGACTTTAATTTTGAGTGCGTGTAGTCGATGTGAGGTACTTATTTGAGCAAGAGGAAACACTGAATATTAGGTCTTTTAATGGCATGTTAACTGTTGTCATAAAAAGTTGAAAGTTTCGCTTTTTAAGTTTTTGCCTCGGTTTTTGCAATTAGTGCACAAAAAACTTAATAAAATCAGGCAGTGTTAATAGAAGTAGGAAGGTGAATAAAAAAGGTAATGTTAGAATAGATGAGGCTATAGTGTGATTCTTGTTGAAATTTGTTTTAATGCTAGTGTACTCTTCAGGGCGATATGAAAATCCTGGAAAAATCCAGTAACATTATAACATCTGTTATTTCAGCAAAACTATATTGTGACTGAAAATGAGCACATTAACATTCCTCACTCTACAGTATCAAAAAAGAGCACCCAACTTGGATAAATGGTTCAGAAATTGTTTAACATCAAACTTATGATAAATTTCTGGTAATGCGTCAATTTCTTTCGCAAGTGTATTACTTACTTCGTCTCTAAGGACTATAGCCTACGAGCCTAAAAATGGTCAGATACTAAAAGCAGATCCTTTTAAACACGCATAGAGTAAGTCAAAATAATGTGAATTAGAAGCAGACTCACTTCGAAAACCCACCCAGGCACCCCCACCACCTACTCAAAGGGACGGTGTGCACAGTTGTATATATATTTTTCTGGAAACAGTGAGATTGAAAAGTCTAGATTTTCCTATCGATTGATATATAAAAGCTTAAAAAGCAAGAATTTTTCGGCTAGTAGGTATTTTCCCTAAATCAGTAGTCAATATGGAAGCCTGTGTGCTATGTTAAAAGCAAATGTTGATAAACTATGTCTAGTAAAATCTACCGTACCTTCAACACTTTTGTGCAAAATATATGGGTCGCGTGCGTTGACATCACAGCTTTTGAGACTGTAGGAAAACAATTTGTGTGATCTGCCATCTGAACATGTTGTTTTAAGTGTATTTTGCGGTTTTAAACTTAATTTTGTAATAGAGATGAGTTTGTATTTTGCGGAATTGTCTCGGGATATACAGGTTAGATATATGGAAAAAGTGGTTTAGATGCTTATATTTTGAAAAATAAGACTTCACTACAAGTGTTGATGTATTTTCAAATGGAAATTTGGTCAGTTATTTAGTTTTTGAGAGTAGTGCCTATACAAAGGTAGAGTTTAAGACATTCAAAAGTCTTGAAGAATTCAATAACGATGAAGAAGCTATGTATATGTTTATTAAAAGTTGCTAACGTATTAAGGAAGCGGCCCAATCTTCAAAATACTGTATTTTTTTTCTTGTGATTCGTTTAGTAATGTGTCGTTGCTCTTCGTTACGTTTGTGATCGATGCAGTCAGTTATCACTCAATCAAATGGATGTTGTGTTTTGTCTTATATCAGCCAAATTAGACAGGTTCATGCAGGTAATTAGCGAAGCGGTCTTGTATTTGTGGAGTGGGGATAGTGGTTCTAATGATAGCTCCGAATGTATGTATTCATTGTGGGGACGCATATTCATACGCCACTACACATTGTTAAAACAAATTATTGTTAAAACTTATTATGTATTAATCGGAGATACTAAATACTTAAATTTTCTACTTTTTTAAAATTTTGATTGATTTTTCCGTTGTGGAATAATGAACAATATGCGGTGTACCCTTTCTCATATTTTTTTTGTAGTGGGAGAAAAAATTACAATTTTTGATCAATAACAAAACATGCATGGCATGTAATATTTAATTTTCTTTCGATTGACGTCAACTGCAAGTCTCTCTCTCTTACAGCTTTTGAGAAAAAAATATATGTCTGTGTGCGCACTCTATTTGAGCAGAGCGTGGAGGTGCCGTGCGCGGGTTTCCGCGGTAAATCTGTCCCTAAATCTAGTTATTTAGACTTACTCCATGAGTATTTAAAAGGATTTGCTTTTACTTACTATCGTAAGACATGGTTGTTTTTCCACACGTGTTCACAAATTTAAACTTTGAGAATTTTAATAAACTAGTAGCAGTAGTAGTTTTTTGATTTATTATTTATTAAACATTAAATGGACAATGTATTTTTTAAAACTCATGAAATATTATTTAATGGCTCCGTGGTCTAGAGGTAACGTACTTGCCTCGAAATCTCGGGGTCCCGGGTTCGATTCCCGGTCGAGGAACTGGGATTTTTCTGTGAGAGAGATTAATCGTAGTATACTCGGATATTGGGTGTGTGTCCATTGTCTCTAAATGTGTAGCTCTCTCCCACACAAAGTCATTTCAGACCTTCAGGGATAAAGGGGGTTGTAATTTCATGTGGTGTTATTATTATTATTATTAGTAGTTTCTTCTTATAAGAAAAGAGTCCTGAGGACAAGTATTCTTTAGACACAATGACGCAAGATGGATATTACAAAATATTATGAAACAACACGATTTAAGATGAGATTTTCTGAGATAAACTCATGATAGTTTTCTGAGATACAGACAAATGATAAACATTTCTTTAATGGCATTTTTTCCTTAAATATAATTAACAACTAATTTAAGTATGTATGAAATGCATTTGCAATTACGTATTACTTTTAGATGTTTATAGTCAACAGTTGGAGACCGAAGAGAGATAACATTAGTGTTGATGATGAAGATACTCTCAATTTATTGGTTGGTACCGGTTTAATATGCTTTTAGACTAGTATACAAAGTTACGATTTCCAGCTGATACACGAGTAATTGCAGAAATAAACTCACTAATGTGCTTTATAATTGCTGTTTTAATATATGTACTAGATATCGTTTATCGGTTCCGAATCATTTAACGCTAACCAACGGCTGATATCAGCGAAAACTGTGGAATATAATTAGCTGGCAGTTGCAATTAGTAAATAAGGTGTGACATGCTAAGCTACATAACGGACCTCATGAATATAAGTGCACAATTTGTGCTTTGAAACCCAACACACTGTATGTTTAAATCGAGTCTTGGCTGTGTCTTTCCGCCAAGTTATTAGTTTAATCACATGTTTACGATAGTGATTATTTCTGCACGTGAACTCCTAATTGTTAGTTTGTAGTTTTCATAATTTCTATTACACTGAATGGATGCTAAATAATATATTATTAAATCTTGAATACTTACGGTGAGAATTATTTTTCCATGTAATCAACAATGGAGTGTTGCAAGTTATATTTTATTTTCTCATATAATTTTATGCTGTTTGCCTTGTAATTATGTGTGAATATTTTTTGTTTCAAGTAAAACAACTAGAGTAGAATATGTATTAATTATGCTTATTGAAGTAATAATTATATATTATTTATTATATGCAGTCTGTTTAGATTAATATGTGTATGAAATCGTTTTGCAATAAAATTTCACATCGACACGAACATCAACATATATACGAAACCGCTGCCAATTACTTGGGGATCAGAACTTCCTCACCGTAGTAAAACTCGACGTGAGGTGAAGTTTATAATAAAAGTAATTTTTGACGTTACAAAAATGTCACATTTTGACGTTTCAAAAAAAGTCACTTTGACGTTTCAAAAAAGCCACATTTTTTGACGTTTCAAAAATTCGGACCGATTTTGCTCATCAATGAACTCAATCTCTTCCTTGACCTCAAGAATGCGTGTACCAAAATTGAAAGCTTTATCTCAAAAACTGTAGCTGCTATCGCGAACCAGACAGACACACAGACAGACAATTTTTTCTGTCTGAAATTTTGTGTAACGTCATATTTTGTCGAGATGCGTCCAGAAATGCAATAAAAATTTTCAAAATTTTTTCCACGAATACATAACTTCCTCACTTTGAGGGGTGAGGAAGTAAAATTGCACACAACGAAATTATATTTCTTGATGAAATTGTACAATTGAACTTTTTCTTTACGTCTCGCATAATTATAGATCCAAACGTTTGATGAAATATCTATATTGTTTCTAAAAGTGTATACAGTATGTTCGTAAAGTAATGTATAAATTCGATAACGCAACTCCCCATTCTTGATAGTGCCACCATGCCATTTAAAGGAGTATATTTTTTTACATACAGTGTGACCAAGTCGAAAGTGAGACACCCCATACAATTTTTATTTATTGTCCAATTTTGACTATATTTTTTTATTGTAGAGAGTGAAAAACTGTAGTTTAGGACAAAGTGTCACCTTTTTATAAAAACCAAGGCCTACTAAGTAATTTGGGGGGGGGGAGGGAATTCAAGAAATCGTATAAACAAAAATCTGAGTACACCACTGGATTAAGCGCACTTTGAAATGGACCTGTACTAAATTTCATAAAAAAAATATTACATAATAATAAGTCTGTGGCCAAATTAAGGATCATAGTGTTCTTATGAATTTATTGCTTTTGATCAAGTAACTCATGGAATGAAACATGAAAAACAACTATTCCTGTCCGATTACAGCCTGTGTACAAGACAATTAGCTGATGAGTGGTGTTATTATGAAACAATTAAGTGTGAGAGACAAAATTGAAATAATCCACGTCCACGTCGGAAGATTAGAGACAATATTGGATTATTTTCAAAATAATCCTTATTCGAGCTTGAGAACGCCTAATCTAGGCTTAAATATCCCTAGACAAAATATTAAAATTAATTATTTAAGCCTAAAGTTTTATATACTCTGGAACTGCGAGATGAGGAAAGAAAATGGGAATCCTGTTTGTGGGCCCTGGAAGAATACTTGGACAATGGACAAAATGGCATTTTAATTTGACCTAACGTCCTATTACCGACAATTTGTTAGAAGCAATCTAACTTCTCAATCAATAGGATTAATTATTGGTCCGCTTTTCTTTGGAGGTAATTTAAATGGAAATCTGTCTATCGACTGTCTAAAAAATGAGTTTTGGGATGCACTACATGACTTACCAGATCAGGCTTGCCTGAATTTGAACTATCAAATAGATGGGTCTCCTCCTAACGCAATAGTGGTAAAGTAATGGCTGATTGAAAATTTTGAAAATCGATGTACAGATCGAAATGGACCTCTTATTGAGTAGCCGCCAAGATCTCCGGACTTGATGTCACTTGATCTTTTTCTTTGGGCTATACTAAAGCAAATAGTTTATAAGTAAAGACCGCAGTCAGTAGAAGAACTACGCGCCACAATAACTGAAGCATATACACTCTACAGGGTGGGCAAATTTCGATGTTTGTATAGGGTAACTCGGTAACTGTAAGAGATACAAAAAAATGGAACACATTCTCGATCTCTTTATTTGAGACAAATTCACTGGCTAAAACAAAATTTTGCTATCGTCGTTTGTTTTCGAGTTATAAACAAAAAGTTCGATTTTTCGACTTTTAGACACATGTCAATATCATGGTTGTTTGTAAAGTTATGAAAAAACAACTTTTACATTTTTCAGGTACTTTATTCTCTATAATACAGTTGAGTCGAAAAAATTAAAAAAGGTGCAATTTCGAGTTATGGCATAAAGTTTTATTTTTTTAATGGAAATCATAGTTGCCTATGGTTTAGTTAAAAAGGATTTATTTCTCTCTTTCAAACTATATGTCATATGTGGGGTCGCTTTTGATATGTAAGTATTTAATAGCGAAAATAATCTTTTAGTGGATTACTTTTTTTCGTTTTTTTTATATTTATTCCAAGTAGGCGTATGTCATCTATGACAGTGTTTATCTGTTTTTTAGTAAATTGCATATTAATAATTTTGTTTCCGTCATAAAAACACCCCATTTAATCGTAAAAGTGAAGATGAAAATTACGATAAATATGATATGCTACAATGCTTTATTCAAAGTAATCACAATTGTGATAATGCATCCGAAATATATTTCAATAGCTATCCAGAAAGAAGACAACCTAATAAAGATATTTTTAAGAGATGAGAAAATCTAATTAATTGTGGGTCTTTCAACAAGCCAAGACGTATATAGATATCTAATAAGACAGATACGTATATAGATATCTAATTTTATAATACATTATAATTACAAAATAAAAATTCAAATCAAAGTAAATGTTCAAACTGATGTCCGTTATATTCGATACAAAAATTACACCTCTTCATAATATTTTGAACTGAATTATAAATATTAAAAGTTTAAATGAAATTAACACAGTCTATAAGATTTTGTCTGAGTCCATTTATGTCGGTACTAGTTTCTTGTATAATTTGTCTATAATGTGGTCCAAAAGAAAAAATTCAGTGGCGTTAAGTCAGGTGATTATGGTGGCCACCTCACTGGTCCATTACTTCCCATCCAGTTATTTCCAAAATTGGTATTTAATAATTCTGAAATGTTCCTGATATTATGAGGTGGTGCACCATATTGTTGGAAGAACTGAGATCGCATGTCAACGGAACGGTGAGGGTTCATATCAGACCAATAGTGTTCGTTATGCTTGTTGAAATTCCTGCACTGCTAGTGTAGGCTTCATCTGACCAAACTACATTTCTAGAGAATAATGGATCTTGTTGACTTTTTGGCGATACCATATGCAAAACTCCAATCGTCACTGAAGATCAGTTGGTTGCAGGTGATATTGTTTCCTTATTTTATAAGGCCTGAATTTGTGTCTTCAAAATACCCAAAGCTCGACGTCTTGAAATTGGCTTGTTGAAGGACCCACAGTTAATGAGATTTTCTTTTAACCTCTTAATAATAGCTTTATTAGGTTGTCTTCTTTCTGGATATAGATTGAAATATATTTCGGATACTTTGAATAAAGCATTCTAACATATCATATTTCTCGTAATTTTCGTAAAACATCTTCACTTTTACGGTTAAATGGGGTGTTTTTATGGCGGAAACAAAATTGTTAATATGCAATTTACTGACAAATGGATAAACACTGTTGTAGATGACACACGCCTACTTGGAATAAATATAAAAAAAAAACGCAAAAAGTAATCTACTAAAAGATTATTTTCGCTATTAAATACTTACACATTAAAAGCGACCCCACATATGACATATAGTTTAAAAGAGAAAAAAATTCCTTTTGAACTAAACCATAACCAACTATGATTTCCATGTAAAAAATACAACTTTATGACTAACTCTAAATTGCATCCTTTTCTAAAATTTTGTCGACGCCAATGTATTTATTATACAGAAAAAAATGTAACAGTTATTTTTCATAACTTAACAAACAACCAAGATATTAACATGTATCTAAAAGTTGAAAAATCGAACTTTTGTTTATAACTCGAAAATAAAAGATGATAGCAAATTTTTGCTTTCGCCAATGAATTTAGATTAGATTAGATTAGATTCTTTATTGATTCTTTATGCCAATTACAAAATTTGTCTCAAGTAAAGAGATCGAGAATGTGTCTTACATTTTTTTTGTATCTCTTATAGTTACCGAGTTACCCTACACAAATATCGAAATTTGCCCACCCTGTAAAGCTGTTGCTCCACAATTGAGGAAAAGGTATAACAAGTGCACGAAAAAGGTATAATAAGTCCAATGAAATGAATGGTGAATTGGTGGAAGCAACAGAAAATTGATTGGCGTTTATTTTGTTTTCTGGCATTCTAATAATTTTGTTGCATGTTGTTACCAATAAAAATCTGTTTCTTTTTGTAAAAAATGGCTAATACGATTTCTTGAATTTTCAGTTCCAAAAAATAACACAATAGGCCTTGATTTTTGCAAAAAAAATATGACACTGTCTTAAATTACAGTTTTTCGCGCTGTGCAATTCAAAAAAAAAATTATTCAAAATAGGAAGATTAATACAAATAATATGGGGATATCCCAAGTGGGTCACACACCAGAAATTATAGTATGTTTTCTTTTGTTTTTCTTATGTTTTCTTAACCGTCTTTCAATTCACCTAACTAACCCACTGAAAAACCTAGAACTTTGTGTTAAGAGAGACGAGGCCCAACATCGTAGACTCCAAATCATATCTAGGGTATCGACAATTCCCCTTTTCAATCTTCCCAGTTCGAAATAAAATTACAAATAAAATTTGTAACTTGCTCCAGGATGGAATCAAACCATCATTCTTCAGTACAGAGTAAATAGCTTTACCCATTCAAATATCATGCAATGTTACATAACAATTTAAATTTAGGGAATATGTCAATGTTACACATTTTTTCTAATCCAGACGACCATCTGTAAGAAAAGTTGTTCAGGACAATGTGCTGTTGTCACTTCAAGAAAATCCTCACGGAAAATTACAACAAATTTTAATATGGCAAAATTTACTGTAGCAAAAATAGTTCATAAGGAAAAATATCATCCGTTAAGTTCATCTGACACATGACTTAAATAACGATTATTTTGTTCGCCGGAATCAGTTTTGCGAGGAGTTATTGCAGGTGTACAACAGAAATCGTATTCTGTTTCGACGAAATAACTTTCTGTTTAAATGGAATTGTCAACAGACAACATTATAGATACTGGGTACAACAGAATCTTTACTGGATGATTTAATTGCACACATTCCCCACAAGCGGAATGTGTGGTGTGGTATTGTAGGTGGTAGATAGGTAAGTATTTACCATTTTAAAAATAGTTTGACTGGTGAAATTTAATTACAATTGTTTCACAAAGAGTTATTTATATCCTAGCAATATTGTTTCCAAATAAAGAAGTTTCTGATATTCCTCATAACGATATTATATTATTTTTCAATAAGACAGTACTCCCCTACACTACACAGTGTATGTTACTTAACAGTTGGATAGAAAGAAGTTGGACCACCGAATGGCCAGTTGAATCGTTGGATCTAACCCCGTTAGACTATTTTTATGAGGCTACTTAAAAAGAAAAATTTACATAAATAAACCTGCAAATTTAGAAGATTTAAAATATATAATTCGGCAGGAATTTTATCATATTTATCATATAAATTCTGATACCATTACTAAGGTTTAAATTTTATTAATCGATTAAAAAGCTGTCAGTATGTAAACAGAGCACATCTTGAACATGTAACTTTAAATTAATTTTCCTTAAAACATTTTTATTGTGGTCATCAGAAACAGTAACAAGATTTTAAGTTTATAATTTGATTTGTCAGTGACTTTTATATTTTTTTTATAAAAAAAATCGTGCAACATGCTATCATATTTGATGCTACACTTGTAAAAATATATACTTTCAAACGACACTGTCAAAAATGAAGGTTGCTATTAAAAAAAATATATCGATGACGTCATAACTTTTACAAAAACGTTTGAAAAACATTTTTTATACATGAAAAAATAGAGATACGTATTTAAAAAGCGACCTACCTGTACGATTTTTCGTTAAATGGGGACACTCATCAATATTTAATAGCATTAAGAGCTGTTTCTTCCAATAGTGTTGATTTGGGACGATCAGATTTAGGAGCATCTTTAGCATTATTACCAGTTTCATTAAAAATTTTCAGACTGTCGACTGTCAAATGCGTAACAGAGCTGCAGTTAATCTGTAACATGAATTTTTAAATGAATCGATGTTATTGGCCCACTTATAGGAATATTCATGATAAACAAAATTATCTGTATCTCATTCAAATTAATGGAAGAAAAATTAAACTACAGTTCAAAGCGTCTTCCACTGATTGCATTTTTTTGTGAACACGTATCATTTTCTGTGAACGTATATTAGAGAATTATAGAAATACTCTCATTGTCAGTTTATAAAACCATATAACCTTATAACCTTATAAACAATTCAAATTAATTTTTAAATTAATGAAAATTATGTGCGTGCTATTGAAAAAGGAAAAAAGTGCTAACTATAAGGCGATAACTGGTGAAAATATAAAATTGAACTTGGAGAAAAATGAAAAAATTTTAAAAATACAACTTTTAATTCATCTTGCCCTGTCTACGCACAGGAGAGAAGTAATATTGTTAGTAATATCCGTTTTAAATTTGTTATGCCTTATTTTAAATATTTTTAGTGTAAAAATTATAACTGGCATTTTTATTACATGATCAATTGTATTATATAATTTATATTCAACAGTAAAAGAGGAAAATCTAGTTGTAGTAAAAGATTTGGCTTTTCAGTTAACTACAAAATATTTGCTAGAAGCAAAAATCATATTCATTCCCAAGGAGCAGGTACAAAATATTCTTATCAACGAAGTTATATTTAGACATAAAGTGATATACTTACTGAGTTTATTAACCAAAGAGATGCATACCAACGATCAATTTGTACCTTTATTTTTTGACACTCTTCTTAGGTTGGCATGTATAAAATTAATTTATAAAAATTTAAAAACCCTTGAGCTTAATCTCCAGAAACAATGCCACTTAAAAACACTCTTGTATACTATAAAATGTGACTATTATTATTCCATTCTAAAAACAATCTACTTCTTGTGAGACAGGTTCGTAAAACTCTGTTTACTCAGTTTTTTTTCAATTCAGTCCAGTTAAAATTAGATGGATACACTATCTCGATTAATCACTGTTCCCGAAAATTAAATGAATTAATAAACTAATTTTGTTGTAATGAATAAAAATATATCAATGAAAAACATCATAAATAACATCATCGCGTCTGTGAAACGCAATCCTTGAGAAAATATTATTTATTGGTGACAACCAGCCAACACATTTATAGAATTAATGTTCCGAAATACCAGTATCCCTCTTAATTTTTATTGACAACCTCCAGTTAGGGACGGTCCCTTCTATTAACACCCCATTAAAGCTTCTAATAGGAATTTAGATGGATATCTTAATGCTCCAAAATAATACACAGACAAATTTTCTTTGAACTTATTTACATAATTTTAATAAAAATAGATTTACGAATTCGTAATGAAATATACGTATAATTAATTTGTGAAATGCAACTATACTGAATTAATGCATGAACATTTTAAATTTAAAATTAAATTAAGAAATACTATTACATATAGTTTAATAGTCATGTAACTCAGAGATAAATTGTGTTAAGTTGCATATTAGAAATGTTTCAGTAGAGTCCTGATTTAGATTTGTTTTATGAACTTTGGCCTGAATTTCTTCCAAACTGAAAACTTTTGAACCTTCCATTCTCTTGTCTGGTTGTCATTGTAATTTTTTTCCCATCTTCTTTTGAATCGTATGTCCTGCGTTTTCCGGCACCCTTTTCGCGGTTGTATTCATCTAAATATTATACACATAACATGCGCATACACATTATAACCCTCTCTGTTCTTTCATTTATTGTTGAAGGCCCAATTAATTATCTAAAATTGTACTGATTTTCATAACTGGAGTAATAGAAAGAAGCTCGTACAGTTTTTCCACACAATAGTCCATGAATTGATTCTGAATTGATGACAGGGAGTTAATAATTATAAGCTTGCCTCGAAATTCCTCCAAGGATTTTTTTCACCAAATCTCGTTTTCGCACACGTTTTCAAAATATGTTTCACAATAATGTAAAAGTAGGTTTTGTTGATCGTTGCTATGAAAACGCGTGGTTTTATTAATACTACTGCCAAATTGATTTTCAATAATAAAACAGAATTAATTATTACGCTAAAAACTAATGTCAATATAAAAATTAACATTCAAGATTTAGTTGATTAAAAACGATTGAGTTGATTAATTAATCAAGCACTATGTAACTCCCTTATCTTCTAGTTTGTAGCCTTGTCGCCTAAAGATGTGAAATAAAACTTATTGTTCACGAAACCGATAATTTTTTTTTTTTTGAGAGATAAAGTTCTTTCTTTCATCACCAGTCTGAATAACTCACATTGAATTGGCTCCTTCACTCTATAGTTCTATGTATTAAAACGAGAATTTTGGACATATTACAATTGCAACGAGAATTTTAATACGATATACCTCTCAACAAAAATGGGACATAATCAATAGGGCTTATTGTGGAAAATAATATGTTTATATTTTCTGAATGTTATTTGTGACATTCTCTAAATTTTCCTTTATTCTTTCTTGGGGCTTACCCAGTGTAGACAGTGTAATAAAATTATTGATTTTGTATTCAGAAAACTCAATATCAATTACATAATTATTTCCATCAGCAGGATTTCAGTATGGCTATAGGATCTCTTTTATCTCCAATATTAAGTAATATATTTACGGAGGCTTTTAAAAATAATTATATACCAAATTATGTATGTACTCAATCTGATTATTTCGTAGAGATATGTGGATGATGTTTTTGCAATTTGGCCTCATAATATTGAGTTATTACATATTTTTTTAGAAAACATTAATGATAAATCATCCATTAAATTCATTTTGGAAGTAGATAGTAATAATCAAATACCCTTCTTGAATATTTTGGTTAAAAAACATGATAACACATTTGGAACTAGTGTATATAGAAATATACCTCATACTAATATATATTTAAATTCTAAATCTAACCAGGCAATTAGTGTTAAAAGAGGTGTTGTTAAATGTTTGTACGACTTGGCAAACATAATTTCATCTAATGATCAAATATTAAATGAGAAGAAATTTAATAAAGAGGTTTTAATATATAATGAATATCTTGAACTTTTTGTTAATAGAACTGTAGTGAATATTGAGAATAAACATAACAATCCGCTGCAACAAAAACAAAACCAGTAAATCTAGAAATTGTATTTACTGGTTTACTAATAATCATTATATGGGAGGGTCATTCAGACCTCTTAATGTAAGATTAGGTGAGCATAAAAATTATACTCGTATTAGTAAGAATGAAATTGAGAAATCGACAATTTGCGCTAACATGCTAGGGAAAATGGACATACAATAAACAGAGATTCCGTAAAAATCGTAACGGAAGAAACGGGCATCAGAAAATGAAAAATTAAGGAATCGGCAATATGATTGAAGAAAAATCTTTTGGTACAACGTGGTTACCGATATTAAACGAAGAATTGAACAAAGTTAGTATCGTATAATTTTTAAGTATCAACTCTTCTATGTAAGTATCTGTGAATACTATATATAGAAATAATATATGTCGTTTCATACTTCATATATTTTTTTTTACAAGAAGCTACATACAGCACTTTGCCGAAACAGATTTCGTTTAGGAAACGTTAGGGAGTAAATTTTTTATTTTGCCTTATATTAATTGTCAAAAAACACCTTTTGATTGATGTTTTGACGTAAATTCATAAGCGTAAGGGTCTTTTTCTAGTATTATAGTGGGTAAATAACTGTATTTTTTAGATAACCAAGAAAGAAAAAGAAAAATTATTACGGTTATATTCAAAAATAGTTTACCCCTTAAAAGACCACTTCATGTTAAATCACTTAACAGAGAAAATCCATTAAAAAAAAAGGACACACTTTGCCTCTAAGCCAGAGGCTTATTTTTGTTGAAAAGAATCCGTATGAAAATATATTCAAAAACATTTTCTAATTATCCTGTGTTTTCGAGTGTAATATTTTTATTTGGCTTTTAAAATTAATTTATAATTTCAGTATTCCTTTATCAGTTCATTCAACACAGGAAAACATGTTCTTGTTTACTTCATTATTCATGTTAACAATCAAATCAAAAGAATTTTACACAATATTACTGCTCATACATAATGCCTGTTTTCACTTAATTTTGAAGTTAATAAACACGCTCCTACGGCAACATACCAATCATGGCTATTTACGGAGTAACAAAGTTTTACTTCCAAATGTTTCATACACCAGAGCACGTTCTATGTAGTATTGTTTTTATGTTTGTGTTACATTAAGATGTTGTACACACATATTATCTATTTTACTCTTCAAGAGTCTTATATTAAACCTCCTGAGAACCTCATCAATAACAGCCAGCTGATAATGTCGCATCCGTCTTACTTCTCCCGATCATTTTAAAATTCTTTTTTATTTAGTATGTGTCGGCTAAATCATGTGACAAAAATAATGTATTATTTGACATTCTTTCGCATCCTACAAAATATGTTTGTTTTTTACTTTTTATCATTTCAATGTGAAAAGTAATGTAATCATAAAAATTCAAAATAAAAATTTAACCACAGATCGACACTCGTGGAGCTAGAAATCCTAAAGAAGTTATTTGATGGCTAATATTCATATGAACTTTTTTTACTTGTCTTAGCCTGGTGCGTAATCTTTCCAAATTTGTAAAGGTTGAAGTGAAACACCCTATATATATACAGTTTGTCCAGCACAGCCACAACTACAGCGTGCTGTGGCGAGCATCCTTGATCACACTGTCTATCGTAAGGATTGTGGAAATAAGTTGATCCCGACTCCGAAATTGGCAATGTCCGTGAGTAATGGACAGGTGCCGGAAATATTTTTCATTTATATGAAAACAAATATAAATATGATTAGTCACACCATATAAAAATTCATGTGGGGTGCTTATTTATATACCTGGAATATATGCAACCAGTATAACCACTATCGAGGCAGAAAGATACAGAAATCTACGGGAAACCGGAACATTCATATATAATCTTACAGACAGCTGAGCACTTTTTCCTCCGTTCAGTTAAGTTAGCAACATGAAAGCGTGCGGAGTTTCGTGGTGATGTTTAGTTTGGTTCTCGCATAAAACGCTCTTAGTAATGGCGCGTTGACTTTACAACAGATGAATCACATATTCTGTGTACCTCTTGCAATCGACGTTACGTATTTCATACACGCCGTGATTGTGAAAGACACATAAATTTGGCTGTCCATCGACAAAATGCTGAGTTTAGAAGTCGATACCAACTTGCTTATTTTAAATGGAATATCCTATATATTTTAGGGTTTTCGAAAAGGGCATAAAATTCTGAGTCAAGAACATTAGAATACCCTATGCCTAAACCCAGCTGTTTTAGGGATATTTGACATTTACAATAATCTTTATAACTTTCTTCATGTAAAAGATACTCATTTAATTTTTAGCCTTCAGAAATACCATAAAGTGATCTACGCTTTTCAGTTTAAAGGAATTCAATAGTGGTATATCAAGTGTTCCATTTTTGACGTTACATTTTGTTCTTCAAACCGCGAAAACTTGCTTAAGTTAAAAGGAACACCCTGTATTTTTTTACATCAATTTATGTATAATTAAATTCCTTTTTTTCTGATATAAGCATTGTGGGGTTTAAGTTACAACTTTTGAAATATTTGCGACTTTCTTAGAAATTCAAGAATTTTTAGTAAAAATTGTATCAAATTAGCCATGATTAGAAACAATCAGTAATGTCACTCATTCTCTTATGTCAAAAAATGCTACCGCGTTTAAATTACACCAAGTAAGACTATTTTAATTTGTTTATTATTATTTATGGAAAATGTGATAAAATAATATCAAGAACTTGTAGTACATTTGCTACTCGATATCCACAAAAACGGAAACCGTCACCAAACACTGTAAAACGCATACTGGATAATTTAAAAACTATGGCTCTGTCAAGGTAAGAATTAAACAGCGGAAGCATATTCTTGATGACGAAAACGTAGAAATAGCAATTTTGGGATATTTTCATGCATTTCCAATGATGTCATTAAGACAAGCTGCTCTGGATCGGGACTATGCAAGATTCAGTTCACAGAATCTTAATTAAACATAAATTTCACCCGTTTTCGTTCCAAATGGTTCAACGATAAAAAGAAACAGATTTCCTAAGAAGAAAAAAATTTCTGTGTCTTTATTCTAATTAGGTCTGCAAGCGACGATTCTGATTTGGGATATATTATATGGTCAGATGAAGCTAAATTTACCAAAGATGACCTTTTTAATCGACACAATTCGTATTATTGGAGTGACTCGAAGCCTCATGTGATCAAGATGCGAAATTTTCAAGAAAGTTGGCAGTTTAATGTTTACTGTGCCATACGAAACGATAAAGTGGTGGCATTAGAATTTTATCAGGAAAATTTAAACAGTAAGAAGTTGTAAAAATTTCTTCTTCTGCTAATATGTATAGTTAATTTTTTTGTTTTTTTTTTTAGGTGAAAAATATCTAAATATTTAACAATATTTGAATAATAACTATTTAGAAAATTTACCTCTCGCCGAACATAGTAATATTTTTTTATACTCCCCCACGTAACACGTATTTGATAAATAATTTTTTACAAGAAACTTTTTAGGATTAATGGATCGCCAATAATGACCCTTTCCTATGGCCTCCTCGCTCGCCCGATTTATCAATTTTAGATTATTTTATTTGGGAAACTATTAAAAATAAAGTTTATGAGAGCCCATTAACAACTATTGAAGAGTATATGCAGAAAGTAAGAAATGCATATCAAAACTTATCACAGGATTCAATTAGAAGATCTACCATGAAGAACTAATCCGAAAGTGTGAAAAATGTGTGGAGGTTCGAGAGCGGTATTTTGAACAATTATTAAATTAAAATGGAATCATGTTTCTAGTTGATTTTATCTTAGCTATTTTAGTTTATACAAAGTGTCTTCAATCCAATTAATAGGCATGTTACAATGTTTATTGTTATTTTCCGTTTTTGTGGACATCTAGTAACAAACGTACTACGTAGTAACAAACGTACTAAGTTCTTGATATTACTTTATCACATTCTCCATAAATAATAAACAAATTCAAAAAGTCTTCGTGGGTGTAATTTAAACGAGGTGGCATTTTTTGACATAAGAGAATGAGTGACATTACTGATTGTTTCTAATCATGGCTAATTTGATAAAATTATCGCAAATATTTCAAAAAGTTGTAACTTAAACCTCCACAATGCTGATGTAAAAAAAGGAATTTAATTTTACATAACTTGATGTAAAAAAATACAGGATGTTCCATTTGACTTAAGCAAGTTTTCGCGGTTTGAGGTTTACAAAATGTAAAGTCAAAAATGGAACACTTGGTATACTATTAATGAATTTCTTTAAACTGTGAAGCGTAGCTCATCTTATGGTCTTTCTGCATGCCAAAGAACAAATGAGTATCTTTTACACGAAGAAAGTTATAAAGCTTATTGTAAACTATTACACCTGTCAAAATTTTTTTAAATGTCAAGTATCTCTGAAACGGCTGGGTTTAGGCATAGAGTATCCTATATATTCTTGACTCAGAATTTTATGCTCTTTTCGAAAACCCTAAAACATATAGGGTGTTCTGTTTATAATAAGCAAGTTGGTATCGACTTCCAGTATAACCGGAAATGTCAGATGCTTGTAATTATTTTAGTTGGATTGTACATACTGCCGTTAGTAGCACCCTAAATTTTCAAAATTTTCTAGTGCGTGCTTTTCCCTATATCGATCGATGGTGAGAAACCCTGTATGTACGGACCAAATCGCTTAAATTTAACAGCCACGAATGTAGAAGGATTATTAGTTATGACCATGTATGCTAATGCTATGGCAGACTTCAGTCATTCTGAATAATATTTTGTATCAAGCGGTATGTATTTTATTATTTATTATGGGTAAAATTTTTATATCGGGAAAATCGCATGTCCAAGCCGATATCTCGTAAACTATTAGGCCTAAAAACATAAATTAAACAGCGAAGTGAAGCCCAAATGGGTATCTAACTGGTACAAATATAATTGACATAATTGTAAATCGAGATTTTTTATAATTTATGTATGCAGGATTAAAATCGTCATTCCGGTAACTGTCCAAAACTCAATTTATCATTTTTGAAGCGTATTATTCTTTTGTATATTTATTTTAAAATATTCAAAATTATTATTAAAGCAATTTTCCAAGTATCTACTATCCATATATAGCATACTTTTCGCGATCAACCGTCATTATAAATTGTAATAGGCAATTGTTTTATGTCCGGAGAGATACCCATCATTCCGGAAACTCAACAAACACATTGAAATATTACGCGCCCATGAACATCACATCTCTGCGCATGTACACTAAAATGAAGGTTGTGATATGTTGACTTCAAAAATGCAGGTAAGTTTTTGTAAATATTTAATGTTATTATTTAAATAAATTAACGAAAAGACGGAATATGTTTGCGTACCTTTATTCCCCATCAATTCGGAAACGTTGTTTGATGATAGTGTTCTCTTCTTTGGGCATTTTTAATACGTTGTTTTAGTAATATCGTTAGTCATGAACATAACCTCATAATTTCATGTTGCTCGGTTGATAAATCAGATATCTAGGAATAGTTTGGTCAGATTTCGTCATTTCGGAAACGTCATTACGGAAACAGTTTTTTAGATGTAAAATTGTTTCCGAACTGACGGTTTTGTTTCCGAGATGACGTTCATTTCCCTTTAACGTTTTTGGTGAACAACATGACATCTTATTTCAGAATTATATGGGGGCGCAAAGATTTATCGATTTAAAGAAAAAATTGAAACGGGATCGCGAGTTGGCGTACGTGAAAATGGAAACAAACAAAAAAAAGAACAAAGATCGAAGAAAAACTACTGGGAGTTTGAACTTTAAAATTAAATTAAGGATGAATAGCAGAAATATTGATCAAACTGAATTAAATAGGGATAATAAAATGGCCTCAATTTCCGAAAATATTCCGAAATTTCTGGAAAACGAGCCCAAGAAATAAACATCCCAATACCGGAAGAGATTTAACTGTTATTTTTTTATTACGAAGATTCCCATGTACCTTAAAAATATACAGGAAATAAGTTGGAACTTCACTGCAAGTGGACACGGTAAAGGCCCAATGCATGGAGTAGGAGGCACTGTAAAGCGAAAAACTGACAGTTTAGTTTTACATGGTCATGATATTTCATCGGCTGAAACGTTTATTAATAAGGTTTCGACAGACAGTTCTATAAAAATTTGGGAAGTGACTAGTGAAGAAATACAGAAATGTAAACTAGATATGCCAGAGGGTGCTTCTGCTGTTCCACAAATTATGGCTCTTCATCAAATAACATGGTCCAAAGAAAAACCTACGGTTACATTGTTGAGGGAGATTAGCTGTTTTTCTTATCCTCTTGGAGGCAGATGTTCACACTTCAGTCTAAAGATACCTATAGTCACTTTATTGCCGGAGAAAAAAGTAATGAAGAGAAAAGGAAAAAAGTAAGGTCGACTTGATGGAGAATAAAAAAATATAAAAAGAGAAAACAAAAATAAAAAAGGTAGAGGAAGAAAGTATGAGCAGATTTTCACCAGGTACAACAAGTATAGTTCGTTTCGTACCAGAGAACCAGAGTTTGGTCAGGTCAGTTTGTTTTCAGAAAGTATCCTTTTTAACACAAATACGATTTCTTATATTTTCTTTATAATCGATCTTTATCTGCTCGATATCTATATTATGATCTATATTCGGAATTAGTAGAGCCTAAAAAGAAAATTAATGTCATATCCGAAGTTGTAATAGTTCCACCACAAGAACCGATGGTCAGTTTGTTGCCGGAGAAACGTAGATCATTACCAATGTCAAAGAGTTTCCCCAACGGGAATCCAAAAACTAGAAAGGGCAGTTTGTTGCATGTGGAAGAAAGTATTGACAGGCTATCACCATGGACAAGAAGTTTAGTCAGTTTCGTGCCAGAGAATCCGAGTGTGGTCAGTTTGCTTCCCGCAAGTATCCTTGTTAATGAAAATTCATTGTTTTGTGTAAATTTTGCATTTCTTTAATATTCGTCTTTTATTTGATTCGATATCTATAGCTATTCTCATTTTATTTTATTTCACTTCCTTAATTAATAAACTAGATATTAACCTAGGCGCGGAGCCCAATAGTGTAGGCAAGTTGTCGGAATTTAGGTTCAACTTCGGAAAAAATTATATACAAATGTTTATCAGTGGGAACATACGGAGAATATAGCCCCAAATGACATACTAAAAGTCCCGTAGATTCTGACAACAGGAAAACTAATATTGGATCAGAAATTGCATCCGCTCCTCCACAAGTATTCCCTCAAAACAAGAAACTAGAAGCAGGCCTACGTTTTATAGGTACATTTCAAATATCAACAAAAACTATGGGTATCGAATGCAAATAATGTCGTCGATCGTACCATATTAAATGCATTTTGAAGCATAATTTAAATAAAAATGAAAATGTTTTTTTTGCCCATCGTGTTTGCTTAATGAAGAATGATTTATATTAAATTCTTCATTCATTTTAATTTGTTCATTACTTATGTTTTATGTTCAGTGTTCAATTTTTGAATAAAAATGTTTTGCAGATATTGTAGGTAGTTTTATATTAAAACGTTTTGACAATATGGCAATACATTACGTCATTTCGGCAACATACCGTCATTTCGGTAACGGTACATTTTGTATTAATAATTATAAAATAAATCGATCTAAAACAATAAATGGTAATGAGAAAATGAACCAGGCTCATATGCCAATCATATTACTATAAAAACGAAAGTTGACAACCTAAATATCATCGAAATTTGAAATTAAAACTCAGCTTTTTAAATGACGCCTAGAATAAATACCTGTAAATGCGTTCAATAAATATAACTTTGAAACAAGTAGCCAGATTACATTCTATTTGCAAATACCTGACCATGTACTACAAATTATATACAATTTTACTGCAGAAATTATACTAAACAAAAAATTTTAGGCAAGTTTTCAACCGTTTCCGAAATGACGATTTTTGTGATACTAGCAAATATAAATGCTTCTAAATTTTAATCTATTAGAAATCTTTCGTGGCCACTCTTATATATGTTTTTACTAAACATGAACTTATTCAAAAATTACAAGTTTGTAGGTGATGGATGAAGTTCGATTTCTGATTTATAATTTTCAGATATTGTCCCGTTATAAAATTATTACCCTTATATACTTTTGCTTCTATTTGTCTACGTATGTTCTTCTACCAACCATATGAGGTAGTAGTAGATATCCGTCCTGAACTCCGAACTAATTTCCTGAACCTGGGAATGATATGCATCCGCGTTCTATCAAATGTGTAACCCCTCCCCGGACAGCCTTTGCTTTGGATTTGGGGATTGTCTAATTTATGTCGTTTGACGTCTCAAATTCCAGGCTCACTAACGTTATCATTGCTATTATAAGATAGAAGGTACAGATTCAGCTAAATGACAACATTTTTTAAAATTTTAGGACAGAATTAGAACCTGTCTCAAAATTTTCCGTCTGCGACAAACTGAAAGAATTGTAACATTTAAAGTTTCGTGATTTATCATAACTCATTTTACTCACATAAATTAACTTTCATTTGATATTCTTGTGCCAATTTATTTTATTCAGTTTGAACAAATAACATAATTCGTCGTTTTAACGCAGAACTATTCAGGGGACACTCAAAGCATATTTTACATGAGGTGCATTATATTGAATTACTTATTTATTTTTAAATAGTTTGTAAATCATATTTTATAGACTACTTAAAAAATATATTTGACATGTGACGAATATCAAGCGAAAATTCCTATTTTTTTGTTTTGAAAAAATAAGAGGACATACAATACTTACAAGAAATTTTGGAAATGTCTATATCCATGTAGTGGACTTAGAATAGCGTGTTTAGTTATTACTTATTAGTATGTCCAATGTGATAATAAAAGAAAGGATAATGAACATTACATTTGTAAGGTACAAATAGGAATAGTTTTATAAAGAAATGGAAAAAATTCAAAAAATTAAATTTGATGCATTATAGACACATTTAATAAAAAATAGGAATAATTTTATAAATTACTTAAGATGTGTTCCTTTTTGATCGAAGTACTTTTAATTTTAACCGTATTTATCTTAAAATAATTCTTTAACATTATTAGGGCAGGTAATAATGCATTGAATATTACAAAAAAAGAACTGTACAAAACAATTAAACTTAGTATTGGGACATCAAAAATGATCGAACCTGACGTAAACATTTCTCGCTCCTTTTATTATCCAAACTTTCATCCAGGGACTTTCGGTTTCCAGCTAATTATTTTATTCTGCATTTAATCTACGCCGATCTACCGCTGTAAATAAGTGCCGGTAATAAATCATTAGCGAAATACGCGCTACTAAAATTTTCGACTTTAATCCTCACCGATCTACCGCTGCAAATAGTAATTGCTACTATCCCCCCTGTGGTGTAGAAAACATTTGATTTTTATCATAATGAATTTCTCTTTACTCACTCAAGTTCTGAAAGGTACATCCTATTGTAATCCCTACCAATCCACTGCTGCAAATAGATTCTTTTTGAGTAACAATTGTATCTTTGATTTATTATTTGAGAGCACCTCCAATTATAAAATGGTGACTCTTGCTAGTTCATTAATTTAGTAAATTAAATGCAGGTGAATTACAAAGGCCGCGCACCAATAGAAGGTGGGTCCACGTTGACTTTGGGTCGAATTATCGTGTATGTGTTACTCATGAGAACAATTGCGTTCATGTGAGCAGTATCTTTTAAGTTTAACCGAAGTTCCACCAAAGCAATGAAAATTGTGTCGGCATGCATTTTTAACCGAATTGTGACTTATATTTTGCATCTTACTTTAATTACCTAATGGGCCATCTGCACGGTGGTCCATCATCGGCCATCGCCATATTCGGCCATTGCTATCATCCACACGCTAGCCCATAGTCCTATCTTCTAGATCGCGGTAGTTAAGGATGGACCTGGACGTTGAAACGGTTACAACTGCTACCGCTTAATTAGTTATGTGTACTACAAGAAATTGTGTGATACTAAAGCTTCAACTTTCAACTACGCACAGAATGATGAGCCAGCGTGTTGCCACGCGTCGGCCACTATCTACCACGTTTCTTTAATGTGTGTTAAAAAAAACGCCACAGAGGCCTTCGTCGGCGATAATCGACTATCATACGCCATCCTAGATCATTGCGCACTCTAAACGATGGCCCATCGTCATGATGGCAGATGATGGACCATCGTGTAGAGAGGCCTTAACAATAAACTTGGAACGGTGGGAACGTTTTGATATTGACAATTTTTTTGGTGTCCCGGTATATTAAACCCAGAACAAAATCGTACTTAGGTAGATTAAGTTAATATTGAATCCATCAAAGGTAAGTTTTTATTATTGTAATAATTAATAATTATAAAACCTTACCTTTTGGTGAAATTAGGTACGACCATTTCCAAAATCTTGCGAGATCTTTGATTAAACATTTTAACAATTAGGGTAAGTAGTTTGCACACGTTTCATATCAATATAAAACATATATTGAATATTACAGAATCACCTGTGGCACAACATGTCGTTTCGTCATTCAAAGTTTAAACTATAGACCACAATATAAACTGACTTATGTCTAACGTAAATATAATTTCTTTAATTCACAACTAGTTTATGTGCTACCCCTATTATTCTAAGTCCATCGTATATTACAACTCTATATCTTTGGTCAACGAATTTTTCACACAGGCTACTACTATATAGAATGAATAAACATTATTAAGATCACAACTAGTCTATGTCCTACGTCTACTATTCCAAGTCCACCACATATATGCACTATATCTTATATCTACTGCACACAATGAATAGATAATATTAACTTACTTTTGTGTTAAGTAATATCGACTCTTCCCTTAGTAATTCACACAGGCTATTTCTATACTAGGTAGACCATATATTATACTATATTTATCGACAAAGAAAGTAAATTTCGTGAAAATTGGACATAGACTAGTTCTGCATTAAAGGGACGAATTATGTAAATTATTTACTCAAACAATTTTGACAGGAGGATGAACTTCCATTGTTTTTATTCTAGTTAATTTGTATCTACTCGTTAGATTTAGAAATTTGCTTTTAAGTTGAGTGGTAAA
Source organism: Rhamnusium bicolor (assembly GCA_029963845.1). NCBI lineage: Eukaryota > Metazoa > Arthropoda > Insecta > Coleoptera > Cerambycidae > Rhamnusium > Rhamnusium bicolor. Next base: position 980,017 of record JANEYF010005822.1, read on the forward strand.
AAATTTAATTTTTAAAGTTTTTTTTCCTTGGGCTGAATTGAAGTAAACATAAAACACCACATAAATTAGACAACCAACAAATCCAAAGTAGGAGCTTTACGGGCGGGGGTTACACTGATGAAAAAACGCAGACATATAACCACTGCCTTTGACTTTGTCAGGGTCGAAGCCGGAATTTGAACCTGGAAGTCGGCAGGCAGTAAAACCAGCTACGTTTGTCACTTAACGCTCTCGCTCACTGTGCTACCGAACTCGGTAATATGAAAGTAGTATGAAACTATGAATTTCTTTTTGATAATGATAATAATAATAAATATTGTTACTTGTTTGGTGTCTCCACAAATACCTCAAACCGTGGATTCGTTGATGAAAAGTACTGGTAATATTTACTCACCAATTTCTTAACTAATTAATAATTAACAGTAATAACTTAATAAATGACAACTGTAACCACAATTAAATACTTAGAAAACACTACCTTAGTATCTAACTTATTTCTTCTTTACTCACACAATTCCAAATCAGTACTGAGCTCCTAGACCCATTGCATGCTTTGTATATCCCTCTATATCCAGTCTAGAATTTCCCTGATCATTTCTGATCATTCTCGAACAATTGTAGATCCCTTTTTATACATCTAGATTTCCATGGCTATTTAATGTAAGTTTTAGTACCAGTAACGCCATCTCTGGGCACATTATGGAATTCATATAGCCCAACAACATTTTGAAAATCAGATTTCGTATTCAAGAAAACGGGGTCACAGTATTCTAAATTTGGACGGGGTACAACATCAGTAACCCGGCGCTTTTCCATTTTTTTCAAATCATACTCTTTTCAACAACAAAAAATTAGTATTTATTTTTCATTATTGAAAAGGAAATAAAATGATCTTTCGTTAATCGTGAAAATGCAATATGGCACCCATAAGGAAAAATGATGTTGATGCTGGTTCTTAAAAACTAAAACGTCAGATGGTACATTTTTCTGCGCAGAATTATGCTATTTAAAGAGTTGTTTCAAAAATGTATTTTACATATTTGAAAATAAACAAAAATAAAAAATATTGGGAAAAAGCAAATATCGGAAATTTCACTCTTTTTCATTTTTTTAAAATCTGTGGCAGAATATAAGCTCATCAAAGTTTGTATAAGCAGTGGCAGTCCTATCCTTGAAATTTTTCTGAACTCCTACTTTATCAGGGGACAGCAGCGATTTTTAATGTGCTCACATCGCAAATACACGGAACCCACAATTTTATCTTTCGTTTGGAAGATGGCGATGGGAGCAGGTCCGCTCATCTACTGTACCTCACCGACTTGATCCGGCCTGGTTTTAGTGACCATTTCGGATCTATGAAGATTGTTTTTGGACTCGTACTTCCTTGTAACATATGAGAATAACCCTATTGAGAAGCGAAATTGACTTAAATCTTCTAAAATGGTACTCTTAATTGTCACAACTTTTTAAGTACACCCTATTACACACGCCACCAGCAAATTATGAGTAATATGTAAAATATCGTATGGTATGTAAAAAATCAAGTATAAAGAAACAAGTAATTTAGTATTTTACTTTATTAGAATTTATTTACGCCACAGACTAAATATCACCATTCATTCATTTAACCCTTTGGGAATAATTAAAGCAAGTTGTAGATAAAACGCTAGCGGTGAGCAGCATCAAGGGAACTTTGTATAGTGACCAAGTGGCGCGTTGGCTGACCAACCACCGCTAACTGAGACCGCGGAGCTCTGGGTCTTTGTGGTCTGGCTATTAAACAAGGGTTCATTCTGGAAGCACCACCGCTGCATTCCCCGGCGACCGCAAGACCCAACTTGCCTCTTCTATATCCAATTAGTAACTTAATTAATATTGATGCACATAAAGAATTTCTATTAGGGTTTTGGCGTCGTTTACTTCATTCATATTTTGAAATGCCGGATATCCACCACTTGGGAGATGATATATAGGATCGTTTGTTTATTTTTAATTCTGGAGTATTTTCATTAATAAAAAAGACTTTTTTGACACTTTCTTATTAATATTTTAAATATACTCAATACAATCTCTAATAGATAGTCATACGTAACAAATCCACCAGTTTATCTTTGGAAGTAGGAAAAGAGGAGAAAACACCATCTTTAAAACATGTATTTTACATTTTAAAAAGGCACTGACTGTTTTTGGTTGTTATAATTTTGAAAACATTGTATATTGACAGCAATTAAAGATTAAATTGTGTACACACACACACACGCACGCACGGACGCACGCACGCACGCACGCACGCACGCACGCACGCACGCACGCACGCACGCACGCACGCACGCACCACACACACACACACACACACACACACACACACACACACACACACACACACACACACACACACACACAGCTCATCGTTTTCATCTATCTCCGCTGTTGAACTCGAAAAAAATTAGTATTTATTCTGTTTGGTAAAGTATTATCAGCCAAATAAAACGGCCGTCAATCTATGTGTCTATTAATCATATTCTACTGGTTGAGTTACCACAATATTGATAACTTTTGTTTTGCAGTAACAACCAGATTAAGATAAAAATAAAGATGTGGGAATATTTAGCTTTAAGAGAAATTGCAAGATTAATGAATTGATATATTTCTGCTGCTCTGAAGTGTTGTATAGAAATGATTTTTAAACTCAAAAGAGAATTAGAAAAACACTAATAACAATTTTCGCAAAACATGGTAGGTATACAGAAAGTAGGTATACAGAAAGCCAAGAAGAATGAGAAAAATATGGGAAACAGCGCAGTTTGGGCTAAAAGTCAAAAAATAACACAATCACCTTCTAAATCAGAACAATTCACTCATTAAGCAATAAACAGCAAACCAGACTACCGAATCAAAATATTTAGGAAACAAGCTGAAACCCGCCCAAAACATTAATAACACAGAGGGTAACGAAGAAACATAAATCACTATAAGGTCATACTGCAAACCAGAACGAGATACAAATATTAAGAAATAGTAATTCACCAAAATGCCAAAATATAGCAATGCCACCTTTGAAATCAGAATGTCAGATACTGGCATTTGTATAATAAGGTGAAACTAGCATTTGTATAACAAGGATTATTGACAAATTAGTAGTAAAAATGCAATAAAACGAAAAAAATCGCCATATTAGATGTAAGGTAATACACACAACGAGGCAAGAGAACGAGATAGTACTAGACTCAAAAGAAATCGGTAGAGCTTTTCTACAAGAGAGGCACTGAATAAGTGAGACAACGGAAAACAAACGCCAAAAGAGTTGTAACTCTGCTAATTAAAGAAAACACAACTTTAAAAAACTAGATGAACGATAAAATAAATGAAAATACCACAAACACAATGTCTTTTGAAAAATTAAATATCGCTACACATAACGAGCTTACAGGTTATATGAAATACCGTTGCCAGCAAAAAGAAAAATAAATTGTTGGATAATAATAGCAACATATACTAATGCACATTTAGGACAAGAAGAATAAACCCATTGAAAAAGAACAATAATAGAAAAATAAGGGCACTATGCTAGTTCAAATTGAAGAAATCCCAAACAAAATTACCAAAACAGGTATGACTATAAACCTATGTAACAAGAAAGGCGGGTCCGCTACTCAAAATTTAAGTGCGCTTTTAATACACCCTGCCTTATATCATGTGATATTAAGCAACAAAAATATGACACTATGTCGTATATGTAAACAGATTTTATCATTTTTATAAGTTAATAAAACTTTAGCATTTTTTTCTTAAAATTTATAATCAAAATCGACTTTTTTATAATCCAAAATATTCCTGACCTCTAATCAGGGTGAATATAAGGTTTATATTTTAAAAGGGATATCATACATGAAACTTGGATTTAATATTATATTTCAACAACTTTTTCTCTGGAATATTTTTAAACAAAAAAATTTCATTTAATGAATGTTACATATCCAGCACTACTCAATATGTTGATGTTTTTTTGTCGGAACTAAAGTGGATAAAAATGTAAGAAAACCTCAATTTCTCATTAAGTCGACGTTTCGACAATATTTATTGTCTTCTTCAGGACTACAATAAATATCAAACATATTCTATATAATTTAGCAAATCTAATGGATAAAATATACTTAAACATTTTTTTAAAAAAGAAAAAATGCTAACATTTTGAGAAAAAAATTAAATTTCATAAATTCCCTAATCTCACACATATCAATAAAAAGAAATTAACAATAAATGTAAAAACATTAAAAATGTATTATAACAACTACAATGTTTAAAAAATTTGTAAAAAAACGATTACCTAACAAGGGAGGTAATTGGTTTTTTGTCAACACAATCATTATCATTAATTATTGTAAAAAAAGAATAGATAAAATGTCGTAACTTATATAGAATTTCAGAATAAATATTTCAGTGTTGTTATTATGGAAACAATTTTCTATACATATAAAGATGTGAACATTATTGGATATTTATCAAAGAAACTTTGAAAAAAAGCATATTAAAAATTAGTTCTGTAAAGAACATTATTAGTATTAATAATAATTTTCAGACCACAATTTAAATACTAAGTACAAATTTTTTGGGTTATTAGGTCCAATGTAATTAAAACACTATTGTATTAACTTACAATCAATTTATTTATATCTTACAGTGCCCTGAGGATGGTAATAAATTATACCGAAACGTCGGCAAGTTAATACAATAGTGTTTTAATTACATTGGACCTAATAACCCAAAAAATTTGTACTTATTGTTCGTATTATTTATTTATATATCAGTTAAGAAGTTAATGAAAAAAATACGTTTGTAAACTAAAAATTCAAATAAAGAATCAATTTGTGTGTTCATTTATGTATACAGGGATGGCTATAATTTTTTGTATTTTTTCGATCATGTTGTTATAAATTCTACTCAAATTTTCAGTGTCTGTTTTTTTATCGACAGTATTACTGTAGGATAAGGACTTTCACCACAGATGAAACGAATGTTGATAAATGGACATTCTAATATAGTTTTTTATCACATAAAAAAAGGGGAAACTTATTCTCGATAATGAAGGACAAATTATTGCTTGAGTATAAATCAAATTTAGTATATAAAATTTCTTGCAGTTGTGGGGCAGTGTATATTGGACAAACAAAGCTGTTAAAAACTCGGATTAAAGAACAGAAATACTCATGTAATGTAAGACATATTAAGAAAAAAGAAAAAACTGCTCTTGCAACACATCGTTTCGAATTAAATCATGATTTTCAATTCGATAATACTAAAATTTTGGACAACAAACAAAACTACAAAAAACGATTAATAAGCGAAATGACACTTATCAACAGACACAGTAATACTGTCAATAAAAAACAAATACCGAAAACTTTAGTAGAATTTATAACAACCTGATAGAAAAATATATAAAATTATAGCCATCCCTGTATACATAAATGAACACCAAATTGATCCTTTATTAGAAATTTTAGTTTACATACGTATTTTTTCATTAACTTCTTTAACTGATATGTAAATAAATAATAATAATGTTTTTTACAAAACTAATTTTTAATATGCTTTTTTCAAAGTTTCTTTGATAAATATCCAATAATGTTCAAATCTTTATACGTACAGAAAATTGTTTCCGTACTAACAACACTGAAATATTTGCTCTATATGTTACGCTATTTTATTTATTGTTTTTTACAATATTTGACGATAATAATTGTGTTGACAAAAACCAAATACCTCAATAGGTAAGCGTGACTAATAATTTTTTTACAAAAAATTTTAAATATTGTAGTTGTTATTATATATTTTTAATGTTTTTACATTTATTGTTATATTATTTTTATTACTGATATATATATATATATATATATATATATATATATATATATATATATATATATATATATATATATATATATATATATATATATATATATATATATATATATATATATATATATATATATATATATATATATATATATATATATATATATATATATATATATATATATATATATATATATATATGTATATATATATATATATATATATATATATATATATATATATATATATATATATATGTATATATATATATATATATATATATATATATATTTTTAAAATAAATAAAATGTGTAAAGATCAGGACCTTTTTTTCCTGATCTTTACACATTTTATTTATAAAAAATTTGTATACCATGTTTTCATTTTCATCTATTTAATCACGTTTGTAAGTATTATAATAATTAATAATAATTTTTTAATATTATAATGTACCTACTATAATTTTAGATATCTTGAGAAAGGAATAAAATTTTTTCCGAAAGCTCGATAAAAAACAGAGATTTTTATTTGAATTTAGCCACTTCATAACTGCATCCCCACTATTTATGTATATATTTTTATATACATATTTAAACATTACTTTGTATTCTGAGACAGTTACAAATAACATATTTCATATATATATATATATATATATATATATATATATATATATATATATATATATATATATATATATATATATATATAAGTGAGATTGGGGAATTTGTGAAATTTAAATTTTTTTTCAAAAATGTTAGCATTTCTTTTTTTTTAAATTGTTTAAGTATATTTTTATCTATTAGATTTGCAAAATTGTGTAGAATATGTTTGTTATTTGTTGTAGTCCTGAAGAAGACCATAAATATTGTCGAAACTTCGACCTAATGAGAAATTGAGGTTTTCATACATTTTTATCCACTTTAGTTCCGACAAAAAAAACATCAACAAAATTTCATTTATTTATTAACATGACAGAAACTCATTACGGTCTATTAAAGAAAATACATACATAAGTAATGATATTTATGTCTTACAGGCTTTTCCAAATTTGCTATAAAAAACCATATTAACTACATCGTTTAATTTTAAATTTTCTTTCAGCATAGATTAACACAAATTATTCTTTCACCGACATTGATAAATTGTTATCCTTTAAAACATCAGTAGATATTACGGTGTCAACTCCTTTATACGATACGTATACGTGAAAAGAACTGTAGCTAAAAATTTAAATGAAATAACCAAAATTCCCAGAACCTATCTAGTAAATTTTATATTTCTATATGCATAAATAGCACACAATAAAGCATTAATATATATTTTATCAGACTAATTAGTTCGTTTTCATTATACCCTTTTATAATATACAATGGGAAACAGTTACATCAAAAATTGGTGCTATTTAACACGTAACCGAATTCTGTAAAAAATTTTGCCGCAATAATAATAACAGCCTTGTTTCGTTCCTGACTAAATCTAAAAATAAAAATAAATAATGTATCTTCTTTAACTTTGACTTTTTCTTTTTTTTGTGTTTGGTTGTAACCATTTTATGTAAAAGTTTTAGGCACCTTATCTACCAGGTTGCTGATGGCAAATATTTCACAAAAATCCGCAGATTGTCTTTTTTTATCAAAGCTGAACACGAATACGGCAATTGTCGCTGTGCTTCCGCTTCTGCAACAGATGACACCCCCTGAGGGTATAGACATGCCAGGAAAGTAGGAAAACCAACTCAAAAGAACTCCAGGCGAGAGGACCCAGTCAGGTGCATCAAGCCAGGACCAGGAGGGGTCTCTTGAACTCGCCTGTATTTTTTGTATTTGCAGAGGGGTAGAGAACACTCCTTACGAGGCAATAGTCCTTCTCTGCTCTTTTCATCCCAAAACCATTATCAAATCCTAAGATATTAGCGCATCAGTGAAAAGAAGAGGACATTGTTACTACTACGCATTAACACAAAATTAAAAGGATAGAAAGAAATATTTGAAATAGTGAAAAATGACGAAGCATTTCGATAAGAAATAATTACTGAATCATTTACTAGTTAAAAGTCTAGAGGTTCACGAGCAAGCAACTAAAAATTGGACGTCTAATGACTAATGCCAATGACAAAATAAGTTATTAAGACAATTTACTCAGTAAGAATCGAATGATAAACGTCAAATTTATTATGAACCAGAAATATATATATATATATATATATATATATATATATATATATATATATATATATATATATATATATATATATATATATATATATTGTTTTTCAGGTTTTCGCGGGTGGTGAATGTTAAATTCGTTTTCCGGGTATACTCCCGCGTAGGTGATAGGCCCCGAGAGGGACCGTGGTTGTCTGAACGACGTTTCGGCAGAATCTCATCTGCCATCTTCAGGTTCTAACAGATAACTGCTTACTGCGGCTTCTGGTAACTCGAACTCGAACATTTCAGTTCGAGTTACCAGAAGCCGCAGTAAGCAGTTATCTGTTAGAACCTGAAGATGGCAGATGAGATTCTGCCGAAACGTCGTTCAAACAACCACGGTCCCTCTCGGGGCCTATCACCTACGCGGGAGTATACCCGGAAAACGAATTTATATTATATATATATATATATATATATATATATATATATATATATATATATATATATATATATATATATATATATATATATAACAACTTAATTTAGCTAAGAAAAAAATAATGCCTACGGCAAAAAGAAAGAGGAATTATACTTAATAACCTACAAAGCAGGAAAGCCAAAAATTTAAACCAAATAGCCCAGAAGAAATAACGAGAAATACAAGATCAGACATGAAATATAGAACCAAGCATCAGAACACCAAAGTAACACACACTGAAGATAAGACTAATAATTAGAGCTGTCCGATGTGCCTGGAGTACAGCCACGGTCTTGCGCTGTCGTCACACGTGCCGATTTAGAAGTGATTTACGCTACAGTCTTATTTGAAAGGTGAATGCGTGAGGTTGTACCTATAAATTATACATAATGTCAAACGCGCCGAAGGGTAAAAAACGACGGTACGCGGACACAGTGAATAAATTTATCGGTGAATTTCCGGATTTATTCTATGACGGATGCAAAATAATTTGTAAAGTTTGCAATCAAGACTTAATGTGCTGGCACAAAACAGATTGTCGTCGTCATATCAATACCGTGCAACATCAAAATAAAAAAAATGGCATGCCTTTGACAACTCAGTTTATGTTTGATTTATTGTTAATGTTAATAGCCTGTAATATTCCGCTACACATACTGGATAAACAACCATTTCGGGAGTTTTGGAATAAATACAATCCCCAGGTGAACTTACCAAGTCGTACATCGTTATGTAGATATATTCCAGCTGTTCGTGAAGACATTGTAAATAGGATTAAATGTGGATTAAAAAATACACGGCTCTGGTTATGTATTGACGAGACGACAGATTGTAAAAAAAATTCTATTTTAAATATTATAGTACGTGTACTGGACCCTCTTAAACCAACATTTCCACGGCTTTTTATTATGCTGAATATTTTCAACAAATAAAAGCTGTGATACTACAGTTCAACCCTAACGAGGCTGCAGCTATTAGGGAAAGCCAGACAAGCTTTCAAGGCGTTTCCCTTGAAACAGATTTAAAAGTATTACTTAATAACAATTATGGGGGACTACACGATGCAATAGAAAAATTGCAAAATAGTTCGTTGTCGTTAGTGGAATCGCTGCAAATAGTGGACGACGTAAAAACACAGCTACAGGCTATAAATGACGCAAAAAAATAATCGCGTTAGTGAAAAATTCGAGAGTGTATTACAGAAAGATCCTGATTTTAGCAAATTAAGACAAATTTGTGATGGTGCATCTACAACTTCGTTAAGTGAGTTCACAGATTGTTTTACTTATGCCTGTATTACATCCGTAGATGTCGAACGGTCATTTTCAAAATACAAACATATTTTTTCACCAAAGCGAACATCGCTGACAGAGACAGCTATAGAAACATACCTGATGCTATTATACTATAGATCTTCCCCACTTTGTGATGACGACAACCAAACTACTTCATAAATCTGTTTAAAAGGGTGAGTTTTATACAAATTTTTATAAAATGTAACATTATTGTTAAAAATTTATTTCCATTTAATATACTTATTCAAGTATTATGATATGATATAAACATATGAGTCATATGACGGCTCTGGCGGCCAGGTGACCTCGGACAGCTCTACTAATAATATACTAGTAATAATAAACGAGAACACAATTCCATCACACACGTCAAGGCTTGCTGCCAGTCAGAAGCTAAGGTCAAAGTTTACGGAATAAATAATATTCTGTAAACTTTGCTAAAGTATACTACTTATACTTGTTCGTATATACTGTTTATGTTTTATAATATTTACGTTTAAAAGTCCTTTATTAGGAACAAAAAATGACAACAAAGTAACATATAATTAGAAAAGATCAATTAAAATTAATAAATTATTATTATAGACAGGGCTTACTTCGTCCGTAACAGGGGTGTATTCGGCAGCAGTAGGTAATAATGTTATGTCAACGTAACATACTTAGTGTTCCTCTTTTTTTGCTGACAGCAGTATTGTCTCGGAATTAATTGTTATGTACAGTTATTTAGCTGCATTCGGTTATTTAATAGCACGTTAAATAAAGCCTGTAGGAAAATGCTAAAATACCAATAAATATCACTTATTACAAAAAAATAAAAATAGGAAATAGTGACGACGCTTTTATAAGGTGTCATTTTCGTAAAATACCTAATTATCATTTACTACAATTTTGTAATGATCCTTTCATAAAAAATCCAGATTCAATAACTTTGCATAAATATTATGTTAATAAATATAGGTGTGAATAGATATGACGAAACTATATTTACATAAATCATGGGCATGTAGATGAGTATGTGTATATAAGTGCAGAGAGAAAAGTCATCTATGACAGTCAAATTAGTAATTTTTTAGTAGATGCAATGAACAAGGAACCCTCAGTGTAATTTGTTAGTTTCAAAATAATTAATAATTAATTAATACCAAAAAGAATTAAAAATATTATGACAATATAAGGCTCTGTACTTTTTAAAACTTCATTAGCATTAAAGAACAAATTGTATTGAAAAACATAATTATGAGATGTTAATGTCCTATAATATTTAGTAATGAGTTCCTGCCTATGAGTTTGTAATAAGTTTACAATAAATTTTCAATTTAATAAATAAATTTACCTCATCCTAGGTCATTGTCTTAGATGAGAGCAAATTTAGTAAAGTATATTGTGACATGAAAATCATTATAGTACTTGGTCTCATTCAAAAATGTTTGTTTACAAAAGATACTATATTTTAGTTGAGATTAAATAATTATTCGGTTTTTTATTACTAGTAGGTTGGTGCAAATTTTTGTTTTGTCATTCCTAGTGAAAACTTTAATGAAATAATTTTTAAAATGACAGTAAAACATTAACATGGTTTAATTTTGCTAATGAATATCCAAAATAATGAAGGTGGAAGTAAAAAAACAACAAAAAAGTATTTCATGATATTCTTTGTATATCAAACAAATTTAGTAAAATATTTCCATAACAAATAGTGTTACCCTAAGTACAGCTCTGTAAAAACGACGAACGTTCTGTGTATAATTATTATTATTATTAACATAATTTCCCTCGTACATATAATGTACGTACATGTAATTTTATATCTGCCACTAGGACATTTTTTATTCCAATTAAATTTATAATTGATTGTCAGCACTCTGTACTTTGAATGTCAGCTTATAGTCCTCAAAAGCTCGTATATAAACAACTACGGTTATCAAGATAAAGATAAGAAATAAACATTTTACATTCCTCATAAGATTATATCTGAAACACGTGACTTGAAAGCCATAACACCAAAAGAGGCTTGGAAAAAACCGAATTATGTAAATTTTTTTATTATTGGAATGGTATCACTGCGTTTTAAAAGTAATTTAAATTCATTAATCAGATTATAAAAATAAATTTTGCTAAACTTTAATAATCACTAACTAAAGAAATTAAACTTGACACATTATAAATTATTCGAAGCTAGGAATTTTTTAGTAATTTATATGGGGATTTTTTAAAATTTTATACGTCAATAAAAATACATTAACTTACTTCTACTATTAAAAAGAGGTTCTAACAACATAAATATTTCTTCTCATTTATTTATTTATTCATTTGGTGCGAAAATTACTGGTAGAACATTTTCTAGATTATTACTACTTAATAGTATATAAAGAATGACTCAAAGAGGTACTAGCTATTACAATTCCATCTTATAAGAGGAGGAATTAAATTATAAACACAATTGTATTGCTTAAACATTAATGAACATTTCAAATATTCTAAAACAGTGTTGTTTACATAACATCTTGCAAAATTTAAAACGACATAAAACTGAAGAATTATTAGAAATATCAGAATTGTAGGAACGGTTCAAGGGAAAAATTGTACAAAAAAACTAAAAAAAGGTAAATAATTTTAGCCCTCCATTTAAAAAGGAACCTAGTAATCATTGAATGATAAGACTAATTTAGCTTCAAAATGCACTTTTTAATGGGAATAACAGCAGAATAGGAGCCGCAACACTACTGTATGATAGCTATAACATCATGCAGACACAACAACGCAGCTGATTAAAAAGGTAAACGTTTCTTTAGTTCATTGAACCGTATTCATTTTCTCATAATTTATCACTAATTGCAATTCCGTAGGGCCATTGATAACTAAATCAATGCTTCCGAGTAGAAAATTTATACATTTCTCAGTGTAAAATGCATTGCTACGCTTAACAATTTTTCGCTATAAAAAAATTATATGTAACGTCGATCCACTTAAATAGTAAATTAAACATGCATTAAATACATGTCATTTATTATTGTCATTCGAGTTTATGGCTAAGTTAATAGTTAGCCATTATATGGGTCGTATAAGTCAATTATACACATCAGCAATTCGTGATTATATATTTTGCCTATGTCCAATGCAATGATGATGATGGCAGTCTTTAAATGTGGCTATTAATTCCGTATTAGGCATAATACACATTAGTGAAAAGAAAATTACCGTGACTAATAACTTTGTCTCATAGACTTGGTTGTGTAGTTATATAAACAGGTTGATGAATTTCACAAAAGTGTTATCAAAAAAAGTTCTTTGCATTGGGAGTAGTTATTTACGAAGAGAAAATTAAAAACAGTATTTTTTAATTGAACAAAGCTTCTTCCTAAGTGAAAAACTGAGAGACTAAAACTTTTTATTAAAATAATCAGACTTGAATTTACTTTATTTAAAAATTTTCGACAGCAAATCTTATGAGAAGTATTTGTTGTGGGTTCCTTACTTCAGAGTAAACTCCATCTATTGCATACGATATAAATTTTAAAAAACGCCTTAATAGTTACTTATGATACAAGTGTTAAAAATGACTTTTTATTTTGTGAGTGGAGAAGTTTGCGAAACGAGCGTAAGCGAGTGGAGCAACTCCACGAACAAAATAAAGTCATTTTAGACACGTGTATCATACAATGTTTTTTATACAAACACCATTAAAAGAACAATAAAGTTTCTTTTAAAAGATTTCCAAATCCTTTTAATGGTTACCTCATAATTCTAGTAGTTTGTAGGATTTATGAAATGAATAAATCAAGTTTGCCCGTTGTTTGACACATGCTTGTCAAATGTGAAAAACTATTGCAATATGATGAGTTCCAATATTAATTATAGTCCAGAAGGAAGCGAATCGATTCCTCAAGAAAGTGAAGAAGCAGCTACAAGGGCAACTTTAGATTTGTTGCCCACAAAATCCAAACAACAATATGAATTAGCGTACAAACGCTTTGTGGAATGGTGCGATCGGAACAATGTTGCAGGCAAGTACAGTGAAAATGTAATGTTGGCCTATTTCGAGCAAAATTCTAAAATTTTGAAGTCTTCGACGCTTTGGGCGCATTTTTCAATGATAAAGGCTATGTTAAATGTCAAGAACAATCAAGATATAAGTAAGTTTTATAAACTCATCGCATTTTTGAAGCGCAAGGAGAAGGATATCGTCCAAAAAATCAAAAATTTGTACACGCCAAAATATTGATAAGTTTATTGCAGAGACGCCAGATGACAAGCATTTGATGTTTAAAGTAGCTGCTGTAATGAGTATACTAGGCGCGTGTCGCCGTGAAGAACTTTGTCAAATGAGTTTAAACAATATTGAGGATTTAGAAAATACACTAGTGGTAAACATTCCAGATAGCATGACTAGAGTTTCAAGAACCTTTACTGTTATTACTGAGACTTATATTGACTTATATCATAAGTACTTAGCATTACGTCCAGCTCATGTCAACCACCAACGTCTTTTTATTAAATCCACTAGTAACAAATGTACGATTCAACCTGTTGGAATAAATATTTTTGGAAAGATGCCTACAGGTATTACAAGATTTTTGAAATTACCAAATAGTGAACTTTATACCGGACATTGTTTCCGTCGGACATCCGCCAGCTTGTTAGAAAACTCTGGTGCAAATTTATGTACAATAAAAAGACATGAAGGATGGAAAAGTTCGAGAGTTCGAGAGACGAGGTCTTACAGTTTATTGTGGAGTCGAACCACATCTAGGGCATCGACAGTTCCCTACCATCTTAATCCGAAGCAAATTGCGAATAAAATTTGTTGCTCCGGGATGGAATCGATCCATCGATATTCGGTACCGAGTAAATAGCTATACGCGCTTTACCCACTCGGCTACCATGCCCACGACATAACGACATAACATTACATTTTTCTACATTAAGTGAAAGGTTATCTTGATCACACCATTTTTTAATTATAAAAAGGTTATTTTGTAACTTTTGACAATCAGCTACTGATTTTAAGAAAGTAAAAATCTTTGCTTCATCAGCATACAGTAAGATGCCAACATCCAAGTCACTCACTATATCGTTAATGAATAAAGCGAACATAAGGGGCCCAGGATGGAGCCCTGAGGCACTCCGAGATGAATTTTGTCAGGCTTTAAATCACAATATTCTACGTATTGCGTTCTATTACTTAAGTAACTTTTGTAATAT